>CM059556.1:36146963-36746963 GCA_030386875.1 Morinoia aosen
ATGTGCTTATATGCAGTCCTCTTCTCCATTGATGGCTTCACTCGGTGTTGTTTACGCAGGCTAATGAGTAACTCATCTGGGACATGGTTCTTTATTATCGGAGTGTTTTCATTCGGATTCCGTGCCCGTAACAGAAGAGGAGAGGTTAAATCGTCTAGTTCTTTAAAGTATGGATCAAGTAATCGGAAAAGAAGAGTATGGCTAAACCGTCTAGTTCTTTAAAGAATGGATCAAGTAATCGATAAAAAAGAGTAGAGGCTACATCGTCTAGTTCTTTAAAGTATGGATCAAGTAATCGGCAATGAAGAGTAAGGCTAAATCCTCTAGTTCTTTAAAGAATGGATCAAGTAATCGGCAATGAAGAGTAGAGGCTACATCATCTCATTCTTTAAAGTAGGATCAAGTAATCGGCAAGGAAGAGTAGAGGCTAAACCATCTAGTTCTTTCAAGAGGGGATCAAGTAATCGACATTTCTCGAAGTGACTTATCAGAGAAGTTGCTATGAAATGAACAGTACAGGGGTTCAATAAAACTTTGCTTTCCTGTACTGAATGGAAGGAAATCAAAACTATTTGACGTTGCGTTGGAACGTTCATTATCTAGTTCATCCACTTCATGATGACTTATCTGTCGAAAACAAAATTGTGCAGGGCTTATCAACGTTTTTTAAATTAATTCAAGGCCGAAATACATCATGTGTAAGTTTGAAGTCTGAAGGAACGGGTTATAAATGAAACCTTGTGATGTTAAATAAAAATAACTTAAGACCCTTTTTCTTTAAAATTCGTATCCTTCCGTGCGGTATTTTGTATCAAAATTCCGCATTTGAAAAGCCTCGTTAGCAAGTGGAAATATTTAACAAATTGTGGCCGTAAAATTTCAAATTCGCTCTCTTTAGCACCCGCTATAAAGACAGTTCATTAACTTGCATCAAAATGGCATGCAAAGTACAAGTGTAATTATGAAAAGTTTGAATTGTAAATTCAAGTTCTTTAAAAGATTTCTTCTCAGAACGGTTGCACAGCGTCCAGAATCATCTCAGTTCTACGTAATGAAGACGCCAACACAATGTTGGCATGAATCTCGAAAGAAGCATAAATACTGCAGCGTCGATAGCCATTGATAATTTGAAAAGCCAACTTCAATGACATGACATAAAAAGCATTTACTAGGAAATGATATCCACCCTCCAAAAATTATTAGGCAGCATCGAAAGAGGCACATTGTCGTTGCCATGGGGAGGCATTGGTAAAAAAGTATCGCATATAGTTCCCAACGCCATGATCCGATATTCCATTTTATACATCCTCAAGCCGTTCGCACGTAACAACCTCTCGTATTCACCTGCCTATTGAGGCGAGTTATTTGTTCGAGTCGAAGCTGCATTGAAGGTCACCCATTCACACACATTCACTTCGTTATAACATTGTGCAGATACTGAATAAAAGGGGAACACAAGGCGGAAGAGGTACTGATATGTATGGCTCTTGAAGTTTGATATGAATCGAAAATCAGGCTTGCGTGAAAGTGAAATTGATCTTATCGTTTCTACGGTTCATAGATTTTGAAACCATTAATAGCGACGTAAAATGAGAATACGACTTCATTTGAGGAGTTGAGAAACAGTCGTTTGTAGAATTTTTATGCTTTATTTCTGTTAAGGATATATAAGCTCTAGGAAGTGAAAAATTAATGATAAACCATTTCCTCGAGTTACTGCATTATTTCCTGGAAAAGTAGGTCCCCATAAATATTTTCGTCATTAGAAAGTCATTTCTGTGAGAAAAAAATTTTTTTGTCATCACAATGATTTACACACAATTTTTCCATTTACGTTAACGGCAATTTAGGAAATTAAAGAAACACTTTAGTTTTTGAGCTCTTCTAGGTAAGCAGGTGTTTCAAAAATCGAGGCAAATTTTCATGTACGAATGCATGCACCAGTAGTTTATTAAATTGGATTAACGTCCCTGGTGAAAAAATATCCCCTAGTAATCGCCAGCTTCTGAGAAGAGAAGGAAATATGTTATCCAGTAGTAAAATTCCATGTTACATTGTATAACTATGCACTGTTGCATCCAGCCACACCTCACGTCAACTCTGCACTGTCGCATCCAGCCACAACTCACGTCAACTCTGCACTGTTGCATCCAGCCACAACTCACGTCAACCCTGCACTGTTGCATCCAGCCACAACTCACGCCAACTCTGCACTGTTGCATCCAACCACAACTCACGTCAACTCTGCACTGTTGCATCCAGCCACACCTCACATTAACTCTGCACTGTTGCATCCAGCCACAACTCACGTCAACTCTGCACTGTTGCATCCAGCCACACCTCACATTAACTCTGCACTGTTGCATCCAACCACAACTCACGTCAACTCTGCACTGTTGCATCCAGCCACACCTCACATTAACTCTGCACTGTTGCATCCAGCCACAACTCACGTCAACTCTGCACTGTTGCATTCAACCACAACTCACGTCAACTCTGCACTGTTGCATCCAACCACAACTCATACATAAGATGTACGGCTAGCACCGTGCGGATGTTCCTTCTACGCCTCTTTTTTGACGAGGAAGCTGTCATCTGGTGAACACATATCATGAGGTCGCGTGAAGTACGCTCCAAAATAGTCCAAAAATGAATGAGGTAACTTTAAGAAAGATCCTACAATTATTTCAAGAAATCGCTGGTCCCAAAGATATTTTTTCAAATTCGAGATACACTTGAAAATATTTTGAGACACATTCACAGTATTTTAAAAATAGCGTTTTCGTACATTCTGTACTCGTCGCACTAGACCCCAAATTTAGTAAGTCACTGGAGTCTGAAAGTTGCTAAATCATATAATTCCATGAATAGGATTTCGTCAACGTCTATACGATTGACTTCGCGCGAACATTTCTTATCGAAATGAATAACAGTAAAATAAATGAAAGTTGAGCTCACTACTTGACCACCAGAAGTTCAGGAATAAAGTTATTACGTCGCGTTTTAAAATTGGAGTTGAGGGCTGAAAATGAACTGGTACTCCAGGGCTGAATATGGAACACATTTTTCAACTGAACTTGGTACGTATGGTTAGTAGTGCACCAATAGACTATAAGACCATAGTTTTAGCTCACTTCAACCAAAAATCGAATCACTACTATGCCTATATTCTCAGAACGTGACAGTACCACAAGTCGACCTCAACTGATCAGCAGTACACCTGTACCAATACATGACAGTAAACCAGTGCCATTACATAGCTAATTATTATAACTAGTCCACCACCCTTTATTAGAAATAAAAAAGAGGGCGAAATGAGAGAAAGGCCGTAAGAAATAAAAAATTCAATCTCTCGAGAGTTGATGAGGCCTCGTGAACACGGCCCGTCAAAATATATCGGACTGGAGCTTGTATCACAGAAACGCTCATCACACACTGCAGGCTGTCTTCGGACAGACAGACCGACCGACGGACGGACGGACGCGGCTCTTGTTATAGTATATATTAGTATTTTAATACACGACGTTTCTCCACCGAAGACCAATACATGGCTGCAGCACACATCAACCACACATGAAATCATTACACAACCCGTTCAAAGCGTGACTACCACACATCCACCACCACCCGTCAGCAGCACATCACGGGAAGGCCATCAAACACTTCAACAACCTCAAGTTTTGAGCTCGCGTGCGCTCTGTAATCTCCAGTAACATTTCCAGAGGTGCAGGGCAATACATTGCGCTCTCGTGCTGCGGCAGTAGTTCAGCAGCGCCATCTGGAGGGCCAAAACGACTCGCCTCTTCCTCATCTGCTGGAATTTATTTCTTGTACTGCATTGAGCGGCTCACGAAGATTTAAGAGCGAAACTTGCAGGTCCGATACTAGCAGAGTAAATTTGGGGCCGCTGCTGTAAGTGCCATACATGAGGAGAGAATGGAAGGAGTGCGAGTGTTTTAGGTTGTGTTAAACACAATGGGACGTAAAAATGAACTAATTTGCACTCAAAAAATATTATACCATTCGTGTATATGAGTATTAAAATTAGATAAGCAATTCGTAGATACAAATGAACAAATTATATAATCAATTTTTACATGCAAATATACAAATTATATAAACAATTCGCATACACACTAATAATAAGTATGTAAAAATTCGTGTTATCTAATGAGATGCACTATCATAAATTAGATAAAAAGCTCCATTTGTTCTATGTCCCTGAACTACAAGGTGGATAATTGAAACAAGCAATTTTATTGCACAGTAAATACCATTTTGAAGAAAACGTTTGTTAAATCAGTCTTTCATGACCTCCCACACTACTTATTCATTTTCTCGCAGCCACCGCCACGCTTTTTTCTTGAATTAAGTTGTGGAAGATTTTGAATTATTGTGCGTATTTTGATTCTAATCATTTCTTGGTACAGGTACAAGATTTAGGTAGCAGTCCCTTGAAGGGAGATTCGCTCTTTACGCATGCAGTATTAAATTTTCAGAATACGATATGAAATTTTCAGAATACGATAACAACTATCAAAATACGATAACAACTTTCAAAATACAACAATTTTCAGAATACGATAACAACATTCAAAATACGATAACAATTTTCAGAATACGATAACGACTTTCAAAATACGATAACCATTTTCAGAATACGATAACAACTTTCAGAATACGATGCTAAATTTTGAAAATATGACATTAGATTTTTATTAGATTAGATTTTTAGAATACGACATCACATTTTCGAAATACGATACTAAATTTCCAGAATGTACGCACACACCCTTTCCTACTTCATTCTCTCCCATTCCATTTAAGGAATGGAATGAGAGAGACCGATTTCACAGATCACAGGTGAAAATAACGTGTTAAATCCCTGTTATTTGCCTAACTTATGAGCTGCAGCGAAGGATGCAAGATGCTTTATCTGATTCATAAGTTGTACTTCCTCATAATACGCTTGACACTTCTTCTTGGGAAAGTGAAGTATAATCAAGTAATTTCCACTATTATTACTCATTGAGAAAGAACATTAGGGTTTGTATTTGATTTTTCCAAACTCCTTGAACTTGCATCTAGCGAGAAAACATTTCTTTATCAAATTCGGAGGCACTTTGGATTATAATTACTTCAATTTACATAACTATTAGGTGAATCTGCAGCCAACATTCAAAGAAATGTGAGCGAAATAATGAGGGATTTATTATTCTCGATTTGGTCGTCTGTTCCAGCCTCCACGTAGCAGAACGAAGGCTGAACGAAACTTGGGTTACTCGATTTTGCTTTTAACTTCATACAGCAGGAAATTCTATTACCAGTCCGTCGTTACTGGACTGATGCTGACACCAAATTACTACCGACACGAAACTGAAGAAAAAACTACCAGTGAACTTCAAAGAACAAATTAGGGGACTAATTTGACGAGAGAAAAATACATTGAAGCTGTTTGTAGAAGTAAAATTTGAGATACATATGGGTGGCGAAAGTTTAATTGAGGATGATTCAAAGTTACGTACTTCAAAAAGCGCGTTCAGTGAGCTTACTCACGCTACTAAGCTCTCTTTCTAAAAATCATACAAACTGCACATTCTAATTCTGTGCCATCACAACCTGCTCAATAATTTCCTAGGAAAAAATCACTCCACCTAATTGAGCGCATTGCAGTGTCAACCGCAATTTGTTAAAGGTAATGAGCATTTGAGAATAACTGCTACCGTTAGTTCTATGCTAGAAAGATCTGTTTGGACAAGCATCCAAGTTAAATGAAACCAATGCATTCAACTCATTTTGAGCGATGAAGATAGAACACATTTCAATAAAATCGTCCCGTGCGTCGGAAGCCGAGACTCAAATATAATGATCTACACAATAACAATGACATAAACAAATCATGGCATTAACTTTTACTCGCATTACCTTATACAAAAACCGATACAACAATATAGCATATTCGAACACACACAACATGACACCCACCAGTACATACAGCACGAGATGCACTCGATTTTCCTCATAGATAATACTACAGTCAGACGACACGTTCAAATGAATGTTAGAAAATCATATCAAGGGTGCAACATCAAAGGCGAATTAACAAAGTATCCTTTGAGGCACCTGCACAACTGACTCAGTAACACACGTTCCAATTAATGTCTCTGGGCGAGACAGACTTGTACGTCTCGTTGAGATCCCGTCACAAGGAGGTTCTGGCGTGTCTAATTGGCTAGGCAGAGCAGACATGTCCTTTCCAAATGAACGGCTTGATGGCTTGAAAATGTAGGCAGGCGAGCGTTGACTGCTGACGGCGTGGAAATGTAGACAGGTGCATGAGCATTAGTTGCTGACGGGTTTAGAAATGTAGGCAGGCGAGTGTTAATTGTTAGGTTATGAAATTTAAGCAGGAGAGCGTTAACTACTGATAGATGTGGAAATGTAGACAGGGGAGCGTTAACTGCTGACATGCTTAGAAATGTGGGCAGGCGAGCGTTAACTGCTGACGGGCTTAGAAATGTAGGCAGGCGAGCGTTAACTGCTGACATGCTTAGAAATGTGGGCAGGCGAGCGTTAACTGCTGACGGGCTTAGAAATGTGGGCAGGCGAGCGTTAACTGCTGACATGCTCAGAAATGTGGGCAGGCGAGCGTTAACTGCTGACAGGCTTAGAAATGTAGGCAGGCGAGCGTTAACTGCTGACGGGCTTAGAAATGTGAGCAAGCGAGCGTTAACTGCTGACGGGCTTAGAAATGTAGGCAGGCGAGCGTTAACTGCTGACATGCTTAGAAATGTGGGCAGGCGAGCGTTAACTGCTGACGGGCTTAGAAATGTAGGCAGGCGAGCGTTAACTGCTGACATGCTTAGAAATGTAGGCAGGCGAGCGTTAACTGCTGACGGGCTTAGAAATGTGGGCAGGCGAGTGTTAACTGCTGACGGGCTTAGAAATGTAGACAGGCGAGCGTTAACTGCTGACATGCTTAGAAATGTGGGCAGGCGAGCGTTAACTGCTGACGGGCTTAGAAATGTGGGCAGGCGAGCGTTAACTGCTGACGGGCTTAGAAATGTAGGCAGGCGAGCGTTAACTGCAGACATGCCTAGAAATGTAGGCAGGCGAGCGTTAACTGCTGATATGCTTAGAAATGTGGGCAGGGGAGCGTTCACTGCTGACGGGCTTAGAAATGTAGGCAGGCGACCGTTAACTGCTGACATGCTTAGAAATGTGGGCAGGCGAGCGTTAACTGCTGACGGGCTTAGAAATGTAGGCAGGCGAGCGTTAACTGCTGACATGCTTAGAAATGTGGGCAGGCGAGCGTTAACTGCTGACGGGCTTAGAAATGTGGGCAGGCGAGCGTTAGCTGCTGACGGGCTTAGAAATGTGGGCAGGCGAGCGTTAACTGCTGACATGCTTAGAAATGTAGGCAGGCGAGCGTTAGCTGCTGACGGGCTTAGAAATGTAGGCAGGCGAGCGTTAACTGCTGACATGCTTAGAAATGTGGGCAGGCGAGCGTTAACTGCTGACGGGCTTAGAAATGTGGGCAGGCGAGCGTTAACTGCTGACGGGCTTAGAAATGTAGGCAGGCAAGCGTTAACTGCTGACGGGCTTAGAAATGTGGGCAGGCGAGCGTTAACTGCTGACGGGCTTAGAAATGTGGGCAGGCGAGCGTTAGCTGCTGACGGGCTTAGAAATGTGGGCAGGCGAGCGTTAACTGCTGACATGCTTAGAAATGTAGGCAGGCGAGCGTTAGCTGCTGACGGGCTTAGAAATGTAGGCAGGCGAGCGTTAACTGCTGACATGCTTAGAAATGTGGGCAAGAAAGCGTTAACTGCTGACGGGCTTAGAAATGTGGGCAAGCGAGCGTTAACTGCTGACGGGCTTAGAAATGTGGGCAGGCGAGCGTTAACTGCTGACGGGCTTAGAAATGTAGGCAGGCAAGCGTTAACTGCTGACGGGCTTAGAAATGTGGGCAGGCGAGCGTTAACTGCTGTCGGGCTTAGAAATGTAGGCAGGCAAGCGTTAACTGCTGACGGGCTTAGAAATGTGGGCAGGCGAGCGTTAACTGCTGACGGGCTTAGAAATGTGGGCAGGCGAGCGTTAACTGCTGACGGGCTTAGAAATGTAGGCAGGCGAGCGTTAACTGCTGACATGCTTAGAAATTTGGGCAGGCGAGCGTTAACTGCTGACGGGCTTAGAAATGTGAGCAGGCGAGCGTTAACTGCTGACGGGCTTAGAAATGTAGGCAGGCGAGCGTTAACTGCTGACGGGCTTAGAAATGTGGGCAAGCGAGCGTTAACTGCTGACGGGCTTAGAAATGTGGGCAGGCGAGCGTTAACTGCTGACGGGCTTAGAAATGTGGGCAGGCGAGCGTTAACTGCTGACGGGCTTAGAAATGTAGGCAGGCGAGCGTTAACTGCTGACGGGCTTAGAAATGTGGGCAAGCGAGCGTTAACTGCTGACGGGCTTAGAAATGTGGGCAAGCGAGCGTTAACTGCTGACGGGCTTAGAAATGTGGGCAGGCGAGCGTTAACTGCTGACGGGCTTAGAAATGTGGGCAGGCAAGCGTTAACTGCTGACGGGCTTAGAAATGTAGGCAGGCAAGCGTTAACTGCTGACGGGCTTAGAAATGTGGGCAGGCGAGCGTTAACTGCTGACGGGCTTAGAAATGTGGGCAGGCAAGCGTTAACTGCTGACGGGCTTAGAAATGTGGGCAGGCGAGCGTTAACTGCTGACGGGCTTAGAAATGTGGGCAGGCGAGCGTTAACTGCTGACGGGCTTAGAAATGTGGGCAGATGAGCGTTAACTGGTGACGGGCTTAGAAATGTGGGCAGGCGAGCGTTAACTGCTGACGGGCTTAGAAATGTGGGCAAGCGAGCGTTAACTGCTGACGGGCTTAGAAATGTGGGCAGGCGAGCGTTAACTGCTGACAGCTTTATAAATTTAGGCAGGCGAGCGTAAACTGCTGACGGGCTTAGAAATGTGGGCAAGCGAGCGTTAACTGCTGACGGGCTTAGAAATGTGGGCAGGCGAGCGTTAACTGCTGACGGGCTTAGAAATGTGGGCAGGCGAGCGTTAACTGCTGACGGGCTTAGAAATGTGGGCAAGCGAGCGTTAACTGCTGACGATCTTAGAAATGTGGGCAGGCGAGCGTTAACTGCTGACAGCTTTAGAAATTTAGGCAGGCGAGCGTAAACTGCTGACGGGCTTAGAAATGTGGGCAAGCGAGCATTAACTGCTGACGGGCTTAGAAATGTGGGCAGGCGAGCGTTAACTGCTGACGGGCTTAGAAATGTGGGCAAGCGAGCGTTAACTGCTGACGGGCTTAGAAATGTGGGCAGGCGAGCGTTAACTGCTGACGGGCTTAGAAATGTGGGCAGGCGAGCGTTAACTGCTGACGGGCTTAGAAATGTGGGCAGGCGAGCGTTAACTGCTGACGGGCTTAGAAATGTGGGCAAGCGAGCGTTAACTGCTGACGGGCTTAGAAATGTGGGCAGGCGAGCGTTAACTGCTGACGGGCTTAGAAATGTGGGCAGGCGAGCGTTAACTGCTGACGGGCTTAGAAATGTGGGCAGGCGAGCGTTAACTGCTGACGGGCTGAGAAATGTGGGCAGGCGAGCGTTAACTGCTGACGGGCTTAGAAATGGAGGCAGGCAAGCCTTAATTGTTAGCTTGGAAATGTAAACAAATAAGCGTTGCAGGGCCGGCGGCTGGGAAACGTAGACAGCCAAATCGATTATACATACTGATCATAGGTAAAATAACAATTACTTCTATTTCTTTTATAGAAGTACGATGTGTGCGAGCATGAAAAGCCGTGTTTCAATGCGACGGTCTGAAAGTAAGGCAGCTGAGACCTAGATGGATAACTTCTTATCATTTTACGATAGATTATCACATACATATCATTCACGAATATCATTCGGTATGTCAATTAAGTATCATTTCTTCAATGATAAATGGCACTACGTTAATATCATTCCCAGATATGGTTTGTTATCGTAATTGACAATAATTTTAATGGTATTTCATGGTACTAGTGTGATATTATTCGTAAATACCACTCTTTATTGCAATTAGCCATCTTTTCATGGAGGCCGAGTTTGACGAATGAATAACATGAGTGCATATCAATAACAATTGCAGTGAAGCTTCATTTCAATGTGCAGATGTTCCCATAGGGATATAATTAGGATGCAGATACCGTTAATAATAATTATTCTAATATGACACTATAATGATATCATCTGCTGGTACCGGTAATAATTCTAATTAAATTTCATTTCTGAGCGGCCGATGATACAACAGTGATTCCATTCCCACAAATCGTTAATGATTGCAATAAATCCTCATTTTGGAGGCCGATGATACCATGATGTTATTATTAGCTGATGCCGCTAATAATAACAATTATTCTTTATATTATAGTGGCCGATGGCACCATGATGACATCATCAGCTGATGCCGCTAATAATAACAATTATTCTTTATATTATAGTGGCCGATGGCACCATGGTGACATCATCAGCTGATGCCGCTAATAATTACAATTATTCTTTATATTATAGTGGACGATGGCACCATGATGACATCATCAGCTGATGCCGCTCACCATCCTTCACAAGCACTCAAACAAGAACTCAGCGGCCCCTGGACTCATCACAGATTCCACCTCGTCAGCGCTCCCCTCACCTGCACATTCTGCGAGTTTGTCAATTTCATGAGCTCAAGTTCAGATAATGGCATAATTTCCATAACTTTGAGCTACTTTGAGGTATCTCAAGTCTTCTGATGCTTTGAGAGCGACAATGAACGTTGAAATGGATTAATCTTAACTTCGTAGTGGTCAAAACTGTTTATTAGAATATAAATAGATCCATGCATATCGTAAGTGAGGATATATGCTTGTACATTACGGGCCATGAATCTTCGTTGTGAGTAGTTTTATTTGATTCGAAATCTCATTAATAACAATTCACCATGAATTTCATTTCACCATAAATTTCATTTCACCATAAATACCATTTCACCATAAATATCATTTCAACATAAATACCATATCATCATAAATACCCTTTCCCCATGAATACAATTTCACCTTAAATATCATTTCACTATAAATACCATTTCACTATAAATACCATTTCAACATAAATGCTATTTCGTAATAAATCGTTGTAATTAGACGAATCGACCGGTATTGTCAGATTTTTCTCGCCGTAAAATTTTCTAGTTTGGGCTTCCTCTAGTAGGATTTTATTGTACATATCACTCTGTCTCTCGAAACCTTATTGGGTCGCCAGATGCCGGGTGGTTTACATGCTGTAATTGAATTGGAAATAGCGTTAATTTGTAAATTTTGGCAAGCAAAAGTGCAATGGGGCAAAGTTTATGTTTACAAGCATTAATTTGTGTATTTTCAGGGAAAAACTTTGTAGATGTTGTTAAGCAAACATGCCATGGGGTAAGGTTCATGTGGAAAAAGCGTTAATTTGTAGATTTTGACAGGACAAAATGCCATTGAGATAAATTTCATGCCCAAAATATGATAATTTGTAATTTTACCAAACTGCAGCGCAGCTGTGACAGATTTTACGTTGAAAAGGCGTTAATTTTTAGATTTTGATAAGAAAAATTTGAGCGTGGAAAATTTTATAAGCATTACTCCAAAAATTCTGGAAAAAACAATTTGGCAGCCCTGGCCTCAGGATTTAAGGATATCATTCACCATTTCCACTACATCCACGTCATCTACTACATCCACCATATTCGCCAAATTCACTACTTCCACTACGTGCACCACATCTATCATATCCACTATATCCACCACATCTTTCATATCTACCACATCCACTATATCCACGACATCTACCACATCACCACTACCTCCTCATCATCATCATCATCTGTGTCACTTTGTGTCACTTGGATTGACCTGCTGTGACCCTGACCAGTGTTTTGTGTCACTTTGTGTCAACTTGAAATGACATGATGTAACCCTGACCAGTGTTCTGTGTCACTTTGTGTCAACTTGAAATGACCTGATGTAACCCTGATCAGTGCTCTGTGTCACTTTGTGTCAACTTGAAATAACCTGCTGTGACCCTGACCAGTGTTCTGTGTCACTTTGTGTCAACTTGAAATAACCTGCTGTGACCCTGACCAGTGTTCTGTGTCATTTTGTGTCAACTTGAAATGACCTGCTGTGACCCTGACCAGTGTTCTGTGTCATTTTGTGTCAACTTGAAATGACCTGATGTAACCCTGATCAGTGTTCTGTGTCACTTTGTGTCAACTTGAAATGACCTGATGTAACCCTGACCAGTGTTCTGTGTCACTTTGTGTCAACTTGAAATGACCTGCTGTGACCCTAACCAGTGTTTTGTGATCATGAAGAACTTTAGGTCACTTTTACTGACCTTCAATGACTCTGACTGAAGTTCTTGTATTGGGTAACTGTCACCCAGACTGACGTTGTGAGAGCCATGCTGGCATGTGGACAAAGCCCAATATCTGAAAGTAGCGTCTTATGCCCCAATGATGAAGAGAAGACATAAAAACGGAACTTTCTCACGTTATCTGCTTGCTGCTGTATTTGCCCAGTAACCCCTACGGGGGAAAATGGGATATACCAAGCTGAAGGCTTTCCGCACACCAGCTGAAATGATAATATCTCTGGTTAGAATTATATTTTTCAACGAATAAGGCTTCTCTCAAGCGAATTGAAATGATACATCTAGTTGAAATAAATTTAAATAGAAATGGTTTCTTCACGCTAGATAAAATTAAACCTCCACAAGAAATGATATCTTTCAATGGAAAAAGCCTTTTCTCGCGCGAGTTGAAACGATGCATATTGGGTGCTCAGACTTGAACAGTTGCTCTAAAAACTCTTCTCGGACACTGAAAACAAGGATGACCAAAGATCAATAGGCTTACAGACAGCAATCGGGCGCATTGTAGGTGGGTGACTTCTGAAAACATTGTTGTTCTCTTGTACGAATGTGGTAAGTCGGTTTGAGAATATGAATGCGTTTCGTCTCGATTTGCTTTGATGTTTTTTGGTAACGTAGTTTAGCCTAGATTTTGCACTTCAAATTTACGCTTCCTAGATCTTGCGACGGGAGCCACCGGTGGTACACTGATTTCCATAATGCTGCTGACTGTCTTCTAGTAACTAACTCAATTTTTATAAACACTTAATGAGAACTAAATAAGGGCATGATCCAGGTGATGTTTGCTATTTTCAAAATTGCTTACAACAAATGACTTTAAATTTAAATTGAATATTGAACTTCAGTTTTACCTATTGCAGGAAACGTGTTCACCACAAACGTACACCGGCCTTAGATGTCCCTCTGAAAGGTGCCGGTATCAGATCGCTACATCCTCTGTCTAACTTTTTCGTCGGAGCATGCATGTTTTTCGACGCCAAAGCAATTTAACTCCTTGGGCTGTGAAAAACATACATGCAGGTGGCGAAAAAGTTAGACTGGGATCATTGTAAGACTGTCGCAGCTCAAATTTTGTCATTTCACAGGAGAAGCATTCTAAAGTTTGTAAGTCATATAACTTTAATAATTTCACGCAAATCAACCAACGCCATCTCTCGGCCAAAAATGCACTTAGACTTACGACTTTACCGCTATTAGACGCAAAATTAAATTAGCATTCTTATAAACATTGTAACTCTATACCTACAATTTTTGAGTTATGACAGTATTGCAATGATGCAGCGAAATGTCGTGGCCATACTCCACTCACTGTAGTGCTACTCGCAAAATGAAACTGGTTTCAAGTTTGGCTATTCACTTTAGAACTTAAGTCTCAAGTGAAATTTATCATTCATATATCTTTTACGCTAGCTGTTAAATTAGTCGCTCAAGCAGAATGAAATTAGAACATTGCTTAATAAATAAACCATAAATGAACGTCAATCCATAAATCTAACCATAAATAAACTTGACCATAAATCCAACCGTAAATAAACTTGACCATAAATCCAACCCCCAATAAACTTGAACAGACTGTATATCTAGCCATAAATAAACTTGACCATATATATCACCATAAAATACTTGAACATAAATCTAACCATAAATCAACTTGACCATAAATCCAACCATAAGTAAACTTGACCACAAATCCAACCATAAATGAGCAGGAACTATATATGACTGTCAATCGGACACTACAATTAAATCGGGACACATGAAGTATACGTATGTAGATAACGATCTGATGGCCACGATTCCCTTAAATAAATGTACCTTCACTACAGTATTGGAGAATTTCGTCATTAGTCACAGTGGCTTTTCGGTGTGAGTATTTTTCTCCTCGCTATGTTGGAAAAGAACGAGTCACTGGAGATATTTGGGTTGTGTTGGAATGCTTCTAGACTCGCGATTGTTTACGGAAGCTTGCCGTGCGATTTCTTCATCTGTTTCTGCTCGATCAATAACTGTATCCGTGCTCTGTATGCTCGACCAATAACAGTTCCGACTACTGTATGTTCGACGAATGTGTTTCCACTGAATTTTAATTTAGTTCACGGTCATGAAGGTGACAGAAATATTTTAAGGACTATTTTTCTAAGTCCACATTGCCCTCACAATTAAACAGCATTGCTTTTAGCAATATGGTTGTTACACAATACAGCATTTATTACACTTAATAGTAATTTTAACCCTTTTTATTAGGTTTCAGTGATTTTCAGTCCATGAATTACGTATTTTACGCCCTACAGTGCGCAAATACCATATTAATTTGGAGTGTGGACAATTTTTTGAACAGATGTGATTATCAGTTACAGCTGGTAACGTGATAAGAATATAAATATTCATCATTTACTACGCAAAAAACAACTATATAGACTGTTCTACTTGGTGAAATTTGGTTTTCAGGTAAACCAGGTTTTTCTACAGCGAAACAAAATCGTTTCATTTGAAGTTTCCTCTAAAATGGCATTCCTAGCTACAAATTTCACACACAAAAGTTGGCACACTCGTTCGACGGTTCTAATCGTCAGAGATAAAATCGCAGTGAGCCATATAATGGTCTCAAAAGCCTTTAGAGTGTACGAAGCGCAATATCAGTTCTGAATCATTTACAGCCCGGGCATTTATTCCGTCAATGCAATAACTGTAATCGTTATTGCTTTGCTGCTGCATTGGCTGTCGTGCTCTGTTCTGTCGCAGTCCCACTGTAACAGAAGCACTGCAACAACAGCAGTGACAACGAGCACTACGGCTTCGGTGCCGAAACTCTGTATATTCACTGTTTGAAAGTACACAGTTGCTTGCTTGCTTGTATGGTTGGACCCTCTTGCTGTTACGATCTCAACGATTTACATACGGGGAATATTGAAATCTATATATGATAGGAAAGGACTCTTAATTTATCACACATTGAAATCGAGATGGATTTGCTCAATGACCGTATCTGTGATACACGTTTTACCAATGCTCAGTTATAAGAATATTTTTGTAGCAGGTATTATTAGGATGGATATATTTGTTTGACATCCAAATCTGGAAAACTTACTTAAGGAAAATATTTAATATAGTCATTTTTGATCAGTCGTGCACAATCACTATTATAAAAGGAGCCGCGTCCGTCCGTCCCTCCGTCCGGCATTAATCTGAAGAATTTCATCCCATCTTTCTTGAGTTGAATTCGATTGTGCAAGCCGATGCTGTTAGGCATTAGTCTGAAGAATTTCCACCCCTTCTTTCTTGAGTTGAATTCTCTCATGCCAGCGCTATGCCGAAGAATTTCCTCGCTTCTTCCATGTGTCCAGCTTTCTCTAGCTACTCGGTGTTGCTCTGCATTATTCCGTAGAGTTTCCAAACGCCGGTCAAGGATCAATTTAGCTCTAGCTTCTCGTTTGCGAGCAACATTGCTTCGTCTTGCCATCTCGTATTGTTCAACCGATCGTCTTCGGCGTTTTTCTTGCTGTCGAAGTCTTGCTACTTCTCTCTTGCGGTTGGACACATTTCAATCCATGGTGGCCTCTTTTACCGAAATTTTATTCTGAATTGTTGCCTATTATCTCTTCGACTCTTCGAAGCTTTTCGATAAAATCACAATTTCGAAAACAATAACTCAAGTTCCAAAATCTTGGGCCTTAATACTAAGTGGTAGCCATGTTACTGGTCGAACAAATTTAAAAGATTCCTTTTTGCATTATCAGTAAAAAATATCAAAGCAACAGGATGAATTTCAACAGAGAAAGCTCTATAGAATATTTCTATTTCTAAAAATAAGCCGATCGCGTATTGTGGATACCATAATCAAGAGGAGGTCACACGGACGGAGGGACGGACGGACGCGGCTCCTTTTATAATAGTGATTATTAATATTATTTCTATTATTATTATTATTTATAGTTCCCAGTGATGGATGATGTTCAAAATAAAATTACGAATGAATTAACCAAAATTAAACCCTCTACGAAAATAAACTCTTCTACAACTTTTCAAACGATAACTCCCACGATACATAAAATCTCTCCATTAAAGCATGTAGTGCGTACACAAACAAAGATTGCTCAAATTTTAATTGAATCACAAAATGAGGAGAAAAAGTTTCTGAAAGGAATACGTTGTGGTTGTATCACTCTCTCCCTTCATTGTATCACTCTCTCCCTACATTGTATCACTCTCTCCCTTCATTGTATCACTCTCTCCCTACATTGTATTACTCTCTCCCTTCATTGTATCACTCTCTCCCTTCATTTTATCACTCTCTCCCTTCATTGTATCACTCTCTCCCTTCATTGTATCACTCTCTCCCTACATTGTATCACTCTCTCCCTTCATTGTATCACTCTCTCCCTTCATTGTATCACTCTCTCCCTTCATTGTATCACTCTCTCCCTTCATTTTATCACTCTCTCCCTTCATTGTATCACTCTCTCCCTTCATTGTATCACTCTCTCCCTACATTGTATCACTCTCTCCCTTCATTGTATCACTCTCTCCCTTCATTGTATCACTCTCTCCCTTCATTGTATCACTCTCTCCCTTCATTGTATCACTCTCTCCCTTCATTGTATCACTCTCTCCCTTCATTGTATCACTCTCTCCCTACATTGTATCACTCTCTCCCTTCATTGTATCACTCTCTCCCTTCATTGTATCACTCTCTCCCTTCATTGTATCACTCTCTCCCTTCATTGTATCACTCTCTCCCTTCATTGTATCACTCTCTCCCTTCATTGTATCACTCTCTCCCTTCATTGTATCACTCTCTCCCTTCATTGTATCACTCTCTCCCTACATTGTATCACTCTCTCCCTTCATTGTATCACTCTCTCCCTTCATTGTATCACTCTCTCCCTTCATTGTATCACTCTCTCCCTTCATTGTATCACTCTCTCCCTTCATTGTATCACTCTCTCCCTTCATTGTATCACTCTCTCCCTTCATTGTATCACTCTCTCCCTACATTGTATCACTCTCTCCCTTCATTGTATCACTCTCTCCCTTCATTGTATCACTCTCTCCCTTCATTGTATCACTCTCTCCCTTCATTGTATCACTCTCTCCCTTCATTGTATCACTCTCTCCCTTCATTGTATCACTCTCTCCCTTCATTGTATCACTCTCTCCCTTCATTGTATCACTCTCTCCCTTCATTGTATCACTCTCTCCCTTCATTGTATCACTCTCTCCCTTCATTGTATCACTCTCTCCCTACATTGTATCACTCTCTCCCTTCATTGTATCACTCTCTCCCTTCATTGTATCACTCTCTCCCTTCATTGTATCACTCTCTCCCTTCATTGTATCACTCTCTCCCTTCATTGTATCACTCTCTCCCTTCATTGTATCACTCTCTCCCTTCATTGTATCACTCTCTCCCTTCATTGTATCACTCTCTCCCTTCATTGTATCACTCTCTCCCTTCATTGTATCACTCTCTCCCTTCATTGTATCACTCTCTCCCATCATTGTATCACTCTCTCCCTTCATTGTATCACTCTCTCCCTTCATTGTATCACTCTCTCCCTTCATTGTATCACTCTCTCCCTTCATTGTATCACTCTCTCCCTTCATTGTATCACTCTCTCCCTTCATTGTATCACTCTCTCCCTTCATTGTATCACTCTCTCCCTTCATTGTATCACACTCTCCCTACAACGGAGAGACCGTCCCTTTGCTGCTCACGAGGTAAACAAAAGGCTGCAAAAATTGTTCATAGACTTTCCCTAAGCAATTCCGCGTAAAATTAACATTTCCATTTTTTCACCCCTTATAATGCTCCGAAATCGTAAAAATAATTTTAAAAAATTCAGCGCTGTTGTCAGTAATTATACGTGAGCAACGAAATAAATTCTTTTCCAAATACGTAGGGGACAAAATGAATGCTTTTTCAAATACTTGGACGACGAAACAAATACTTTTTTAAATACGTGGGTCATGAAACAAATACTCTTTAACATATATGGGCGGCAAAACAAATACTTTTTGAAGAACGTGGGTGACGAAACAAATACATTTTGAAGTACGCGGGTGACGAAACAAATACTTTTTCCAACATTAAAATTTATATTCTTGAGTACACTGTCGAATCAAGTTCAAGTTACAACCTTGTTTGAATATGTTTAATTTAGCATGCACAAGGCGTTGAAGTTTTTTTACAAAAACTATCTTTTGAATAAGCGTTTTATTAGTTCCTTTCGTACGTACTTCATCTCAGATGAGAAGTAGTAAGCGATATGCTGTTCAACAAACCATTTTTTGCATCTATATTGAACTAAAATAGTCTTGTTTTACCTTAGTTTATTACACCATAAAACCTTTTTTTTGTTAACCGATATTTTATTGAATAAATATTTTTGCTCGAAGAATTAGGTTTTAAAGAATAATTTCGAATACTTTATCGGTTAAGTACCATAACTGATCATTTTAGGAACAAATGAAAAGGCAGAGTCATCAATACAGAGTACCTTGAAATAGGCCACGCTAATACCCAACTATAATTATCAGCAAAAATTAATGCGTTGCTTTAAAATCCTTACCTGCTTCCGCGAGAGTCATTAGTATCACAAGATATGCACTGAATTGGTGTTAAAATTCTTATTAATAAACATGTATTCTAAAAGTTAGAACTTCATTTCGCAACTGTTTCAAATGATGACCACCGGAAATATTTTCTATTTGGATTAAAAAAGCAACGGGAACTGGCACTCAACGAACGCCCGTGTTTGATTTAGACAAAATGCAGAACTTTGCAACAAAACCGGTCATTCGCGTAAGGCCGGGTCACGCCTGCACTATAAAGCGAGCCTCGAAAATTCAAATTCTGACGATGAATGGCCATCATCCAGTAGTTCATTGTGATACTTTGGTGGGGTGATGAATCGGATGACCATCAACCAGTAATTAATAAAACCACTTTGGTAGGCTGATGAGGCGAATGACCATCATCCAGTAATTAATAAAGCCACTTTGGTTGGCTGATGAGGCAAATGGCCATCATCCAGTAATTAATAAAGCTACTATGGTGGGGTGATGAGGCAAATGGCCATCATCCAGTAATTAATAAAGCTACTTTGGTAGGCTGATGAGGCAAATGGCCATCATCCAGTAATTAATAAAGCTACTTTGGTGGGGTGATGAGGCGAATGGCCATCATCCAGTAATTAATAAAGCTACTTTGGTAGGCTGATGAGGCAAATGGACATCATCCAGTAATTGATAAAGCTACTTTGGTGGGGTGATGAGGCGAATGGCCATCATCCAGTAATCAATAAAGCTACTTTGGTGGTGTGATGAGGCAAATGACCATCATCCAGTAATTAATAAAGCTACTTTGGTAGGCTGATGAGGCAAATGGCCATCATCCAGTAATTAATAAAGCTACTTTGGTGGGGTGATGAGGCAAACGGCCATCATCCAGTAATTTATAAAGCTACTTTGGTAGGCTGATGAGGCAAATGGCCATCATCCAGTAATTAATTAAGCGACTTTGGTGGGGTGATGAGGCAAATGGCCATCATCCAGTAATTAATTAAGCCCATTTTGTGGGGTGATGAGGCGAATGACCATCATCCAGAAATTAATTAAGCCACTTTGGTGGGGTGATGAGGCAAATGGCCATCATCCAGTAATTAATTAAGCCACTTTGGTGGGGTGATGAGGCAAATGGCCATCATCCAGTAATTAAGCCACTTTGGTAGGCTGATGAGGCAAATGGCCATCATCCAGTAATTAATTAAGCCACTTTGGTGGGGTGATGAGGCAAATGGCCATCATCCAGTAATTAATTAAGCCACTTTGGCGGGGTGATGAGGCAAATGGCCATCATTCAGTAATTAATTAAGCCACTTTGGTAGGCTGATGAGGCAAATGGCCATCATCCAGTAATTAATTAAGCCACTTTGGTGGGGTGATGAGGCAAATGGCCATCATCCAGTAATTAATTAAGCCACTTTGGTGGGGTGATGAGGCAAATGGCCATCATCCAGTAATTAATTAAGCCACTTTGGTGGGGTGATGAGGCAAATGGCCATCATCCAGTAATTAATTAAGCCACTTAGGTGGGGTGATGAGGCAAATGGCCATCATCCAGTAATTAATTAAGCCACTTTGGTGGGGTGATGAGGCAAATGGTCATCATCCAGTAATTAATTAAGCCACTTTGGTGGGGTGATGAGGCGAATGACCATCATCCAGAAATAAATTAAGCTACTTTGGTGGGGTGATGAGGCAAATGGCCATCATCCAGTAATTAATTAAGCCACTTTGGTGGGGTGATGAGGCGAATGACCATCATCCAGAAATAAATTAAGCCACTTTGGTGGGGTGATGAGGCAAATGGCCATTATCCAGTAATTAATTAAGCCACTTTGGTGGGGTGATGAGGCAAATGGCCATCATCCAGTAATTAATTAAGCCACTTTGGTGGGGTGATGAGGCAAATGGCCATCATCCAGTAATTAATTAAGCCACTTTGGTGGGGTGATGAGGCAAATGGCCATCATCCAGTAATTAATTAAGCCACTTTGGTGGGGTGATGAGGCAAATATCCATCATCCAGTAATTAATTAAGCCACTTTGGTGGGGTGATGAGGCAAATGGCGATCATCCAGTAATTAATTAAGCCACTTTGGTGGGGTGATGAGGCAAATGGCCATCATCCAGTAATTAATTAAGCCACTTTGGTGGGGTGATGAGGCAAATGGCCATCATCTAGTAATTAATTAAGCCACTTTGGTGGGGCGATGAGGCGAATGACCATCATCCAGTAATTAATTAAGCCACTTTGGTGGGGTGATGAGGCGAATGACCATCATCCAGTAATTAATTAAGCCACTTTGGTGGGGTGATGAGGCGAATGACCATCATCCAGTAATTAATTAAGCCACTTTGGTGGGGTGATGAGGCAAATGGCCATCATCCAGTAATTAATTAAGCCACTTTGGTGGGGTGATGAGGCGAATGGCCATCATCCAGTAATTAATAAAGCTACTTTGGTGGGGTGATGAGGCGAACGACCATCATCCAGTAATTAATTAGGCCACTTTGGTGGGGTGATGAGGCAAATGGCCATCATCCAGTAATTAATTAAGCCACTTTGGTGGGGTGATGAGGCAAATGGCCATCATCCAGTAATTAATTAAGCCACTTTGGTGGGGTGATGAGGCGAATGGCCATCATCCAGAAATAAATCAAGCTACTTTCGTGCAGTTTCAATTTCCAAAAAGAGCGTATCAGTGATACACAGCTGCATCATTTCACATTAGAGTTATATTAGTTATCGAATAATTTGAGAGCTTCTCGTCGCAACTCGCACTGACCTCAACAGCTCACAGGCAAGCTCATCTCACTAAAAAAAGGAAAAAAGCTCTGTATTTTCAATAAACATCACTTGTGAAATACGGTAAAATAACGTATCTTTAAAGCACATGCTGCGCATCAGCTGAGATGGACGTGGCTGCAGTGGTAGTTGACTGCTATACTCAAATGTCATAATATATCTCTATGTGCCTCTTTACGACATTATCAATATATGTGCACTGGAGGTAAAATAAAGCTCGAATCATGAGCTTCTGAATCACGATACTTAATGTAACCTGCCTGATACACGGTCTATAAACACAGTAAAAAAGCATCAATTTATTTGCTTGTACTGGAAGTGCTTATAAATTGCATGAGTCGTGAACGTTCTGCGCAGTGATACCGCATGACTTAAATGCATTTTTTTATCAATTTATAACTCATCTTACACAATGACTCATTTGTAAAGTTACGCTTTCTGTGAAACACTCTGTAATTTTAGCCAGTGACTGTGAGGCCGTTTTTGATGATGCTGCAGCCATTAGAATGGAAGACAAAACAACTACAAAATATGGTACCACAAGCGTGCCCACTCAGGTATCTTCAAATCCAGTGCCGTCAGACACTAATCACGCACAGGCACCAAAGAAATACATTCACAATCATCAATTTTTCTTCACCAGGCTTAGAAGCTCATTTTAGTGGATTATCTCCATAGTATTGCTCTGGAATGGACAATTTCATTAGTTTTATTAGAAAATCTAGAGTACGCTGTCCGTCATAAAGACGGGATTCGATATTTTCCTCGAATTAGCCCTAAATCTCGATAACAAACCAATATTCCCATTCTTATGGTACCCGCGATTGAAATATTCTTTCACTTGTGCACTGGTGCAACTCGCATCACATATACGTTCATCAAGCATCCTTTGAAAGCGTTACAGACCCACACGCATCAACCAACCAACAAAACAACAACTTTGTGTTATTGTGGATTAAAATAAAGATCACTACATTTTTCACGCCATGTTGAGCTTCTATCCGATAAAGAATTAAAAGTTTAATCGTAAATATTTTCCGTAGATAATACGGTTTCCAATAATTTAATTTAAATTACACGTAGAGTTTTTCTCTTAAATTCATTTCCTGTGGCTCTTTTATTGCGTAAATTGCGTAAAGAAATGCGGTTTATGAAAATACGCATTAAATTACGTGAGTGAATTTTTTTTTCGTATGGTGCGGCTGTTTATACAGTATGTCCCACAAAAACCAGAACCGAGTATTTATACCCGTATCAGTCATACCATCATAAGAATACCCTTATCAGTAATACCATTATAAGAATACCCGTATCTGTAATACTATCATAAGAATACCCGTGTCAGTTATACCATCGTAAGAATTCCCGTATCAGTAATACCATCATAAGAATACCCGTATCAGTTATACCATCATAAGAATACCTGTTGCAGGTATACCTTCATTATTTTTGCTAGAAATTAAGTGCTTATGGTATTCTTATGATGGTATTACTGAGACGGGAAAATAAATACTCTGCTCGGGATTTGTTGTTACGCGTAGACCAGGTAATTGATTGACTGAAGTCGAACTCTAAATTATGCAACTCTGCTTGTAACTTTAAGCGTGTAAATTCAAGTGTTATCAGTGTTTTCATAGAATTTAGGATGGTGGAGTAATTTTAGTAAAGAATTTGGAGTCGAATTGAACCAGTGATATTAATACCAAAATAATTTGGAATTAAATTAAACCAGTGATAATAACAAATAATTTGAAATTGAGGTGAACCAGTAGCATGAGTGGAAGGTTTGATATTGAATAGAACCGGTGATTTCAGTAAATACTTTGAAAATTAATCAATTGAACCAGTGATTTTAGTAAAATATTCAGTGCATTAGTACACGACGCGATAGCCAAGCGTGTTACTGCGTCTCAGCAGTGCTTACAGCTGAAGAAATCAACTGCATGAAATTAGCGCGCGCTCACTGCGTAACGGACATTTGGGCCTAAATTACTTCCTGAATAAATTTCACAAACGTATTTGTCGCTTGAAGCGATGTTCTTTACGACCGAAATCAAGTCGCATTTCACGCTCGGTGTGCCCTGCAAATGGCAGGCAGGAGCGATCATTCGTTAAAGGATGTCGAAGAATTCATAAGTAATTTTCTTCGAGATTGCTGGCCACGCTCAGATGCCTTAACAAACGAGCGAGAAATTGCTGTGTTCCTCAGAACTAATGAACATCCGTCTGAGAAGCGCCTCATACAGGCAGATGGAATTATAGCCCAGTATTATTGATCAGTGACCAAGCTCTAATGAAAATCACTTTAAAAAATGCTTTGTGAAGAAGGAAGATGGAAACATTGCCCATCATTATTGACCAGTGACCAAACTCTAATGAAAATCACTTTGGAAAATGCTTTGTGAAGAAGGAAGATAGAAATACTGTCCAGAATTATTGATCAGTGACCAAGCTCTAATGAAAATCACTCTGAAAAGTGCTTTGTGAAGAAGGAAGATAGAAATACTGTCCAGAATTATTGACCAGTGACCAAGCTCTAATGAAAATCACTCTGAAAAATGCTTTGTGAAGAAGGAAGATAGAAATACTGTCCAGAATTATTGATCAGTGACCAAGCTCTAATGAAAATCACTTTGAAAATCGCCTTGTGAAGAAAGAATATGAGAATATCGTCATGCATTAAAGTCTAGTATTAAAGACCATTGGTGAAGAACGATATAAATCACTTTGAAAAACGCCTTGTGAAGGGAAGTTGGGAATATCGTCCAGTATTGAAGGCCATTGGCCAAGAACTGATAAAAATCCTCATGAAAAAGGCCTTGTAAAAAGAGGAAGGAATATCGTCCGGCAATATTGATCAGTGGTGTTATTCCCATTGACCAGCCAGAGCCCACCATCACTAGTATTTATCAGGCACTCGGCCTATGGAGTTCAATGGGCTCATTGATGCCCTGATCATGACTTATGCGCATCATTTCAGCGTATGGGTACAAATGTTTCACAATGAATATGTTTAGTTCGGTGGGCTGTGCATTTACGTCCAGGATGATATATCAGAGCCGTTTGTCAAATGCGTTACAGGAATTTGCGCTCGTTAGAATTTATGACGCGTAATCTATCTAGCAGACATATGCAGGCTCTGGAAGTGGATTGGTTCGTTTCCCTGTAATAAAACTATATGCCATTTTAGTGAGCGTTTCTAGAAGTAAAACCATACAGCATTTTAGTGAGCGCTTTGCTCGAAGTTACTCCAACACTTACTCGAAGTTAAAAATAGGAAGACTAATGACACAACGCTTAGACTCATTTTGTACTAATTTTGTACTAATTGGATGATAAAATTAGTATAAAATGAGTCTAAGCGTTGTGTCATTAGTCTTCCTATTTTTAATTAAGATCTCCAAGAATTGGAACTTTGACTTCTTTAATCACTCGAAGTTTGCAATCTTTTTTGCCACTGCTAAAATGGAAGGAATTGATTTTCCTACTTTCCAGCTTTACGAAATCGCTCAAGTTCATCACGTGTTAAAGTAATAAGATTTTCACTCAACATTTTCTTATTATTGAAACAGTGTCAATAGTTAAAACTGACAAATAACTAGAATTGAAGAAAATTAATTCAACAACTTAATTACATATGTTAACATGACCTCGTTCGCACCAATAAGAAATTCGCGTTTCCCGGGACCTTTGAAAATTGAAAACTGTGACGAAAAAAATTACTAGCCACCGAAGGCAGTTGACCATTTTGATCTGTATGAAAAAAATAAATCAAATGTGGTGGGAAATATTAACAAATTAAATGAACAAACCAGTACCTGTATATGTGAGCATCAGAATCAGGCAGCGTGATCTCATTGATGAGTGTTATATTTGATCAGTGGCCACTATATTGATGATTAACAATATATTGGTCACTTTATTTGACCGTGAATTTATAAGCATTATCGAAAGTACGGCTCACATTGCGACCAACGCTTACCAACGCTTACGGCTCATTGCGCTTACTAGGATGACCAACACATTGCGACCAACGCTTACTAGGATGACCAACACATTGCGACCAACGCTTACTAGGATGACCAACACATTGCGACCAACGCTTACTAGGATGACCAACACATTGCGACCAACGCTTACTAGGATGACCAACACATTGCGACCAACGCTTACTAGGATGACCGACACATTGCGACCAACGCTTACTAGGATGACCAACACATTGCGACCAACGCTTACTAGGATGACCAACACATTGCGACCAACGCTTACGAGGATGACCGACACATTGCGACCAACGCTTACTAGGATGACCAATACATTGCGACCAACGCTAACTGCTATTGGTTCGTTGCCGTGACGTCAGCAAACCCACACAGTCGACGAAAAAAAGACTGGTTTGACTCTGCCTTGTTTCTTCTACCGTGGTACTTACAGAGTGATCTCCAATCAAAGTGTGATGCAAAATATTTGAGTTGAAAGATTTTCTGACGTTGACTAAAACATAAAACTAGGAAACTTTTTTGAAGCATCGCATCCGTTACGTTAACTATCTGCGCCGAGTAGAAAGTGTAAAACATAGCATCAACTGCAAGAACTCTATACTGAGAAGATACGAAATTCCTATAATTTTAGGAATAACTATGATGTGATATGTCTATTTTTCATAGGTTTACTAACGTATAGTTCTCAAGTCATTTGTAACTCTCAATTTTTAAATCAACAAGAATGTTTTCCAACTTTTGACAAACTGAAATAAGTTTTGGGACTTCCAACTGATAGTGCTGGTAAGAAAACTTTTTCTAGGATGAAGACTATATTCAAATGCGTGAACGTACTCAAGAATTCAAATTTGTTGCTTCACAAAACTTTTCAAAATTAAGAATATTTGAAAAGAGGGCACCTCAAAAGGCTTATATTTTCAGGAACGAATAATATTTTTCAGGGACTTAACTTTAAATATAGATAGTTCTAGCCTAAGCATAGGCGCAAAATGAATTTACTTAAATAATGAAAAGTATTCCCGTTCAAAAAGTTAAAGGACTTGATGCTGCAATATCTTTCCATTGTGATAGAGTCTTTTTACCGTTAAATTTTACGTGCACTGCTACTGTACCGCACGAGTCCAACGACCTTTGAAGAGTGCATTTATCGACGAAGAAAATAAAGAATACCTTAGAATGAAATTGGAATATTAGCCATTTGTGCGGCCTGTGATGTTCAAAGTCCAGTGAGCAGTTCAAATGGAATATAAAAACTTGATGACATAAATGCTCTGAAGTTAATTACAACTGAGGCGCAACGACGAGAACATTTTTATTGAGCTTCGCTGGGAAATAAATAATAAATGAAGCAGTAATACCCTTTTGGGTGCTGCACCGCACGCGCAGTAACTTCGAACAAATTACGACCGGCATGTTCAGGACCATAAAGTAGAAGTGAAATGGTTGAAACCTTTTTCAAACCAAATTCAGAGATCCGTTTGTACTTCATATCGGTGCGGCTGACAGAAACAAATATCGTTGACACACTTCACTAGGTTGGTTTTATGCACACACAATACGTACATATATCATTGTAAAAAACACATTGCACAATGACACATATTTATTTATTATTTTATTTTATTTTTAACATTACGACAAAAATTAATCACATGCAACTATGTAATACGGAGTAGGAATCCACGAGCACTAACAATAGGAATAGGAAACACTCCCATGAGCTTCACCATAAAAAATTCATAATGCTTTTGGATTAATGACGTCACTTCTTCAGCCGGCTCTTAGCATCCGACGATCAGCGCAAGTACTTTCTGTAAGCTCACTGCTCATCCGGTTTAACTTTTTCTCCGTAGTGTGCATGCTTTTCGCCGCCCAAGTATTTAAATCGCTTGGGCGGCGAAAAACATGCAAGCTCCGCCAAAAACATTAGACTGCTTAACCGGTGGTCTCTGAAGGGATTTTGTGATGCTGTTGACCGACCAGTGGTGACAAACTCAGTTTCCATGAATACTCAATCAAAAATAAATGAAGGCACCATCCATTTCATGATTATGTTTCAAATTGATCACTAAATTGGCTTTCATTTGACTTCAGTTCAACCCGCCGCAGTTAATGTGTTAAAATGAGCAACTCTTACGGGCACACACTATTCGTCAAGTGGCAATCGATGTGTCATGAAGGATAGCTAATTTGTGAATGACTAGAAGCCTGCAGAGCACTACTGATAGCTAAAGTGAACAATGAATGAACAAAAATTTTTCAATTTTAGAGCCTCATTCTCATTCTTTTGTTGTCGGAAACGAGGCTTGCTTGAAAATTTTCAAAGCATTATTGACAGAATAACTTGCTTCATAGTTTTGCTTAAAATGCTCGCTCGTGCGAATACCTGAGTGGCTAGTTATGTGAACAAATGAGCCTTTGCCGCAGGACTTTTTTGAGAAGTACGTTTTTAGCAAACTGTATTCAGTGCAACATGGGCTGCGTGAATGCCGCTAATCAGTATAAAAAACTTTAGTAGCTTGTGTTTGAAAAAATTGTAGAATAAAAATATAAATAAGCAACAGGTTATGCGTATTTATTTAAGTTGCTGATATGCACTCTTATATTTTTCAGGTAAAGAAATTTCCATAAATTCAGCTGTTAATTCCAACATTCTTATCGGAATATGACGTGGAACTGAAATGAGAGCGATGTCTCTTTTAGAGAATAATTAAAAAAAACAGCAATAAATTTTGTCCTCACTGTGGAGAACGAACGAGTGAATGAATTGGAGGCGTAAACTTCCTCTCTTTAGACTGAGGAAGGAATTTGGAACCACCCAGGCCGAATCGGCTATTCCCAAAGATTTCCTGAGCTCCATCTATTGGGAACCAATACCAATGAATTCCAATGGCGAATAGCTTGACAAGGTAGAATAGATAGATTCCTTCAATAAAGCAAGACCTCCATTTGAAAACTCTTATATTCATTGAATGGAGTACCTGCAGTTTTTTAACGTTTGTTAACTCAAATCCAATCTATGATGTGTAGGTAGCTTCTGCTTAAAATGAGTCCATATGAACCAATAAATGGATTGGATTCTCAAGGACAGTAGATGCTAATTGCAGTGGTAAAAAACAGTTTCGTTATAATAACTACGAGCGTAAAATGTCTGGACCATAAAATATAGATTTATTGATTATCGTATTTCCTTTACAGAGACATGTCTTTATGTCTTTGTGTAGACTTCAATAGCTTTAAGCTGATTTTTGTACATAAAACAATTCCCCCAACGTCAATAGCGCGACATTTGATTCGAACGCGTGTTGGATTAGAGGGCACTCAGGCTAGAATAAACTGCATGAAATTAGAAATAAAAATACAGAGCGCGTTCAGCCCTAAACATGAAACACGGAGTAGTACTGGTGTTGGTGACCTGGTAAAGAAACGCATCACTGCTCTCAGACGGCTAATTATTTAAACTGCTGCATCAACTAGCATAAATATGTAAATTGGTATTCCATCAATCAGTAACTGGTTATGGCTAATTATTTGAACTACTGCATCAACTGGCATAAATATGTAAATTGGTATTGCATCAATCAGTAACTGGTTATGGCTAATTATTTGAATTACTGCATAGATTGGCATACATAGAATGATACTGCACAAATTGGTAATTGGGAATGGCTTACTATTTGAACTACTGCATAAATCAGTTATTAGCAGTGGCTGATTGCTCTAACCACTTCACGAACCGGTATTCCTACAGGCCGCGGTAAACTCAACATTTTTCCAGATTTGGTACTTGTTTATTTTCGCAGGTTCTGTTCCCAAATTGCCGGACTCAGCTGAAACGCTAGTAAAAAGTATTATTACTAACAATGTTTTATAAATAATATCATCCTTTGACTCAAAGAAGCATTAAAAAATAGTTTATATTAAAAAATAGTTTTATAACTTGTCTCAACCGTTGACTGATGAATTTTAAATGAAACTTTTTATAAGATAGTTCTAAAAGTTGTCGGAACCGTAGACTTATAAGACTATTAAATATCACTTTTTATAAAATAGTTCTTAATTAGTTAGAACAGTTGACTGATTCAGCTGTATTTTAGCATAGATCAGATATACTTCTAAGGAAAAAAGACTCATTAAGAAGGAATTTCAGGTATCAAATATTCCGTTTTGTCCTCGTGTTCGTTTTGTCCTCGTATCCGTTTTGTCCTCGTGTCCATTTTGTCCTCGTGTCCGTTTTGTCCTCGTGTCCGTTTTGTCCTCGTGTCCGTTTTGTCCTCGTGTCCGTTTTGTCCTCGTGTCCGCTTTGTCCTCGTGTCCGTTTTGTCCTCGTGTCCGTTTTGTCCCCATATACCGCCACTCAGTGAATACTCGTACTTACTTCAGATTCTAGACTACCGAGAACATACTTGCAGATTCAATTAGAAAATTAATGTAAGCCAAAATGACTGCAAAAGGTGTCCTCATATTTGTGTTTTTTCTTAGAATGTTAATTTGTAAAGTGTGTAACAATCCTGCATTTAGCTACCTGAACAATACCGTTCTCTAAGACAAGATCCCGCAGCAATTTTTTTTATTTGTTACGCAAAGGGACAGTGTTTAGTCTGAAAGTGAAATGATAAGCCCGCTACACAGAAGATACAATTACTGTTTTTGCAGAGATTAGATGAAAATGGTGCTAGGAGAGGAGGAACATAGTGTAATATCTTGGAATTTCAGCAAGATATAAGGTTTACTGAACTGAACTAGTAGATCGGTTTGCCTAGCCGTAAACCAGGCAGGAGGATAGTAAAACGAACAGCAGGACTACTAATATTGTACTGACCCTGTAGTTCACACAGCTTGCTCTTAAGTCTAGTTCGCAACAATGGATATTTCCGGCGCTGGGCAATAGGGTCGCTTCCGACCTATCCGGCGCTCGTAAACGCCAGGGGCTCATCGGCTGTTTCTGGCGGATGCCCTATCTATACATGTGACCGTGCCGAGCGAGTCTCATAAATCTCCGCAGCCGGAACCCCCCATAAATACCAGTACGTCACTATACAACAACTTCCCTCCCATTAGATGAATATATGACAAAGGGAAGGAGGAACTCAACAACCTATTCGTATTACAGGTTTAGTTATTCTACCGGATCTACGAGGTTTATTTTGCCCTGGTGAGCAGCTAACAGGCTGAAAGGCAGGAGTCTCTGCTGCCCCACTCCCGGTAGATTCCAAACTACTGTGCAACAGCTGATTTGAATGTCTCTTCCAGATTACATTTAATGCTAGTATTTGAACATGAAAGATATTACCAGCAACTTTACTAACAATAATTCCCATCAACCACTTGGGACCATTTCTTAAATTCAGAGCGAGAACATGATCACCGACATCAAATTGAGTTACATACATAGGCTTAGACCTGGACACAGAGAATTTAGGATGAACTCTATCTTTGGAAGTAACAAATTTACGATTGTTCAGCGCTACAGAGGGAGCAATTTTTGTAACACTATGCGGAATACAATGCGATTGAAATAATGCTTTTGATAGACGGGATTTGAACGATTCGGAAGAAGAGAGTTTTTTCAACAAGTCTTTAATTACTCTCACCCCCCTCTCAGCTTGACCATTGCTTGCTGGAGAGTAGGGCGGAGGTGAGAGGTGCTCAATGCCGTTGGAAATAAGAAAATCTTTAAAGTCTTGAGATGAAAAGTGTGAAGCATTGTCACTTACGAGCACATCACACAACCCGTTTCTGCTAAAAATCATTCTCAACGCATCGACAGTATCTGACACACTCGTGGATGGTACCACTTTACATTCAATATATTTAGATAATGCATCTACAGCAATGAAAACAATTTTATTCTCGTAGAAAAAGTGATCGACATGAATGCGTTCAAAAGGACGAGAAGGAGTGGGCCGTTCTACATTTCTAGACTTAGGTTTTGCTCGATTTAATTGACATTGGGGACAACATTTTACGATGTCTTCAATAGTTTTGTCCATTCCGGCAAACCAAATAACAGATCTGGCCAACGATTTCATACCACAAATGCCAGGATGTCCATCATGAAATGTTTCAAGGACTAAACTACGCAATGACTTGGGAATAAAAACCCGTTCTTTATAAAGTATAAAACCTTTCATGATGGTCATCTGAGGTAGCAGGTTCTTAAATTTAGACAAATTGGGATCAGGTTTAGGAGGCATGCCAAACTTTATGTATTGTTTAAGTTGGCATAGTTCGCTATCCATATTAGTATGAGTTTTTATATTTTCACACGTGACAGGAGTTTTATCAAGAGTGTTCACAGCAAAAATCATTTCGTACGGTTCTAGCTCCCTTACAGTCGTAGGTAGTGGCAGTCTACTGAGACAATCGCTATTTACGTTACATTTACCTTTCGAATATCTGAAAACATAGTCAAACTGTGAAAGTCTGAGAGCCCATCTTTGAATTCGAGCGGAAAAGTTGAGAGGTACACCCTTGTTATGTGCAAAAAGTTTACAAAGAGGTTTTTGATCATTATGGATAATGAACTTAGCACCAAGTAGAAATATTTTGAATTTCTACACGCCAAAAACCACACTAAGGCTCTCTCTTTAAATGTTAGAGTAGTTTTGTTCTGCATTATTTAGAGATCTCGAAGCAAATTGAACCGGACACCAATCATGAGAAGGACTAACGCGTTGCATGAGTATGGCAGCAACTCCATAACCCGAACTATCAGTTTCAAGAAGAGTTTCATGGTTGGGATCAAACAACTTTAGAGGTTTATGCGAACGAAAGATGTCCTTGATTTTCTGGACACTTTCATTCTGTTCTGGAGTCCACCGGAACTGTACATTTTTCTTAAGCAGCGAATACAGAGGATGAATAACATTAGAAAAGTTGGGTACAAAACGACTATAGAAGTTACACAATCCGATGAACGCTTGCAACTGTTTGAGGTTTTTAGGAACAGGAGCATTGAGAATAGCTTCTACTTTATCAGAGTTAGGGTGAACACCCTTGTTATCGAAAACGTACCCTAGATAAGACACACGATCAGTTAGAAAGGCACATTTAGACAGATTTAAGCGAATTCCAGCGTTTTTTAGGACAGACAGGACCTTGTCAAGAACTTCCAAATGAGCATCATATGAAGAGGTCAAAATGAGGAGGTCATCCTGGTACACAATGATGTTATCGATGCCCGAAAGAGTCCTAAACATGAATGCTTGAAAAATGCCGGGGCTTGCACGTAGACCATAGGGTAAGTAATTGTACATAAATAGACCTTCAGAGGTGTTAATGGTCGTAACTTTCTTTGATTCTTCGTCCAACGGAATTTGCAAAAACGCGTTAGACAAATCAATTTTTGAGAAAAACTTAGCGTCTCCGACTTGAGAAATGACATCATCAATAACAGGTAGTACAGATTGAACTGGATTCAGAAAATTATTAATGGAGGCTGAAAAATCTCTACAGATTCTCACACTGCCGTCCGACTTTAGAACATTAACGGTAGGAGATGCCCATTGGCTATCATACACTTTGGTGATTTTGCCCATACTCTGCAAGCGTTCCAGTTCGGTTTTGACAGAGTCTCTTAGTCTTACAGGAACCGGGCGTGCTTTACAAAATACAGGAACTGCACATTAGGCAACACATCAAGATGAACTGTTTCTTTAACGTTAGACTGTGAATCAGATGATAAATATTCGTCATATTTTAACGACAAACTTTTCGGCAAACTATGACAATCCGTTTTATTTATGGAGTCGTATTGATCAGGAATGACAATGTTTACGTTTAGTTTAGAACAAATATCTCGGCCCAGTAAATTTATTCTATCATCTTCCACAATGAGAAACTTATGATTAAAACTCACATCTTTGTACATGACAGTTACTGAAGCTTGACCAAGGAGGTTTACCGAGACACCACTGTACCCGAGAATTTTGCTGCATGTAGGATTTACCACAGCACCAACTTTGATTGCATCTCTTTTACGTATAGTTGACACGGCACTGCCGTTATCCAACAGGAATTCAACAGGTTTACTATTTAAGTTGCATGCAATCATAGTGGGCTCTTTAGTGACGGGAATTACAGTGGTGTTTACTCTAAAAAATTAGAGTCATTTGGGGAATAATCAGAACATTCATGTAGATGATTACCGTCACCACTTTCGTTCCCAGGTTTTTGCAAAACAGCTTTGTTCTTCTTCTGTAGAGGCATCCGTGAATTCTTCATTAACACGTCTTCTCTTCCTACGTTGCCACAGCAACCGCTTCTTCCCGACTGCACTGTGTAAGTGCAAGCTGCGTCAAATTCTCCTCGTGTAGGTCCCCTTCGTGTAGGCTTAGCAGGAGGAGGCCGAGCTGCAGTTGTAGATTCGCAAACCTTAGAAATGTGGCCTAATTTTCCACATGTGTGACATTTCAATTTCAAAGCATAGCAATTCTTTGCAAGATGCTTTTGCTTAGTTCCGCAGCGAATGCATATGTAGTTCGGCGGGAGTTTTTCTGTAGTGAAATACGATGCAGATGAATCCTCCCGAATAATATCTTGAGCGTCGGAGCTTAATTGTTCGATAAGTTTTGCGTGTTCAACGCATTCGTTGAAGGACTTGCTATCGCACTTCTGTAGAACCGCGCTGAGAATTTGCGCTGAGTGTAGCCCAGCCACGAAGGCATCTCTTAATAAACCATCACGACAGCAATTACCATAATTGCATGCAGATGCTAAGTCATTTACCGTTTTATCATAACTTTCTATGGATTCATTAGCACCTTGTTTTCTATTTAGAAATGTAACCGATGCACCGACGATGGATTTTTTATTTCAAATTGCTGTGTTAATTCTCTTCAAGTTCCTCATATGTAGCCTCAGTGAGTAACGTAGGTTTAATTCTTCGTTGTAGATCAGTAATTATGTTTACGGGAAATGCTTTAATTAGGATGCTAGCTTTTTTACCGCCATTATTTCCTGCTTTCTGAAGAGCATCTGCACATTGGACTTTCCAGCGCTCTAAGAATTCACTCACTGTTTCCATTTCAACGTCGAAAGTAGGACAGCTGACTGTAGAATACACCATCTTAATTTCAGAGCACTTTTAAAGTTCAAATTCACTTCGCAAGTTCGAAGCCTCGTCGTCAATTGTAATATCATGGAATTTCAGCAAGATATAAGGTTTACTGAACTGAACTAGAAAATCGGTTTGCCTAGCCGTAAACCAGGCAGGAGGATAGCAAAACGAACAGCAGGACTACTAATATTGTACTGACCCTGTAGTTCACACAGCTTACTCTTAAGTCTAGTTCGCAACAATGGATATTTCCGGCGCTGGGCAATAGGGTCGCTTCCGACCTATCCGGCGCTCGTAGATGCCAGGGGCTCATCGGCTGTTTCCGGCGGATGCCCTATCTATACATGTGACCGTGCCGAGCGAGACTCATAAATCTCCGCAGCCGGAACCCCCCATAAATACCAGTACGTCACTATACAACACATAGTCTCATCAATGAAAGCGACCCACGTAAAAAACATCTCTACGCTTAACACTTTAACCAGGGTAGAAGAAACAAGGTAAGGTCATTTCGATGGAAGAAAATACACCTCCTCTTGTTCGGTAAGCCAATAGAAAGGATTTATTTCGAACGAACTTTATGACGTCACCAAAACGCCACGTCGTTAGGCCAATAGGGGAGCCAGATTTGGGGGGTAGCAGTGCTACCAGATGCAATATGAGCGCTGCTATTGGTTCGTTGCCGTGGCGTCAGCAAAACCATGCCGTCAACGTAAAAAAGCATGGTTTGAACTTACCTTGTTTTTTCTACCGTGACTTTAACTGCGACGTGAGCCATTGGCGGTCTCTCAAGGGGTTTTCACAATTCTGCTGATCGACCAGTAGTCACAAAATCAACTTTCGTAAATACTTAATGAAAACTAAATGAAGGCACAATCCAGTTTATGTTTGCTATTTTCAGTATTTTAAAGTACAATTGATAATGAATTTGAGTTGAATTATAAACTTTAATTCCACCTGCAGCAGTCAAAGTGTTAAATATGGACTTCGGTACATCGCATTAGAAGTTTCATAAACGTTGAAGAATTTATCATTCAAATAACCTGGAAATCTAGTTTTGTCAAATTTAGCGCAAATTAAAGTATACATTTCTTCTAAACTTCTTTGATATACTGTAATAGTCAAAGAAACTGTGAACACACTTCACTTGGAGCCAACTAGACATTGCAGAATATATCGTAATACATTCTCAAGCTCTTTTCTTCCCAAATCTTGCGTAAAATTAAACTAACCATCCCTATTATTTCTGTTTACTGCACTGTAGCACTCGAAGAAATTATGTACCCACTTTTGCATCAGAAATTACTTTGAGGTGGACTGAAAAGATATTCGAACAGCCATGAATTGGGCAGCAAATACTTTAGCGTGCACTGAAAAGATATTCGAACAGCCATAAATTGAGCAGCAAATACTTTAGCGTGGGCTGAAAAGATATTCGAACAGCCATAAATTGGGCAGCAAATACTTTAGCGTGGGCTGAAAAGATATTCGAACAGCCATAAATTGGGCAGCAAATACTTTAGCGTAGACTGAAAATATATTTGAACAGCCATAAATTGGGCAGCAAATACTTTAGCGTGGGCTGAAAAGATATTCGAACAGCCATGAATTGGGCAGCAAATACTTTAGCGTGGACTGAAAAGATATTTGAACAGCCATAAATTGGGCAGCAAATACTTTAGCGTGGACTGAAAAGATATTTGAACAGCCATAAATTGGGCAGCAAATACTTTAGCGTGGACTGAAAAGATATTTGAACAGCCATAAATTGGGCAGCAAATACTTTAGCGTGGGCTGAAAACATATTTACACAGCCATAAGTTGAGCAGCAAATACTTTAGCGTGGACTGAAAAGATATTTACACAGCCATAAATTGAGGAGCAAATACTTTAGCGTGGGCTGAAAAGATATTTACGCAGCCATAAATTGAGCAACAAATACTTTAACGAGGACTGAAAAAATATTTGAACAGCCACAAGTTGAGCAGCAAATACTTTAACGAGAACTGAAAAGATATTTGAACAGCCATAAATTGGGCAGCAAATACTTTAACGAGGACTGAAACGATATTTGAACAGCCATGAATTAAGCCGAGTCTCCATCTTGAGGCCACCATTGTGAAGGACTCCATGCAGTTCGGCTCTTCTCGAGATAAAAACGCTATCGGAAACCAGTAGGGGGCCGTGGCTCGTCGTGGCCATCGCTGCGGATGATGGATGATACACACAGGTGGCTGCAAGACTGATCAGTGAATTTTAGAGTCCAGTATGAAAAGGATAATCGTGCTTAGGGTACTGGGAAATATACTCACTCCTACTAAAAAATTTCATAGGGAACGAATGGATGTGTTGTGACCAGGGTACTGGGAATTATGGTCACCAATACTAGAAATTTCAAAGGGAACCAATGGATGTGTTGTGATTGTAAGTTGACGGTATTGACTACTAAAGTCTCATGAAGTTGTTGGTAGTTTAAACTTTATTTGTTGCTCTTCTTTAATTATGAAATGCTCTTTTGGAAAAGATAGACAAGCCCAATTTTATAACGAACTGCTACCTGATAACGCACATTAACTAACTTCCTGCAGTAGTAGAAAAGGAAAATATATTTGGCAATGCTGTGCAACACGCCTTAAATTTCGCGGCAAAGATACTGGAACAACAACTACTACACTAACACAACTTAGTATCGTAGATACTCGGCTCGTCACTGTTGCCAATTTTTAATTCCATTCAACATCTACCAATACTTGGTTGCTAAAAGATTCCGTCGTTAAAACAGCTGCTGCGTACCTTGTGAAATGCATAACTATTCACATACGGCTGCAGGTACAGCGCAGCTGTGAAACAGCTGAACCCTCATCGACCTGAACACTGGTGTCTACGGTTTACCTCTGAATGATCTTTTCACGTGAGAAAGATCTCACTTTAGAGGTCCCTGTAGGTCACGATCTTCTCACGTGAGAAAGATCTCACTTTAGAGGTCACTGTAGGTCACGATCTTCTCACGTGAGAAAGATCTCACTTTAGAGGTCCCTGTAGGTCACGATCTTCTCACGTGAGAAAGATCTCACTTTAGAGGTCACTGTAGGTCACGATCTTCTCACGTGAGAAAGATCTCACTTTAGAGGTCACTGTAGGTCACAATCATCTCACTGTAGTTTACGTTCTTCCAGGCGCGATACAATGAGTCTGAAAAGACTTGGCTGATAAAACTTAGTTATGGAGCGGAATAGTTTACTCAACTCGAGCAAACTGCACACACTGCTTCTCAGTGGCAGGCTACTTATCTAGTTACACGCTTAGTCGTAACTGTTATTACTAGCCACTGTAATCAAAAGAACTTTTTAAAAACATAAATATCAGGCCCCTTGATTTACGATTCTTGTAAAAGTTCCAAAAAGTAATTCCAGTAATGCAATGAAGTTAATGTGCCAATTCAGAAGATGCTTATCTTTCCTTCAGACATAATATAGGGTAAGAGACTCTTTGCAGGCCCTCGTTTGCCTTTACAAGTTCTAAGCTGTGAACACCGTGAGAAAAAAAAAAGCTTTCAGCGAGATTTTGCGCAACCAAAATCGAGCGTGCCCGAAAGGTTTGAACTCGTGCCTCATCTTATAAAGCTTCGGTATCCATTGGAGTTCAGAATATTTCAGATTTAACATACGCAGAAATCTTGCCAGCTTTTTAATGGAGGAAATTGCGGTAAAAATGCAGTCGCTGCATCCCCTCCAAAATTATTCAAATTACCTAATGAAATTAAATAGTTTAGCGCTAATATTCAGCGTGAGCAGCAGTAGCTGCCTGTAGCGCCAATATCCAGCGTGAGCAGCAGTAGCTGCCTATAGCGCCAATATCCAGCGTGAGCAGCAGTAGCTGCCTGTAGCGCCAATATCCAGCGTGAGCAGCAGTAGCTGCCTGTAGCGCCAATATCCAGCGTGAGCAGCAGTAGCTGCCTGTAGCGCCAATATCCAGCGTGAGCAGCAGTAGCTGCCTGTAGCGCCAATATCCAGCGGGGGCAGCAGTAGCTACCTGTAGCCCCAATATACAGCGTGAGCAGCAGTAGGTGCCTGTAGCGCCAATATCCAGCGTGAGCAGCAGTAGCTGCCTATAGCGTCAATATGCACCATGAGCAGCAGTAGCTGCCTGTAGCACCAATATCCAGCGTGAGCAGCAGTAGCTGCCTGTAGCGCCAATATCCAGCGTGAGCAGCAGTAGCTGCCGATAGCGCCAATATGCAGCATGAGCAGCAGTAGTTTCCTATAGCGCCAATATCCAGCGTGAGCAACAGTAGCTGCCTATAGCGTCAATATGCAGCATGAGCAGCAGTAGCTGCCTGTAGCGCCAATATCCAGCGTGAGCACCAGTAGCTGCCTGTGGCGCCAATATCCAGCGTGAGCAGCAGTAGCTGCCTATAGCGCCAATATCCAGCGCGAGCAGCAGTAGCTGCTTATAGCGCCAATATCCAGCGTGAGCAGCAGTAGCTGCCTATAGCGCCAATAACCAGCGTGAGCAGCAGTAGCTGCCTATAGCGCCAATAACCAGCGTGAGCAGCAGTAGCTGCCTGTAGCGCCAATATCCAGCGTGAGCAGCAGTAGCTGCATATAGCGCCAATATCCAGCGTGAGCAGCAGTAGCTGCATATAGCGCCAATATCCAGCGTGAGCAGCAGTAGCTGCCTATAGCGCCAATATCCAGCGTGAGCAGCAGTAGCCACGGCCGTCATTCATGAATTTGCGTCGATTTGCCATGACGAAATTTCCCTGCACTGAACTGCGTTGAACGCGTCCTATTGCAGTATATTACGCAGGTGTCGGAGGCTAGTTTGTAAAGTGAGGCCAGTTTATGATGTAATTATTAATTTAAATTGTAATCCATGCCATGTCCCATGATAATTTTTTTTACCATCAGCTCGTGTGGGATTGATAAGTTAAGTTAATTAGTTAAGTTAAGTTTGGCGAGTATCACTGAGTAATTAGCTTTCCAGCGAGTGATTTTTCCGGTATAAATTTTTTTTTTAAAAAGAAATTAACGAATGGAATGGTTTAAGGCAAACTTTAGAGATATTTTGAAGTTGTATTAGCATCTAGGCGTTTTAGGTGGGGAATGAATGTTATTCTGCCAACATATTTAACATAGTCATTAATTGTATTAATTCCCATTTTAGGTAGATGAAAACTTGCAACTTGACATCGAAAAGATTCGCACAACTTGTTTATTATGGTTTCGCTCGTCTCAGAGTCCTATCGCCATTTGCATGGCAAAAATATGTATTTGTATTCACAACTCTTTCAGCTGTGGAAGTTCTCGTAAATTTTCCGTGATGCACGTTTACAATTGCAAGTTAACTCTGTGCATAGTAAGTACTGAGTTAGCTTGGCTTGTCCCATGATGGTTCTCGCTAAATCATCTATGAGGGGACTGAAAAGAGCAACGAGTTTTGTCATCATCGTGCTACAGTTGACCGAAATTGAATCTGTCAGCTCTTCACGAAGAAAAAACTAACTCGCGCTTAACGCTGGATACGCACGGTTTAAAAAAAACATAAACTCCTAATTTATCTTTCTTTTTCTGGTTCTGCCTCATTTTTTGTGTCCGCCGTCCTGTCCAGAACTTGGAACAAGATAACAGCGAACAGCCCTGGAGACGCGGCCGAACTTTACGGAGCGTTCATCGAGGAATGGTTTTCTGCGAGCCGCCTCGTTAGGGTGAAAAGCAAGCAATCGACACGAAAGTTTCTTCGTCGTCCCTTATGGGTAACTCGAGACCGTTGCTTCTGAGGTGCGTGTACCTTTGATGAAAATGTCCGTGAACGCGTTTTGCCGGACGTCATAGAGAAACATGGTCCATGCGTATGGCAGAATATGACCAGGATGAAAGTTTTCATCTGCGTGAACACGTCTTCTTCGAGTAACGTGGACCGTGTGTGTGGCAAGATATGACCAGGCTGCTCCTCAAACTGAAACTTGTGATGAGACTTGAGTAAAAACTGCGGGTGTTACTCAGCTTGAGGAGCTACAAATGTTGGAAACATCGCTTTCCTTGATAGCAATGTTTTCCTGAAACCAAAGTTGCAAGCATTGGCTCGCTTTATACGTCCTTAATATCTTCTTCAAAGAATAGTTATAAACATCGCCTTGTGTTATAGATGATATAGTCGTCGAACAAAAGTTGAAAACATCTCCTGCTTTTATGGGCAATGTTTTCTCAAACAAGTTGGGAAACTGTTTGTTGTTAAATAAAATTTCGATAGATTTACTGTTTCTTTAAAATCTCGCCCCGGAACGAAAACAGCGCAACCGAGCGTTCACCCAGCAATTTATTGAGCGAATACCGGCCACAAATTTGGAAGTTCTGTTATGTTCATGCAAATTCTGTCGTGTACAACGTGGCCGTCGAAGCTTTACAGCATTTCCAAACAATCGCATGAAATTTTGACCGATAAATTTAGAAGCGTGAATTTCTACTCACTCACTGAGAAGTGGCCCTAGTGTTGTGGATGAAAACTGACTCAGGAGAGGAATGTTAATTTAAGAATGAGTACGTTCTCATCGAATAAAATTTATTTCAAAAAATTTTGTGCTCTAATTTGTCAATATTTTTACATTAAGTTAACCTTATCGTTAAGCTGCATCAAGCAACAGATTTCATTCATTTAAATATGGTAAATTTTGTACCAAAAATTTCAACATGTGAAGTGTATCGTATTAAATCATCGCCTAATTACACATTCATTAGAAACGCTACATGAAGAGACATTACTAATGCTCCCACAAGACGCAATAAATCCTAGCCCTTCAAGCCCAAATTCCTGGATATAGTAAACAGAATTTCCATGAATGGCAAATTTCCAGTACTGGCAAAACGAGTTTCGGAGTCACGTTCGAGTTCCGGAGTCGTTTGCGCGTCATGCATTTCAGAATCGCTGAATTTTTCATTCAAGCCTCAGGGAAAAGGTTTCTGTCATTTTTTGTATGGGCCTGATGAAATAAACATGCGATTTGTGTGTGTAGGTGTGGGTGTGCGTGTGGTGCATGAGTGCGTGTGGTGTGTGTGATGTGTGGAGAATGGAGCTTGATGTTGCACCATAGAGCTCAAATTTCACTCAGATGGGCATTCTAAAATCGGATGGACTAAAAACGGAGTAAAAAGAGCGTAAGAATCAGATTTAGGTTCGGCACGAGCTTCAAAATGAATAGATTGTTGGAAATATCGACGAGTTAACAGCATCACACGTCGTTTGATGCCATTGTTATACTAGCGAACACGATGCTTTGAAAATTTCGGGATTTGATAATGTTCAGAGAGGCAGAAAAATCGTCCAATTCAATTGCTACTATACATGTATAATAAAATAGCGTTCACTACCTTCCGAATTTTATGTGCATTTATTGTTTAGATGAAGACAACAAAAATGTATACATGTCTTAGTAAAACACGTGATCATAATATTGAATTACTCCGGTGAGGCAGTGAAGCTTGAACCACAGATGATACCTTCACTCGCTTTTCCCACAAAGGATTCAATAGTGGACCTAAATTTGTAATGTTTTACTAACATACATTTCTGAATAGCCAAATGGCTTCCACGTAAAGATTTAGCTAAAATCTACACATACACACCTCACACACACACACACACACGCACCACAGGCATTACATTAGAGTTGCCTTTTCTTTCGCGCCCTCATCTGAGATAGGCGTGAAACATGTTTGGAAATCTCGATTTAGGTCGAAAAACGATTGATAGACAAACACATGAGTGTGGGGCAAGAAAAGTGCGACTGACCAAGTGTTTGCACTGTAATATTTGGCATATTACGAGCAACATAAAATGAGGAAGCGGTTTTTGGTGCTAAGTATTTTAGAGTTCACTTATAAAATCCTGGGAGTTTTGGTGAATTCAACCCTCAAGTTGTTTTTCGCAAGACGCTTCAAAATAAAGCTTCAGTGGCCCGAGGACGGCTTAATGTTCTTCAGCACATAGCCAATTAATTCTATAACTTGCAAAAATACGCCAGTGGCATTAGCAAGAGACTCTCACCAATGATCCTCGGCCATCCATCTCCAATAGGAGTCAGGAATTAACTCGAAAGTTCGACTTAATTACAGGAAATTAGTCACAAGAGCCTCTGATACGACGTCGGTTTATCCGCTTAGCTTTCAGATTAAGCCAGGCAGCCCCAGAAGCTGGAGCGTTCAGTAGCAATTATTTCCAATTTGTGAATCCAATCGTAAAATAATGGAAACCTGGCCGTAGTATTTCCAATTTTTGAATACAATCGTTAAAAAATGGAAATCTGGCAGCTTTATTTCCAATTGTGAATATAATTGTTAAATAATGTAAATCTAGTTGCATTTTTTCTAATTGTGAATCCAATACTTGAATCTCATATTTGAATCATGGAAATCTGACTGCAGTAAGATAAAATAAATGTTGTAATTTTATGATGATATGAAGTATGGTGTTCAGCGATTGAATATGAATTCATTTTCCGATGTAGTACAAACACAGCGAAAGAAGGCGCTAAATAGTTTCATCGTATCCTAATAAGGGCTCTGATAATTCACTGAAAATGGAGATGCCGCTATAGATGAACACTTCTATTTAGTTTATGTTCGTTATAAAAAAAATCAAGCGTTACACCTCATTTCAATTATCCACAATCATAAAGGCAAAAGAGCTAAGTCAATGGGCAGCGACGTAAGGGTATGAAGCAGAGCTTCTCAACAGGGGGACATGTACCCCTAGGGGTACATTTAGCATACTTCTTATGTTAAAATGTGCAATATATATTTACATACAACGGTATAAGTCTATATCATTATTAATCATTTAGTGTATTTTTATAGTTTCTTAAGCCTTTAACTAAGCTGGGGGTACATGAAGATACACCATTAACCTAAAGGGGTACACGACAATAAAAAGGTTGAGAAGCCCTGGTATGAAGAGTAGTGCGTTAGAACTGCCTTGTATATCATTGCTTCATTATATTATTGAGTTCAAAATTAGTGCTCTTTTTTGGTTACTGTCACGCCGACGGGTACTTAGCTTCTTTCTGCGTTTTTTTTATCTCTACTAGAAGGGAAGTTTGAAATATGATTTGTTCATTCAAATCCTATCTTACATTTATTCATAAAATCAGACAATTATAAAGCACTGTTGAAAAACATGACCACATGATCGCCTACAGCAGCTGTATCAGTTATTCAGCTCCTTGCGTACAACTTGAAATCGTGAGGTCCAATAGGGTTGTACTTTTCAGTATAATTCGTATGCATAAACTCCTTCATGTATTGAATTGTTCAGTAATTTACAGTGACGCACTATGTTTGTACGTAATAACGGAGTCATAAATATCACTAAACATGCATACCAAATGAATCACTATGTCATAGAAACGAGCTATATTCCAGCATGTGTAGGAGCTAGGCAGTCGAAATTTCAGAATCGTTCGTTATTTTACGCTTTGAAATATTAGTGAACATCAGGAAATAAAATAAAAACTTTTCCTAATGGTTGCCATCAAATGTCTGAAAGATCCAGAAGACCATAGTCGATAGGTCTTCTGTTTTGATAGGACTGCAATTCTTTGTGTTTGTCATGGCTTGAGTGTTCCATCCATTCTTTTATTTTAGGGCTGCAGAGTTCATTACTTGAGGGATTCATTCGGACCCAACTTCGATCGTTATTCAATTCCCCAAAATTTTTCATTCTCAAGTTTTTTCCAAATCCCAAATAAAAATTTCAAAGGCCGCAAGCCAACATTTGTGTCCCTTTCCGTTTTGTTCCCAACTACCAAGTAGAAATTTAAAAGGCCCAAAGCCAAATTCTCTCCATCAAAATTTTGTTTCCACTCCTAAAAAATTTGCAACTAGGGCCTAGCATCTTTTCAAATTTGTAAATTCATTTCTGTTTATACCAGCCATATTAAGAGCATCTGAAAAGTTTCCTTTCAGTGATATCAACTCATTCATTTGTTGCCACATTTGGAATGGCGAGCAGTTGAGAATCTCTGCGACCGAAGCTGGTCTGCTCGGTGGCTTCTGCGCAGCTCCGGCCTACGGCGGTAATTTTTGCGGGCTATTATTACGAGGCAAAGCCGCAGTCGCCAGTCAACGGGTTCTTCTTCATGGCCTGCAAGAGATCAAGTGAAAGGCTCTACAGGGGGCCATTAGGGGTCAAAATGGACTAGTTGGACTCGAGAGGGCGGCACCATGAATATGTGAGGTGGAGAGGAGTGCACGACAACTTCAATTTAGGCCCAGAACCAAATAAATGGAAAAAATATGCCATTTGGTTAGGCTGAAGTCACGTATTTTTCAACGTAAATTTCAGTTCCGAAGTTTCTTGCGTTAAAATTAGGAGCTCAACTGATCTTCTATCCCCCCAATACTAACAATTAGTTGAAGTGAAATCGAAATTTCACATTTAATTTTATCTCCTATTATTTTTAAAAACCTAGATTGAACCACGCCAACTTCGCAGAAATCTATTTTCGGCAATGCAAGTCCTAACTTTTTCCAGTAATAAATACATTTTTCACTTACTGCATCTCGGCGCGGTATCAATGCTACGATACGCGACATCAATAAAATCAAGTTCATTTCGTGAGACGAAAATAGATACATCCACCTAGGGACAATTGAGTGCTCAATTTCACGCAAGCATCACAGCAATGTTGGAAGTAGCTCCAGCTACGCGGGGGCCAGATGAAGGATCATCAAAGAAAACGAGGAAGCAGTCAAATTTATGTGGCTAGATAGCCCCGCGTTCGCTTTGCGCACTTGCAATTTGCGATAAGGGCATGACGAATTTCACACGCGAAAAGAAGTCGTAGCGAAGTGTTCACTAACGCACAGGTTCTCTCTCCTAAAATGCCTGCTTCATTGAACAAACTGCACGACTCATCTGTCTGTATTATGTTTGGATGCTCTCGCAATATATGTAGAGGCCATCAAAAATTAGATTGCACGAGGATTCGCGTTACGCTGTTATTCAATTTGAAGTTTCTGATCGATTTTCAGACGTCTTACTTAGTTTTTAGTCTTGCAGTGGGTTATAATACGACAGGTTTGTGTTTTAATAAATGTCATTTAGGTTTATCTTCATAAGAAACACAGTCTAAATAAATCTGTATATCATCATAAATTTATAGAATTGCAGCAACACTTCTAAGGAAAAATTTAAGTGTTCATTTCCTTGGCAGAAATGCACTTAGAGGGTGTCTTGGTTTCTAGCTTTTTATTTTTTATTTTTTCGATTTTCAAACCCGAGTTTTTTTCATTTAGCGTCAGCTGCTCCACCTATTGTTGCTGACTGAAACAGAAGTATGCGCCCTATGAGCTGACGATTGAGCTGACAAGTATTTAGCTGAAAGAACTGACCGTTTGCAGAGTGGGCTGAGCCTTACACTGTTTAGCGTGGGCCACAGTAGAGGAAACAAGGTAAGTTCAAACCAGTCTTTTTTTCGTTGAAGGTGAGGTTTTGCTGACGTCACGGCAACAAACCAATAGCAGCGCTCATATTGCATCTGGTATCACTGCTACCTCCAAATCTGGCTCCACTATTGGCCTAACGACATGGCGTTTTGGTGACGTCATCAAGTTTGTTTGCAGTAAAGCCTTTCTATAGGTTAGCCTAACAAGAGGAGGTGTATTTTCTCCACAGAAATGACCCTACCTTGTTTCCTCTACCGGGGCGTAGGCTCAGTGGGCTACATTGTTAACTGACCTGTAGAGAGCTGAACGATGAAGTGACGAGAAATGCTGATGGAGATGAATGTAATGTGAGCTCCTTTATGAACTGTCCAATACTGAACTGAACGATGAGCTGACCAGAAATGATGATGGAGAGGAATGAAATGTGAGCTCCTTTATGAACTGTCCAATACTGAACTGAACGATGAGCTGACCATAAATGATGATGGAGAGGAATGTAATGTGAGCTCCTTTATGAACTGTCCAATACTGAACTGAACGATGAGCTGACCAGAAATGATGATGGAGAGGAATGTAATGTGAGCTCCTTTATGAACTGTCCAATACTGAACTGAACGATGAGCTGACCATAAATGATGATGGAGAGGAATGTAATGTGAGCTCCTTTATGAACTGTCAATACTGAACTGAACGATGAGCTGACCAGAAATGATGATAGAGAGGAATGTAATGTGAGCTCCTTTATGAACTGTCCAATACTGAACTGAACGATGAGCTGACCATAAATGATGATGGAGAGGAATGCAATGTGAGCTCCTTTATGAACTGTCAATACTGAACTGAACGATGAGCTGACCAGAAATGCTGATGGAGAGGAATTTAATGTGAGCGATATTATGAACTGTCCTATAGTGAACTGAACGATGACCAGTATTAGTGACAGAGACAGAGTGTGGGTCGTATAGAGCGAGCTGAGCAGCGCAGTGGACTGCAGGGTTTGGGTATTTTAGGTATTTCGTGTTTTTTTATGGGCATTTTTGCCTCGAGGGGCAAAAACGGGAATGGATCTACCGTACACACTGCGACGAGGCACGCTTCCCTGCACGCCACCTGGACACCGCCGCTCAACACGGCCTCAAAAATTTCCTTTTCTAACGGCAGCTCCGAAAGCTTTGAACTCTGCAACCTTAGTCGGATATCTGAAACACCGATGGGCAAAAATTCTTACGTTGACGTATTTTTTTAAAGTCTTGCATGTACTGTAAATTTTTTTTTGGTTACCAGTTCATTTGATGGTCACCGGGAAAAAGCTTAATTTTTTCAGTGGAAGTTTCGTACAAAATATGAAAAAAGAGAAAGTTAATTTAACTTTTTAGCATTTCAATATGATATGAATGTTTTTGTTTACCACTTCATGAAGCGATCACACGGCACGAGCTTGAATTATTCGTTAAAAGTGTCGTGTAAGCAATAACAAAAAAAGAGAAACGAATTTACATTTTTTTAGCATTTTATTAGGAGATTGTTGTACGATATTTCTTGTTGTCGTATTCATAAAAGTGTAGTCGAATTTTCCCACCTTTATTTTTAAATTAATAACTATTACGTCAATGTGGGTGCATTACGGGGAAAATGCAATTGACACTGACACAATTTTTACACAACCAGGCGGTTCAACGGCATTAAATTGTGGGTCAAGTCAACAGAAATGTTGTGTTTTTATTTCTAATATCATATTATCGTGGGTCAAGCCAACACAAATGTTGTGTTTTTATTTATAATATCATATTATCGTTGATCAAGTCAACATAAAAGTTTTGTTTCTATTTCAAATATTATATTATCGTTAGTCAAGTCGATATAAATGTTCTGTTTCTATTTCGAATATTATGTTATCGTTGGCCAAGTCGATATAAATGTTTTGTTTCTATTTCGAGTATTATGTTATTGTTGGTCAAGTCGATATAAATGTTTTGTTTCTATTTCGAATATTATGTTATTGTTGGTCAAGTCGATATAAATGTTATGGTTCTATTTCGAATATTTTGTTATCGTTGGTCAAGTCGATATAAATGTTTTGTTTCTATTTCGAATATTATGTTATTGTTGGTCAGGTCGATATAAATGTTTTGTTTCTATTTCGAATATTATGTTATTGTTGGTCAAGTCGATATAAATGTTATGGTTCTATTTCGAATATTTTGTTATCGTTGGTCAAGTCGATATAAATGTTCTGTTTCTATTTCGAATATTATGTTATCGTTGGTCAAGTCGATATAAATGTTTTGTTTCTATTTCGAATATTATGTTATTGTTGGTCAAGTCGATATAAATGTTTTGTTTCTATGTCGAATATTATGTTATTGTTGGTCAAGTCGATATAAATGTTTTGTTTCTATTTCGAATATTATGTTATCGTTAGTAAGTCGATATAAATGTTTTGTTTCTATTTCGAATATTATGTTATCGTTAGTCAAGTCGATATAAATGTTTTGTTTCTATGTCGAATATTATGTTATCGTTAGTCAAGTCGATATAAATGTTTTGTTTCTATGTCGAATATTATGTTATTGTTGGTCAAGTCGATATAAATGTTTTGTTTCTATTTCGAATATTATGTTATCGTTAGTCAAGTCGATATAAATGTTTTGTTTCTATTTCGAATATTATGTTATCGTTAGTCAAGTCGATATAAATGTTTTGTTTCTATGTCGAATATTATGTTATTGTTGGTCAAGTCGATATAAATGTTTTGTTTCTATTTCGAATATTATGTTATCGTTAGTCAAGTCGATATAAATGTTTTGTTTCTATTTCGAATATTATGTTATTGTTGGTCAAGTCGATATAAATGTTTTGTTTCTATTTCGAATATTATGTTATCGTTGGTCAAGTCGATATAAATGTTTTGTTTCTATTTCGAATATTATGTTATCGTTGGTCAAGTCGATATAAAAATTTTGTTTCTATTTCGAATATTATGTTATTGTTTTTCAAGTCGATATAAATTGTTTTGTTTCTATGTGGAATATTATGTTATCGTTGGTCAAGTCGATATAAATGTTTTGTTTCTATTTCGAATATTATGTTATTGTTGGTCAAGTCGATATAAATGTTTTGTTTCTATTTCGAATATTATGTTATCGTTGGTCAAGTCGATATAAATGTTTTGTTTCTATTTCGAATATTATGTTATCGTTGGTCAAGTCGATATAAATGTTTTGTTTCTATTTCGAATATTATGTTATCGTTGGTCAAGTCGATATAAATGTTTTGTTTCTATTTCGAATATTATGTTATCGTTGGTCAAGTCGATATAAATGTTTTGTTTCTATTTCGAATATTATGTTATTGTTGGTCAAGTCGATATAAATGTTTTGTTTCTATGTCGAATATTATATTATCGTTGGTCAAGTCGATATAAATGTTTTGTTTCTATTTCAAATATTATATTATCATTGGTCAAGTCGATATAAATGTTTTGTTTCTATTTCGAATATTATTCAGCAAAAACTACGTAATGTCTCGCCAAAGAAGTTTCGCAATGTGCGCTTTCGTAAAGTTTTCCAGACAAGCAGTGTGGTCTCCAGCAGTGGAAAAAATTGAGTTTTCAGATTTTTAGTAGTTTTTATTCAAAAATTCAGAACACAACTGTAGCAACTTTATGGTTCTTGCAGCCACTTCGTGTTATGTGCAAAATTCCATGTGTTACTTCATATTCTTCACAATCATTTCATATTCCTTCTAGCCATTTTATGTTTTTTGCAGTCACTTTACCTTCCCTACCTACAGCCTCTTAACATTCATTCCAGTCGTTTTACACTCTACGAAGCTACTTTAGATTCCTTGTAGCTACTTTAGATTCCATGCAACCCTTTTAAATTTCTTGCAGGCATGTAGTATTCGTTCAAACGCTTAAAGTACCTCTAAGAAATGGTTTTAATCGGGGTAAGTTGCGTTTTTTCGCCAGCCACCTTTGTTACTCTACCATTCCGTATAGATACTTTACAGTCCATGGAGCCATTTTACGTTCCGTGCTGCCACTTGGTATTTATACTTCTCCGAAAATCATAAACGTACTCTCATCTTTGATCTCAAAGCAAATTGACCTTTAGATCCAAATTCTTTCCACCGACTAAAATGAAATGTGCAGTTATGTCCAAAGCGAAACATTAAAGTTATCTCTAGAATTATGAGTGTTTTCATGCGCAACATGTGAGCAAGGGAGAGATGAGGTCACTGAACTGCAAGAATATAATTTAAACTAACCTCAGTTCTGTAGACGCAATGATACCGACGTCGTCGGCACCTGAAAAATGAGAAATGGACATTTTATTATTTGCTTGAAATTCGAAACTCATGGCGAAACCAAATTTAATCGAAATATGTATATGTATATGTATATATATATTATATGTACTTCTATGAATGTATATATATATATATATTATATGAGTGTATATATATACACACATATAAATATAATTAAGTCGACTTGTTTTTCTATTTGCCAGCATTAGATTGAAATATATACCCATCGAGGAAAACTGCACAAATAAGCGAACATCTATTTTCTTAATATAAAAAATGTAGTATTCGAATATGTGTATTGAATTTTCGACTGAGTATATAATTTGCTTCCGAAGTGATATATATGATAAGCTTTTCCGTAAAAAGCGTAGAATGTTCCGGTAGAATACGCCTTTGAACGTCGCACTTCCACGCGCAGCATCATCAAAGAATGAACGCCAGAAAACTTTGTGCTAGGATCATTTTCTGGACGCGAGCTGGAAAATAATGCAAGCATCGCGTCCGCCGCGCTACTCCCTGATGAGGGAACGCCGTTAGATTGATTGGAAGTCAAGGAGCGTCAGCGCTAAAAGCCCGTATCGCTTCACCGTTTTCGAATTAATGTGAAATTATCTTTTTAAAAGCTCTCTACTCTAGGATGTTAATCGCTTTGCAGAATAAAATTCAATGTAAGATTCTTGATTCTTGTGAATCTTGACCCATTGAATGTATTGCTTATAGCTTTTCAGAAGAAATGTAAACTAGTAATTTTATTTACTCCCAGCAACAATAGAAATATTTTATATTATTTTAAACTTATCCTGAACGCCCTCAACTCCATTCAGTGATAAATTCGCCGATTAAAAATATTATACATATCTAGAATCACGTATGGACTTAGTGCATACGAATCCTAGTTAATAAGTTTCCTATGTAAATGTCGAAGACATTGAGTGAAAAAATGTACGGTGGATCTGCATGAATTGACTTTACTAAATATATTTATTTTAATACACAACGGAAATATAAAACTAAGACTTCAGATTTTTTTTGCAAATCAATAATTTTTAAGCAAAATTTTTGTTAACTACGAATTCAAAATGCTGCAAGGGCGGGAGGGGGTGGGTGGCGCATGTGGGGGAGTCACGCAGTGTTGTCGTTGAAAAGAGACTATGTTAAAAGGTCAATTTGTTCGTAATTCTCTTAATTGATTGTATTTGCGCATCGTTGAGGACGAACGATCACTGGTCATCATGTTGAAAAAGCGCTAGCACTGGGATCCACGGAGTCTCTTCTTTTATTCCTTCAGTGGTCCGAAAATTTAGAAGTATGTTTTTTTAATGCAGCTAAAACTATTTATCCTTTTACTATACATATCTATAATATCCTACCATTTCAAGGTCTATTTGAAAATTTAAAAGCATTTTTACAAGAGCAGTAAAAATTATTTATCACTTTACTATACGTATGAATATAGCCCTACTATTTCAAATACTTTTCGTAATAAAAAAGCATCGACACTTTATTTTTAATTTTCAACTTTGCTGGATATTTTTTACAGTTTTTCACGATTATGAACTCCTTTCGTGGTTAAAAAAAATTTTGTAACAACATAAAACTTTGTTTTCTAATTAAATTTTCATGTTTATTACTATTTCGAATGATTTTCACACAAAAACATTTTTAAGTAACACCAAAACTTAATTAAACTAAATACTGAATACATGAAGTTTCAAATACCTTGCTCACGCTGCCACATTTTCATATTTTTGCAAATCAGGAAAAAATATACTGAAATATGACAGAAATGCTGATTTCATTTGCGTTTTTTCAGAAAAAGGAACGAAAAAAGGCGGAAAACTTTGTTGATTCGTCATTTGGTTTTGAATCATCTTTGTTCAGATCAAATTTTGAATTTGATTTGGTTAATTAAGTAGGTGTAAAATTGTTTCTTTTAGTCCTTTCAGTCGCACTTACTCCCGAGCTTCATAAATCGCTTATGAAATGAAATGATGTTTGTTCATGACCAAGATTCTTCTAACGAAACGTTTATCAAACTTTTATGAATTGCTCACTGTACAAGCGATTCGAGACGCGCAAGGCTATAGTCAAAAGTGCTTGCATAATTGGCATGCTAATTAAATTAAAAATGCTAAAAATTTTCCTGCTCATCTTTTTGATAAAATGAACATTCCACAAAATTTTAACGCAATACGAGGCCAATAGTACCAACTTTCCTGCATAAACAACAAAATATTTCGCACTACGCTCTCAAAGCCTGTTCATGTATAATCTGTTCATCGTGGCTTGCAAAAGATGCTTTAATAACCACACGTGACTAAGAAATACAGCCGTTGAAATTAAAATGTAACAAGAAATCACTTGTGGCTGATGGCTAGGAAATGAATGTACTACCTTCACAAGGTTTACTTTTATGAAATACAAGTACAATTAAGGAACTTGGGCTTCATGTTTTTGCACGAGATGTGATGTGATTTTTCCGGGAAGTTCCACACAGACCACGAGTTAGCAACGTCTTGTGCGGTCGGAAAACTTGGCCCTAAAAAATCTGCCCGTAGCACGGGCGGACTAAAACAGTGGAGCATGCCTCCGAGGCGACTGTCACAGCCAAGTCTTTGTAAGAAATAATACGTCAAGTGCTAAGCAAAGTTAGTCTTTGTTTTTACATGGGACATGCGAGCAATATACCTGCATTGAAAGGGAAGTCGGTGATTTGCTACGCGTCTCAGCCAGTCAACGAAAAGAGAAGCTTACATCGATTTCTGCGTGCTCGGATTGCAATCACGGCTCCCATTGGATTTGGTTTTTTAATTAACGCTGATTTTCGTTTGTTTTTGCAAGCTTACCGGGAATTTGAGGATGAAAGTAGAAAATTAGCTAAAGTTAAACGGTCGTAGTGCCTAATGAGTCCACGTGAACTCAAAGTGAGTCAGATTTTACTGGTGGGTAAGGCATGAGCAGTTGCTCTTTGATGGTGCCATTGATGGATCAACCACTGATGAAGGAATGACTAGTTGCTGCTTGATGGCGCCATTGCTACATCAACCATTGGGAATAGTTTCACCGGTTGCAGTTTGATGATACCATTGATGGAACAGCCAATGGGAAAAGAATGACTGTTGGCTGCTTAATGATGCTTATGGCAGTTCAACTAAATAAAAACATTCTTCTTCAACGTAAAGCAAGAAGGACCTAACTAATATTCCAGAATTTGAGGAGCAGGTTATGTTTTGTCGTTCTCACTGATATTTTTCTTTCGTTAGTGGCATTTATTGTAGAAGTTGTTCGGTTTAACACTAACGGTTCTCTTACGTACCTGGTAAATGATAAATCCATTCATATCTATTCTATAATCAAAATATTTTTCTGGTTCAAAACACTCAATCTATTACTCATAGGCTTAGTCATTAAATAAAAGCATAAGGATCATATTTACTCTCGTATGCACTATTACAAGTAGACGTTGTCGAGGGATTTTGTGTAAGAAGTTGCAGTCTGTGTATTAACGAACCGCGATATAGGCTAAGTGATAACAATGTTTTCCGTTTTAAAAATATTTCGATCCTATACAAGATTTTTCGTCTCATCTTTAACTCGTTATTTTGATCAAGCCAAGCTTGTTCAATTGACAGCTGATAAAGCCGAAGCCAAAATGCGTGTTTTAGTTTCGAAGCCGATGCAGATTTGTATTAAATATTAGTTCCTTCTGAATTCTTCCCTCACTAAACAAACTTCTATATCTGTAAAAATAAATTTTTTCTTTGTCAAGGCACTTCCAGTTGCTTACACTAGATTGCATTTAAATACATCATTCACAGCTGAGAAGAAAAATAGTTATCCTCTTTTTAACCGCATAAGTTTACAGATGAAGTAACTAAGTTTATACAAACAAAAAAATGACAATATACACAAAGTAATGTTCTCGATCTCCACCCATATTTTCAATTTATGGGAAAACAAAAAAAGTAAATATGCAAAAAGTAATGATCTCGAGTTGCACCTATATCATTAAGATATAGAAAACAATAAAAAGGAAATATGCACAAAGTAATGTTCCCGAGCTCGACTCATATCTTTAAGATATAGAAAACAAGAAAAAGAAAAAATACACAGGGTAATATTCTCGAGCTGCACTCATATCTTTAATAAGAACAATTCAACTGACACAGACATCCTCTAGTCTGCCGGAGACAAATGTGAAGGCTGCAGTTGCAGCTAGCGGTAATGCGGCAAACACGCTCGGCTCAGAGCTACCTCGCAAGTTCCTCTGTCGCTGAATTGAAGCTAATCTCTCACTTCAAACACTCGGCTCCTCAGTCCTGACTTAAATAATCCTGGGCTGAAGCTTCTTCGTCAGCTTTGTTAATTAGATTAGACGCTCGCTTTGTTAAACACGTCCTGGCGCAATGCGAGGAACTTAATCCTTTGTCACAGAAGCCAGAATTTTGCTCTCGACTTTGTTGTACAGGAACAGTTTTAGGTTAAGTGTGAGTTGTACAAGCATATTTTCTGTCTGAATTGAAGTTGGTGTTCGTCTAAAATGCTCTCGAGTTCTCCTTCATACAAATTTCTTAACTGTCCAGCCGTTCGTAGATTTCTTGAAGATGAATCAAAATTGTTTCATCCGTGTCCTAACATAAAGCTTGCGATCGTTTCCCACATTAGGATAAATTTGTGTTATTTTAAATATTTGATAAGTAGATTAAAAATCTTTAACTCCGTGTCAAACAAAACCGATTTAAAGAATGCAAATTTTGATATTGCAACGTTTCTTTGAATAATTAACCGTGGAAAAAATGGTATAACACTAATTCCAAGCTCTAATATATACGTCAGCATCGAATGTTCTAGTTTAATTTCAGGAGAGAATATTTAAATAAGCCCATAAAAGAGCTGCACACATTGCCTTGAGACAAGAAAGATTCGCTCCGTGTTTATTAACGCAAAATATGTTCGTATTAACTGTAAGTCAGATTACTTACATCGAGGTGAGAGAGATTTAAGACGCGTTTGAAAACTATGAATATTATCGTATTAACCTCAAGTCTGATGATAGCTAATCCCTCTTGAGGTACGCTGCTCGGATATTATCGTATTAACCTCAAGTCTGATGACAGCTAATCCCTCTTGAGGTACGCTGCTCGGATATTATCGTATTAACCTCAAGTCTGATGACAGCTAATCCCTCTTGAGGTACGCTGCTCGGATATTATCGTATTAACCTCAAGTCTGATGATAGCTAATCCCTCTTGAGGTACGCTGCTCGGATATTATCGTATTAACCTCAAGTCTGATGATAGCTAATCCCTCTTGAGGTACGCTGCTCGGATATTATCGTATTAACCTCAAGTCTGATGATTGCTAATCCCTCTTGAGGTACGCTGCTCGGATATTATCGTATTAACCTCAAGTCTGATGATAGCTAATCCCTCTTGAGGTACGCTGCTCGGATATTATCGTATTAACCTCAAGTCTGATGATAGCTAATCCCTCTTGAGGTACGCTGCTCGGATATTATCGTATTAACCTCAAGTCTGATGATAGCTAATCCCTCTTGAGGTACGCTGCTCGGATATTATCGTATTAACCTCAAGTCTGATGATAGCTAATCCCTCTTGAGGTACGCTGCTCGGATATTATCGTATTAACCTCAAGTCTGATGATAGCTAATCCCTCTTGAGGTACGCTGCTCGGATATTATCGTATTAACCTCAAGTCTGATGATAGCTAATCCCTCTTGAGGTACGCTGCTCGGATATTATCGTATTAACCTCAAGTCTGATGATAGCTAATCCCTCTTGAGGTACGCTGCTCGGATATTATCGTATTAACCTCAAGTCTGATGATAGCTAATCCCTCTTGAGGTACGCTGCTCGGATATTATCGTATTAACCTCAAGTCTGATGATAGCTAATCCCTCTTGAGGTACGCTGCTCGGATATTATCGTATTAATCTCAAGTCTGAGGATGATGGCTCATTCCTCTTGTGGTACGCTGCGCGAATATTATCGTATCGACTTCATGACGGATGATTATTGCAAATCTTTATTGAGGTGAAACAGATAAATGAGCTTCGCTATGGAAAATAATCATTAAATTAATGGCAATGAAGCAAAACTGACGTTTTCTCTAAAACCAAATGACCCAATGGTATAAATTACCTTCATGATCAGTAACTTTACGATTGATCGGAGTTATTGCGTCGCATAAAATACAGCAAAGAAGCAAATAACCCAGATTTATAGAAAGTAGTGAGAGTAATATATATCTACGAGAAAAGTTCCTGAAATATCATTCGGAACTTTGGTTTCGCTCAATATTTCAACGCAGAGTATCGCAGAGTATCGCAGAGTATTGCTCTACGGGTCATTTCGCCGGAGATAAAATTTGAAAACACCCCGCTGAGTCGTGCTGTGAAGTTTTCAGAGGCGTCTGTCCACCTGTTTCTGAGATATTGAGAGCCATTGAGGGCTGCTGCTGCACTCGCAACTTTGGTCGTTTCGTTCAAGAGCAAATCGTCAAATGTCTGCGGTAGGCGCGCTCTTTGTGTCTCCGTAGTGTTCGGCGCTGAATTTTGTTGCACAACTAGCATGCTTCAGACACTCCTTCTTCTACCAGCATGCTTCAGAAGCTCTTGCTCCTACCAGCAGGCTTCAGAAACTCTTTCTTCTACCAGCATGCTTTGCACACTCTTCCTTCTACTAGCGTGCTTTGCAAACTCTTGCTTCTTTTACACTGGTAAATGCTTTAGACTGGTCTTGAGTTATTCAAATCCATAAAAAATATTTATTCATCTCCCCAAATGAATTGAATAAAAATGAAGTGAATAAATTGTTGTAAATGAATGTTTTCACGACAATTTCATTTCGTTTGAGGGCCCAGATTATAAAGATATAGTTCCAGAATAAAGTCTGATGATGTCAATTAATGTTTGTTGGCTTAAAATATTGCCTTATCATCGTCAGGTATGATGGTCTATGAAGAAGAGAAATTGATTAGCGACGTAAATTAAATCAGATAACTTGGCTGTTCAGTTACGTGTTGAAGCCTTACTAATACACTCGCCCTTGAAATTTAATATTGAAGTTACACTTTATCATTTAACAGCTCAGAAACATGTCTCAAATACTATAATAAAGAATTGAATAATTCTAGTCATATCATTCAATTTTGTATGTCACAAATGTAAATATTACCAATTTCACGGCGCGTACTTAGAAAATAAAAAAAAATGTTTAGAAATATGAAAAATCTACGGAAACTACAACCAATATTTGAGTTACTTATACCATCAGTGGGTTTGCTTAGAATTAACTAAGATATCTATACTTCTCGCATCGATGGCCGTCATATCAAATTTTATAGCCGCCGTCTTCTATGCAGTCTACCAAATCGAAAAACATAAAACCCTTCGATCTACCTCTATTTCTGGAATTAAAAAACAAATTTTCGTTGATAACTGCAGGAATAAATTTTACGGCACAAGTTTCATAATGAATATTTTTTTACCATTTTCCAATAATAACCACAATCTAATTTTGTGCATTGTGCCATCCTGTTATTGAAAACAGTTCACTGGCGCTGAACTCCTATGGATTCTTTGTCAAATTTTGCGCAAGTTTGGGTGCATTAGGCTCGGTGGCAGCACTGGACACCACTACAATCCATCGTAAATCCAGTAAAGACCGGCCAACTATCAGAAATATCAAACTGTAATCAATATGCATCAATTAATTATACAGTTCTAAAAAAGTTAAATATGTGCAGCGATTTTTTACAAGCTACTTCGTTAAAAACTCTTTCGTTATCAGTAAGATAAAAAATAAATATCTCTTCATTTTTCACAAAAAATACCGTAATATTTAGAGAATATCAAACTTTTAATGCTCCAGTAAAGACATTTTATACAATGAAACAAAAACCAAAGTAGAAAGCATAAGATCTCACTATTAGAACTATCAGGTTCCACATCATTTCCTACTGACTCCTTATTGACCCATGTCACGTTGCTGTGTCTGTGTGATTGAACGCATATTCTGACTAAGCCTGCAGAGTTTGGACCAAGGATTTTTGCAAAGGACGAAATGCTTGCCATTAAGACGCGCTTCTCCTCCACCTAATGCGTGATCGCACCAGTCTGCAATAGCTGGTCATGTTTTTCCGGTTTCAAGAGCCATTCTCATTATCCGTAATGGGCGAAGCGCCAAAGTTTTCATCAAACTTGAGTGGCAGTTTGAAGGGTTGCATTGTTGTTGCTACGAGCTCCCGAGTGTCGGCCGTTTAACTCAATTCAAGTTTGTCCATATCAAATGAAAGGGAATGCTAAATCAGAAGAAGCACTTTTCATTTTTCATGTCAAACGCTGAAAATTTGAGGAGCAGAATTATAAGACATTTCTCTGGTATTGTTAAAGATGAAAATTGTTCAGCCTGCCAGCATATATACTACGTAACATATTATTTAAAAATGATGCATGAATTTGGGTGACACTGAATTTATCAGCCAAAAATCGAAATAAAAGATACATCAATCGAAACAAAACTTGAGTGATTAGACTTATTAGTCTTCCATTCTAACGGAACCCGCGATAAAAATATTGTTGTACTTGTGCACGAGTGAAACTCGTATCACAAATACGGTCATTAATCATCTTTTAAGAGCGTGTCAGACACACGCACCTCACAACCAAGTAAGCAGCAACTGTGTATTTTTATGTAGTGGATTCATGATGTGTGTTCAAATAGAACTGATATCTTAAAAATTGCTGTTATTTCCATTAGATGATTCTATTAGGTTTTGAAGCTTGCACTCTCAATAACGTAGTTAAGGACACCTAAGACAATAATATCCCCAGTATATTTATAAAGTTTTCCAAAACTACATATAACTTAGCATGACTTTATGAGAACTGATGTCATGCAAAGTAACTTAGATTTTGCAATTGAAATTCAGGATCCCTTCTCCTTGTTTAGTTACACGTTGAGTCTAAGAAACAGGATTTAGATAGTTCTCTAAATAAATTTTCTCCCTATTGATTACTTTAATATTTAATAGATGATTCTGTTTGAATGCTGTTGAAATAACTCATCCATTTTAAGTAAAAACTTTAAAAATAGGAAGAAATAAGTTGATCTATAAATAATTCAGGTATCCAGTTTACAAAAGTGTCTTTACTAATCTTTTTTTCTTCGACCGTGTGGCAATGGTGATGTCATGGCAGCTAACCAATAGCAGCGCTCATTTTGCATCAGGCAACACTGCTAGCCCCAAATCTGGTACCGCTATTGGCATAACGAAATGTCACAATGGTGACGTCATAAAGTTTGTTTGAAATGAAGCCATTCTATTGGCTAGCCGAACAAGAGGAGGTGTATTGTATTCCATAGAAACGACTCTACCATGTTCCCTCTACCGTGCCAAACACGCTAACACGAAAAACTAGCTACAAACTGCGGATTTTTTGTTTGCTCAAAATGAAAGGAATTTTGAAATAATCAGTACTATGTATATCGCCTGGCTAAGACCCTGTAGAGCAAGCACGAGCCGTGAGGTACAGATTGCATTGCTGCCGGACACTGACGTCGGTGTTTTGCTTTAATGCTGCGGTTGAGACCAGCAAAAAGATCTCACTTGTATGCACTCACTCTAATAACCTTGATAACGAAAATACTGTGGTATAACCATGTGTTTATCTGCTTAACTGTCGTTATCTTTTTGAGCTGTATATCTGCTTGGTAGCTTGCGTGATTGATTGGTTGGTTGATTGATCAATTTTTTGATTGATTGGTTGATCGATTGGTTGGTTGATCGATTGATTGATCGATTGATTGATTGATCGATTGATTGATTGATCGATTGATTGACTGATCGATTAATTGGTTGATTGATTGGTTGGTTGATCGATTGATTGGTTGATCGATTGGTTGGTTGATCGATTGATTGGTTGATCGATTAGTTGGTTGATAGATTGATTGGTTGATCGATTGGTTGGTTGATCGATTGATTGGTTGATCGATTCGTTGGTTGATCGATTGATTGGTTGATCGATTGGTTGGTTGATCGATTGATTGGTTGATCGATTGATTGGTTGATCGATTGGTTGGTTGATCGATTGATTGGTTGATTAATTGATTGACTGAATAATTGATTGGTTGTTTGATTGATTGATTGGTTGATTAGTTGAGCAAAATAAATAAACAGACACCCAACTGAGGAAGAAGCCAGTCTCTGAAACGTTTAATAGAATTGACACTACGTACTTATTTCGAATTCATATTTTGTAAAATCTTTTTGAAAAATGATTTCAATGCTGAGAGGATTCTTAATTTTTAAATTCCTAATTATAAGCCGCGCAAAGAAATGTAGCGTCCCAGAGAATAAACTGTGTATTATTTTACAGCTGGTGGCAATACCAGGTCTAACTTTTCTGCCGCCTGCATGCATGCTTTCACCGCCTTAGCAATGTAAGCTATTACATCGCTTAGTCGGCGAAAACATGCATGCAGCGGCAAAAAAGTTAGACTGGGGTACAGCTTCACAAGCATTGAGCTCTTGCGACAGAAATATTAGATTGTGCAAAAAACAGTGTATTGTCCCCACTTCTGACTCGAATGGTTAGATTCCAGTATAATAATTGGACACCAGCCAAGCACCCTCATATTTAGTCTTATCAAACCAGCAGCGTAATTTGTTTCATAAAGAACTGATGTGCCTCTCCACTTAGTATTGTCAATTAGTCTATTAGTTAGTATTGTAGCACCTCATTAGTTGGTTAGTTAATTAATAAATCGATACCACTTTAATTAGTCAATGAAGCATTAACGTGAATGAGTCAGTTGGTGTTTTGCAATTTTAATTACTCAATTAATTAATTAATTAGTAAATATACTTTAATTAATTAGTGTTTTTCTCACTTTATTACAATTCTCCCCAACATTACCAAGTTAATTATACAAAATTTATGTTTTTTTCTTGTTTGCTTCTCTGTCTCCTCAAATGCAATCGTACTTGCATGTCTTATGCGTCTCTACTGACGGTGTGTGATATGATAACTCTACTTACTCTATGTGATCTACTTACTCTATGTGATCTACTTACTCTATGTGATCTACTGACTCTATGTGATCTACTTACTCTATGTGATCTACTTACTCTATGTGATCTACTTACTCTATGTGATCTACTTACTCTATGTGATCTACTGACTCTATGTGATCTACTTACTCTATGTGATCTACTTACTCTATGTGATCTACTGACTCTATGTGATCTACTTACTCTATGTGATCTACTTACTCTATGTGATCTACTGACTCTATGTGATCTACTCACTCTATGTGATCTACTTACTCTATGTGATCTACTTACTCTATGTGATCTACTTACTCTATGTGATCTACTCACTCTATGTGATCTACTTACTCTATGTGATCTACTTACTCTATGTGATCTACTTACTCTATGTGATCTACTGACTCTATGTGATCTACTTACTCTATGTGATCTACTTACTCTATGTGATCTACTTACTCTATGTGATCTACTTACTCTATGTGATCTACTGACTCTATGTGATCTACTTACTCTATGTGATCTACTTACTCTATGTGATCTACTGACTCTATGTGATCTACTTACTCTATGTGATCTACTGACTCTATGTGATCTACTTACTCTATGTGATCTACTTACTCTATGTGATCTACTGACTCTATGTGATCTACTTACTCTATGTGATCTACTGACTCTATGTGATCTACTTACTCTATGTGATCTACTTACTCTATGTGATCTACTTACTCTATGTGATCTACTTACTCTATGTGATCTACTTACTCTATGTGATCTACTTACTCTATGTGATCTACTGACTCTATGTGATCTACTCACTCTATGTGATCTACTTACTCTATGTGATCTACTTACTCTATGTGATCTACTTACTCTATGTGATCTACTCACTCTATGTGATCTACTTACTCTATGTGATCTACTTACTCTATGTGATCTACTTACTCTATGTGATCTACTGACTCTATGTGATCTACTTACTCTATGTGATCTACTTACTCTATGTGATCTACTTACTCTATGTGATCTACTTACTCTATGTGATCTACTGACTCTATGTGATCTACTTACTCTATGTGATCTACTTACTCTATGTGATCTACTGACTCTATGTGATCTACTTACTCTATGTGATCTACTGACTCTATGTGATCTACTTACTCTATGTGATCTACTTACTCTATGTGATCTACTGACTCTATGTGATCTACTTACTCTATGTGATCTACTGACTCTATGTGATCTACTTACTCTATGTGATCTACTTACTCTATGTGATCTACTTACTCTATGTGATCTACTTACTCTATGTGATCTACTTACTCTATGTGATCTACTTACTCTATGTGATCTACTTACTCTATGTGATCTACTTACTCTATGTGATCTACTGACTCTATGTGATCTACTTACTCTATGTGATCTACTGACTCTATGTGATCTACTTACTCTATGTGATCTACTTACTCTATGTGATCTACTGACTCTATGTGATCTACTGACTCTATGTGATCTACTGACTCTATGTGATCTACTGACTCTTTGTGATCTACTTACTCTTTGTGATCTACTTACTCTTTGTGATCTACTTACTCTATGTGATCTACTTACTCTATGTGATCTACTTACTCTATGTGATCTACTTACTCTATGTGATCTACTGACTCTATGTGATCTACTTACTCTTTGTGATCTACTGACTCTATGTGATCTACTTACTCTATGTGATCTACTGACTCTTTGTGATCTACTTACTCTTTGTGATCTACTTACTCTTTGTGATCTACTTACTCTATGTGATCTACTTACTCTATGTGATCTACTTACTCTATGTGATCTACTTACTCTATGTGATCTACTGACTCTATGTGATCTACTGACTCTATGTGATCTACTTACTCTATGTGATCTACTTACTCTATGTGATCTACTGACTCTATGTGATCTACTGACTCTATGTGATCTACTGACTCTATGTGATCTACTGACTCTTTGTGATCTACTTACTCTTTGTGATCTACTTACTCTTTGTGATCTACTTACTCTATGTGATCTACTTACTCTTTGTGATCTACTTACTCTTTGTGATCTACTTACTCTATGTGATCTACTTACTCTATGTGATCTACTGACTCTATGTGATCTACTTACTCTTTGTGATCTACTTACTCTATGTGATCTACTTACTCTATGTGATCTACTTACTCTATGTGATCTACTGACTCTATGTGATCTACTGACTCTATGTGATCTACTTACTCTATGTGATCTACTTACTCTATGTGATCTACTGACTCTATGTGATCTACTTACTCTTTGTGATCTACTGACTCTATGTGATCTACTTACTCTATGTGATCTACTGACTCTATGTGATCTACTTACTCTATGTGATCTACTTACTCTATGTGATCTACTTTCTCTACGTGATCTACTGACTCTATGTGATCTACTGACTCTATGTGATCTACTCACTCTATGTGATCTACTTACTCTATGTGATCTACTCACTCTATGTGATCTACTTACTCTATGTGATCTACTTACTCTATGTGATCTACTTACTCTTTGTGATCTACTGACTCTATGTGATCTACTTACTCTATGTGATCTACTGACTCTATGTGATCTACTTACTCTATGTGATCTACTTACTCTTTGTGATCTACTGACTCTATGTGATCTACTTACTCTATGTGATCTACTGACTCTATGTGATCTACTTACTCTATGTGATCTACTTACTCTTTGTGATCTACTGACTCTATGTGATCTACTTACTCTATGTGATCTACTGACTCTATGTGATCTACTCACTCTATGTGATCTACTTACTCTATGTGATCTACTTACTCTATGTGATCTACTTACTCTTTGTGATCTACTGACTCTATGTGATCTACTTACTCTATGTGATCTACTTACTCTTTGTGATCTACTGACTCTATGTGATCTACTTACTCTATGTGATCTACTGACTCTATGTGATCTACTTACTCTATGTGATCTACTTACTCTATGTGATCTACTTTCTCTACGTGATCTACTGACTCTATGTGATCTACTGACTCTACGTGATCTACTGACTCTATGTGATCTACTCACTCTATGTGATCTACTTACTCTATGTGATCAACTTCCTCTATGTGATCTACTTACTCTATGTGATCTACTGACTCTATGTGATCTACTTACTCTATGTGATCTACTTACTCTATGTGATCTACTTACTCTATGTGATCTACTTACTCTATGTGATCTACTGACTCTTTGTGATCTACTGACTCTATGTGATCTACTTACTCTATGTGATCTACTGACTCTATGTGATCTACTTACTCTATGTGATCTACTTACTCTATGTGATCTACTTACTCTATGTGATCTACTTACTCTATGTGATCTACTGACTCTTTGTGATCTACTGACTCTATGTGATCTACTTACTCTATGTGATCTACTGACTCTATGTGATCTACTTACTCTATGTGATCTACTTACTCTATGTGATCTACTTACTCTATGTGATCTACTTACTCTATGTGATCTACTGACTCTTTGTGATCTACTGACTCTATGTGATCTACTTACTCTATGTGATCTACTGACTCTATGTGATCTACTCACTCTATGTGATCTACTTACTCTATGTGATCAACTTCCTCTATGTGATCTACTTACTCTACGTGATCTACTTACTCTATGTGATCTACTCACTCTATGTGATCTACTCACTCTATGTGATCTACTTACTCTATGTGATCTACTCACTCTATGTGATCTACTCACTCTATGTGATCTACTTACTCTATGTGATCTACTCACTCTATGTGATCTACTCACTCTATGTGATCTACTTACTCTATGTGATCTACTCACTCTATGTGATCTACTCACTCTATGTGATCTACTTACTCTATGTGATCTACTCACTCTATGTGATCTACTGACTCTATGTGATCTACTTACTCTATGTGATCTACTCACTCTATGTGATCTACTGACTCTATGTGATCTACTTACTCTACGTGATCTACTCACTCTATGTGATCTACTTACTCTATGTGATCTACTTACTCTACGTTATCTACTCACTCTATGTGATCTACTCACTCTATGTGATCTACTTACTCTATGTGATCTACTCACTCTATGTGATCTACTCACTCTATGTGATCTACTTACTCTATGTGATCTACTCACTCTATGTGATCTACTCACTCTATGTGATCTACTTACTCTATGTGATCTACTTACTCTATGTGATCTACTGACTCTTTGTGATCTACTGACTCTATGTGATCTACTTACTCTATGTGATCTACTGACTCTATGTGATCTACTTACTCTATGTGATCTACTTACTCTATGTGATCTACTTACTCTATGTGATCTACTGACTCTTTGTGATCTACTGACTCTATGTGATCTACTTACTCTATGTGATCTACTGACTCTATGTGATCTACTTACTCTATGTGATCTACTTACTCTATGTGATCTACTTACTCTATGTGATCTACTTACTCTATGTGATCTACTGACTCTTTGTGATCTACTGACTCTATGTGATCTACTTACTCTATGTGATCTACTGACTCTATGTGATCTACTCACTCTATGTGATCTACTTACTCTATGTGATCAACTTCCTCTATGTGATCTACTTACTCTACGTGATCTACTTACTCTATGTGATCTACTCACTCTATGTGATCTACTCACTCTATGTGATCTACTTACTCTATGTGATCTACTCACTCTATGTGATCTACTCACTCTATGTGATCTACTTACTCTATGTGATCTACTCACTCTATGTGATCTACTCACTCTATGTGATCTACTTACTCTATGTGATCTACTCACTCTATGTGATCTACTCACTCTATGTGATCTACTTACTCTATGTGATCTACTCACTCTATGTGATCTACTGACTCTATGTGATCTACTTACTCTATGTGATCTACTCACTCTATGTGATCTACTGACTCTATGTGATCTACTTACTCTACGTGATCTACTCACTCTATGTGATCTACTTACTCTATGTGATCTACTTACTCTACGTTATCTACTCACTCTATGTGATCTACTTACTCTATGTGATCTACTTACTCTACGTGATCTACTTACTCTATGTGATCTACTTACTCTACGTTATCTACTCACTCTATGTGATCTACTGACTCTATGTGATCTACTTACTCTACGTGATCTACTCACTCTATGTGATCTACTTACTCTATGTGATCTACTTACTCTACGTTATCTACTCACTCTATGTGATCTACTTACTCTATGTGATCTACTTACTCTACGTTATCTACTCACTCTATGTGATCTACTTACTCTATGTGATCTACTTACTCTACGTGATCTACTTACTCTATGTGATCTACTTACTCTATGTGATCTACTTACTCTACGTTATCTACTCACTCTATGTGATCTACTTACTCTATGTGATCTACTTACTCTACGTGATCTACTTACTCTATGTGATCTACTTACTCTATGTGATCTACTTACTCTACGTTATCTACTCACTCTATGTGATCTACTTACTCTATGTGATCTACTTACTCTATGTGATCTACTTACTCTACGTTATCTACTCACTCTATGTGATCTACTCACTCTATGTGATCTACTTACTCTATGTGATCTACTTACTCTACGTTATCTACTCACTCTATGTGATCTACTTACTCTATGTGATCTACTTACTCTACGTGATCTACTTACTCTATGTGATCTACTTACTCTATGTGATCTACTTACTCAACGTGATCTTCTTACTCTATGTGATCTACTTACTCTACGTTATCTACTTACTCTATGTGATCTACTTACTCTATGTGATCTACTTACTCTATGTGATCTACTTACTGTGCGTGATCTACTTACTCTATGTAATCAGGAAAAACGAACACTGTCTCATAACTGTTAAGTTGGTGTTTATAATTACAAAATATTTATACTGGATGATTTTTATCATTAACTTTTCGTAACACCATGATTAGGGAATCGAGAATTGAAGGGCGAAGCATGGAAGCAATTCATTTAAAACAGCTTTCACGAGTGAAAATAAACCCTTAATTGAAGAAAATATTTTCGGGAGGGCTCAAGTCTAACACGAGCTCCCAAGTGTAAGTAATAGCTTCCAATTGAAAAAAAAGAGCTTCATATTTTGCCCTCGATAGACTCAAGTCTAACACGACTTTCAAAACTTCACAAGAAATATTGAAAATGTTAATTGTGGAATGCATTTATTTCCCCACGACTTACTCCTTGTGAATCGTTATGAATTGATTAAGTTCAACGCTTTATTATGAGTTCTAATTATTTCGGATTACCAAAACAAAACCAAAAATAGATCCGCAGCGCAAAGAAATTGATAAGGCACCTAAATCTTTATTGAGTGAATTGAACAATATATTTGAGAAGCTCCCATCATTTCATGAGACCTCTGTATTTCAGGAGCTTCAATTATCTCGTACGACCTAATTATTTCAATTTCGGCAGTTTCAATTATTCCACAGGACCCCTGTATTTTCAAGGGATTTCAATTATTTCATGGTACCCGTACATTTTCAAAGGAATTCGACTGATTTTGAAACCCGGTTTTCGTAAGAGACTTTGTAGCAGAGCCCGAGCTCGTTGCCGCCTGCTTGCTATTCAGCGCAGACGTCCCTTGAATGGTCCGTGAAAGTTCACTCGTTCCGCCGAATTGTATCACATATCACTTTTCAATAAGCACCAAACACAAAGCAGAATGGCGAGCTGAATGCTTTTTGAACGAAAGAATTCTCTTTTGTCAAGGCCCTCGTTAACTTTAAATTTCGATTTCGCGCGTATCCTCGCACTTTCGTCGAAATTTTTCCTTGCGGGCTTTTCATTCAAAAATTATACCTCTTTCGCTATCCAAAAATATTATTTGCGATGAATTTAGTGAATATCTTTAGGTTAATGGCATACCAGACATTACTGTGCGTTTAAATATTTCTATCGACGTCCATTTTGACACCTTGACCGCGGTGGGGTTAAACTTCAGTTCATTATTTACCACAAAATTCAAGGAAGTTGGAAGTAATTTCGCAATTCGCAAACAATAATTGGATCGTAAACATTTAATGTTTCAACTCTATTGGAAATAAACTGTTTTCTTTCTTTTGTGCCTTCACTTAGATTTGATATTTGATAAAGTGTTAATGAAAATAGAGTTTGTTGTTAGTCAGCAGCATTATGAAAATTCCCTCCGTGATCAGCGGCGGCTCGCGTCGAGGTCAAAATCTTAAAAATAATACTTTGGTTTGTTTATTTATTTACATATTTGTTTAGTGCCCGCTTTTTCGAGGATGTCTCAATAGCCGTATCTGAGATACGAATTACACCAGTGCACAATAATTCAAGAATATTTTCATCGCAAGTATTATTAGGACGGATATATTTGTTTGTCATCCTCCTCTGGAAAATTCCCGCAAGGAAAATATTGCAAACCGTCATTTTTGACTGGCCGTATACACTAGTGAGGAAATAATTTCCGTGGTTCAACCGCCATTGCATACGCCAATGTGAGAGATAATTTTCTATATTTCAAGTCACATTGAAAAAGTTCTGAGTACCTGAGAATTAGGAACAAGTTCCAAAAATGCAGTCATTTAAAACTCGTAAAGTTTGTCTGGTCTCTCGGCAAACAACCTATAGAGGCTACGTCTTGTCATCAGAACACTTTATTGGCTCCTATTCTGGGAATAAATTGGCTGATTTAGGATCTAGAATACGAAAACTCAGTTTAATATTCCATGAAAACAGCTAGCGTTCGGGCATTTATTTTGGAAACATCTAAACTATAGATAGGCCTAAATGCCTCTAATAAAGTGGCACTCAGCAGTTTGCAGTTATAGCTTTCAAAGTTTTTCGTGATGACACAGCTGCCAAATATTAATAGGAAAAACGATTTTCGTTCAAAAGAGTTTAGCAGGGTATTTTTTGAAGCTTGCACTCTCAATAACGTAGTTAAGGACACCTAAGAGAATAATATCCCCAGTATATTTATAAAGTTTTCCAAAACTACATATAACTTAGCATGACTTCATGAACACTGAAGTCTTGCTAAGTAACTTAGATTTTGCAATTGAAATTCAGGATCCCTTCTCCTTGTTTAGTTACACGTTGACTCTAAGAAACAGGATTAAGATAGCTCTCTAAATAAATTTTCTCCCTATTGATTACTTTAGTTGCAAGCGAGATTTATGGTATTTTGAGGTGAGAAAACATTGAAACCAACTCGGTCAGCATCTAATTGTTTTACACGAGTGTTGTACAATTCGAGCTGGATGTCCCTCAAGGTAGAGGAAACAAGGAAGGGTCATTTATATGGGAGAAAATACACCTCCTCTTGTTCGGCTAGCCAATAGAAAGGCTTCATTTCAAACAAACTTAATGACGTCCCCAAAACGCCATGTCGTTAGGCCAATAGCGGAGAAAGATTTGGAGGTAGCAGTGCTACCAGATGCAATATGAGCTCTGTTATAGGTTCGTTGCCGTGACGTCAGTAAAACCACACCGTCAACGAAAAAAAAAAAGTTTTGAACCTACCATGTTGCCTTTACCGTGATTTTACCCCACTGGGGTAGTTTAGGTATTTTGTATACAAAACAGTCAAGTAGCTTGCAACACGAAATTATTTCTTTGAATTATTAATGGGGTAACAGAAATGATGAATGAAGAATGCTGGGAACCTCTCCTGTAGGGTGCATCGCGAAAAACAGATGCTCTTTACTAAGAACACCCATCATGTGGAGATACCTGTTATTAAAAGACACCCGTCACATCAGGACACCCGTCACATAACACCCGTCGCAGGACACCCGTTTCGTAACACCCGTCTTATGACACCCGTCTTATGACACCCGTCTTATGACACCCGTCTTATGACACCCATCTCGTGACACCCGTCTTACGACCCCCGTCTTATGACACTCGTCTTATGACACCCGTCTTATGACACCCGTCTTATGACACCCGTCTTATGACACCCGTCTTATGACACCCGTCTTATGACACCCGTCTTATGACACCCGTCTTATGACACCCGTCTTATGACACCCGTCTCATGAAACCCGTCTTATGACACCAGTCACATAACACCCGTCAATAAGAACACCTGTCAAATAACAAACCGTCACATAAGGACACCCGTCAAACAACACCCGTCACACAACACCAGTCACACAACACCCGCCACACAACACCCGTCACACAACACCCGTCACACAACACCCGTCACACAACACCCGTCAAACAACACCCGTCACACAACACCCGTCACACAACACCCGTCACACAACACCCGTCACACAACACCCGTCACACAACACCCGTCACACAACACCCGTCACACAACACCCGTCACACAACACCCGTCACACAACACCCATCACACAACACCCGTCACACAACACCCGTCACACCAGCACGCACAACATTCGAGCATCACTACAGCGCCGCAACACAACGTCTCATCTGAGAAATCCGGAGCGACTCGCCTGGAAAAACCGAATGTATTTTGAAAACCGAACCGCCATTTTCTTTCCCCTGGCGGCCGATCGCCCGGTGGTGGTGGTCATAAAAAATGTCACACGAGGATATATTGTTGACGATCTGCGGAGATTTTCTCGTATAAAAATACCCGTGCTCCGCACGTGTGTTGGCTGATGTGTGTGTTGAACTTTGAAAGAGAGACATTGTTTTATTTGCAGATTTGAACTATGTTGTGGGTTTGTTATCGTTGTCTTAGTGGTTTTGAATTCAGTGCGTGGGATTTGTCAATTCTGAAAATTGAGTACGCCTGTAATCAATCATATATTATTGTGTTAATCTATAAATCTGTCGGAATACGTCGTTCATAAAAATTAAATTCGAACCTAACATGAACAAAAGTTTGTATATGACTAGATTTACCATATATAAATTATAGAATCGGGAAAACTTTTGCCTTGATCTGTCTGCAGTGGTTAAGAAATTAATACACTGATATTTTGTTATGAACACATCGAAAATGTAAAAACATTCACGACGTGAGAGTTTGAAATTTTTGTTCATTAGATGAAGATTTTTTTGATAAGATGTTTCCGGTCAATTGGTGATCAATTAACGCATGAATAAATTTTTATTCCAGCTCCAATAAATTACGCGGGTAGAAGTTGTTTTTTTAGGAAATGCTACCTGCATAGTGCGACGCTTGTTTGTTCTTAAACCTGAAGAGCATTTACCACAATTATTTATGCCATTTCAACGTGTTCAGCAGTAATTTTAAATGCAAGTATTACAAACAAAAACATGAGCAAAGTATAAAAAGCAAGTCAAAATGAACTAACGTTGAGAATTAACCCGTTTCCATGGAGCCTCATTCTCATCGCACAGAGACTAACATTTCATTTTAAATGCAATGATCATTTGAATTGCACGCGGTTCGGACAAGGTCGAATTGTTTTGCAGGACGGTTTGAAGGTCGCTTCTATTTTCACTAGAATGGATACAGTTGGAATACCTGTGGAATGGTTTGTTAATTATATTATAATTGTGATCACTGCGCTGCAATTTTGCTTTAGTACATTTGGTGCTGAAATATTGTATTTCATAATAATAGAAATAATAATAATAATAATGATAACAATAATAATAATTATAGTTTTGCGTTAGTAATAGTTTGGTGGTAAACATAGTTTTTAATAATAATAATCATAATAATTATAATTATGATCTTGCGTTAGTAATGCTAACTGCAGAAGATCATCACGCAACTGTCATGAATTTACATGCAACCGCCAAAGAAATATCTACTCTTTTTCAACCTGTAGTAAAATAAATCACCAGCTATAATTTCAACTGTTCATTCAGAATGCTAATTTTGCAACATTTTTTAACTTGATTGAGAAGCCAGATCATCTTTTTATAAACTTATTTTAACTTCTGCGAAAAAAATAATTTAAATTCAGACTTAATTTATCAAATTATGCATTGTCCTACTAACGCAATCATGTGCGTGTGCTTGTGCGTGTGTTTGATGTACGATTGAACGAAACATCTAATATGTGAATGCATTTAAAAAAAAGGATTTAATTTTTCTAAACAGATCTTATGTTTACTGGTTTTTCTTGCTCTCTTGTTAAGTTTCACTTCTCATTCATTTCAACACTGAAAATAGACATTTGATTTTTTCAAGCACTTCCAGTTAAAAATTTCGTTCTTCGCTTATCGTACTGTAAAATAATGATGAAAAGTCAATTTTATTATTCAAGAAGAGATCTTTATTAATGTCATATCTCCGAGAATTATTAGGAAAATAATTACATTTAAATAATAAGAGAATGATTCAGAAAATAAAAACATTTTTCAGCGGCGTCAAATTCAAATTTCATAATGAAGGACCCCGAAAAAACCTTAGTAAAGTCATTTAGACTCCACATTGCAATTTCCAAGAGACCTTCTTCACTAGAAATTCTAGAGCTTTGCTGTAAAAACATAATTAAGTCATTTAGACTCCACATTGCAATTTCCAAGAGACCTTCATCAATAGAAATTCTAGAGCTTTGCTGTCAGGAAGCTGTCTATCCCAGAGAAGACTGCGTGTAATAGGCAGAGATTGGAAGCTCTCGTTTGGGCCTTTAGTTCAAAAAAGGAAATCAACAATTACTGGAGTGGATGAAAAATGAATAGATTACTTCCTGGATGAGATTGAGAGCTCTTCTTCAACCCGTTATTTGAATAGGAAATCAGTAATTACTGAAGTGGGCGGGAAAATGCAGAGATTACTTCCTGATATTTTCTGAAGCTCTGATGATATCAAAATATCAACTCGGATAAGATGTAATGAAAATGTGGATATAGTTAGGGTGTGATCTAAATATCGGTACAGTTACTTTGTCATCAAAATATCGATTCAGTAAGGATTTGATCAAAATATGGATACGGTTAAATTGTGATCAAAATATCCATACAGTTCGGATGTGATCAAAATATCGATGCAGTTAGGATGTGCCCATAATATCGATACAGTTAGGATGTGACCATAATATCGATACAGTTAGGATGTGCCCATAATATCGATACAGTTAGGATGTGATCAAAATATCGATACAGTTAGGATGTGACCATAATATCGATACAGTTAGGATGTGCCCATAATATCGATACAGTTAGGATGTGACCATAATATCGATACAGTTAGGATGTGATCAAAATATCTATGCAGTTAGGATGTGACCATAATATCGATACAGTTAGGATGTGACCATAATATCGATACAGTTAGGATGTGACCATAATATCGATACAGTTAGGATGTGACCATAATATCGATACAGTTAGGATGTGACCATAATATCGATACAGTTAGGATGTGCCCATAATATCGATACAGTTAGGATGTGACCATAATATCGATACAGTTAGGATGTGATCAAAATATCTATGCAGTTAGGATGTGACCATAATATCGATACAGTTAGGATGTGACCATAATATCGATACAGTTAGGATGTGACCATAATAGCGATACAGTTAGGATGTGACCATAATATCGATACAGTTAGGATGTGACCATAATATCGATACAGTTAGGATGTGCCCATAATATCGATGCAGTTAGGATGTGACCATAATATCGATACAGTTAGGATGTGCCCATAATATCGATACAGTTAGGATGTGACCATAATATCGATACAGTTAGGATGTGATCAAAATATCTATGCAGTTATAGTGCTAAAATAAAGTTAGATTCCAGTACTTTCAGTTTTTATTCCTTAGCGAAGAATTCGCGAAAAAGATTACGTTCATGTGAGTTTTTCGAGTTCCGTTGCAAAAAATAACTTTTTATACATAATCATGTATCTAGCAGAAATTTAAATGAAATGTGAAAATATTCTAAATTTTAAATGCTGTTGTCTACTAGCCAAAATTTATGATTTACGTGCGAGGTTTTCATCATAGTTACAAACATATTTGTGAGCATACAGAATTTTCAAAATATTCTGATACAAGCCAATAGCTGCTAGATGAACAAGTTTCTTTTGAAATAATATGTTTTTCATTAACAATCAACAAGCGCTGAAATTGGATGTTAGTTTGTGATATACCTAAAAATACCAACTCAATCATATAATACAAGAAAAAAGTGATCGTATGTGACACATGGTATGACATATTGAATGCTGTGTTCTTCTTTTTTACTTTTTTCCATTTGCCAGTATTTCTTGTGCTGGAAATGGAGTTTCTACACAAAGCAATCTATAGAAATTCCACAGAAGAAAGCTCCTTTCACATCAGAAGATGTAACGGACTCTGTTAGTTCCTTGGTTATGAAATTTATTATGCATCATGGATACAATTACGAATAAATATTTACGAGTGCCTACGGCCTGTCAGCAAACTTATCCTGTGTGTATTTATTAATTTAGATATTTGTTTGGTGTCTGCTTCTTCCGTCTCTCTGTGACGCTCATAACGATGCTCAATGACCGTATCTGTGATTCGAGTTTCAAGTGCACAAGTATACAAGAATATTTTATTGCAGGTATTATTACGATGGATACATTTGTTTTTCATTCACATCTTGAAAATTTAATCCAGGAAATATGGAATCCCGTCATTTTTGACGGGTTGTGTACAAAAGTCTATAATAATGTTCGATGAATCACATGACACACGTTCCTATTTCCTAACAATGCACGTGATATTCGTTCCGACTCCGAATCTGATGGATTAATGCACCGGAAGTTGTGAAATTGATGAAGCTTGTATCACAGATACGCACATCACCCACTTTCTGCTGGTGGGTGAGACGGACAGACGGCCGGACGGACAGACGGACGAACGGACTGACGGACGGACGGACGGACAGACGTACAGACGCGGCTCCTATTGTAGTATACATAGATTTTCGTACCCGCATACACAAGATGTCTTACTCTGGACATTGATTTGACCTGCCCTCGACTGGACAGAACCAGTTGCCTTCGACCACAAAACACATAAATGTACCTCGGTATTGCCTCAGAAGATGATAAACAATTTTGTAGTGCAACAGAGAATAATTTGCTATCTTTTCTGTATTTCAAAACCAGTAAGTGTCAGAGAAAAAATATTATTTACATCTCGAAAATATTCGTAGGTGCTGATTATCTTCATACTCGTTTAAAAACTGACTTTGATTTTTCTTCGTTCGACTATGCAGTTTCTTTCGAATTCCCACAAAAAGAAATACATTTTAAGAACCTTGTAACCAAGCGATGTCTGAACCTAGTTAGCCAGTATCTCAAATTATTTCATTTAGGTCCGGAAATAGCATGACTTTAGGCCGACCCAACGAAATATGGAGTCATTTCTTGAGCCCACTTCTCCCTTAACAAAAGTAAGCATTTCCTAACATTACTCGTGATATTCATTCCGACTCCGAATATAATGGATTAATACACTGTAAATTGCGGATTTGATGCAACTTGTTTCACAGATACGCTCATCACATGACACAACAAGCAAGTGCAGCTGTATTTATTCATCAATAAGATGGCATTTAGTGGTATATTACTTTCTATTCATAGCTGGAAGATGAAGTATTGACCCCCATTGACAACTGTAAAGTCATCGGATGGATTTCTCTTTCTTCACCACTGTTAAAAATTGAAAATCAAATTAAAGAAATCTCAGCAACACAATTTCTCCTGAGATGAAAAAAAAAAATTTATATGAATGCTCATTTTAATGTAGCACTGTGAAAAATATTCCACAATCCGGCAGAAATTATTTCAATTTCACTCGATGATTAAGTTTTGCTTATTCTAAATGGTAAGCAACCATTTGAGCTTAATTCGTTCTGCAAATTACTCATTTTTGCGCCCTTCTTCCAGGAAAAAACTAATTTATATCAAACTAAACAGGGAAGGCAATCATTCCTGTACACTTCTACAAGGAAAACATTTATTTATACACAACTTCACCGGACGAACAATAATTTCTCTACACTTGTTGGAAGAAAATAACAACTTTTCTTCGCGGTCTTAACAATTTTGCAATTTTTGCACGAGATGAGCGCATTTTTTACTCAGAATAGGTGTACATAACTCAACAAGGCGTCTAAAGTATTTAATCAGCAACAGTTTATACAGAAGAATACATGACTCTAGCCCAGAACTCAAAAGCTGCAGACCGCGAAGTTGCACCCTTCAGTACGGACGACTAGAATCGGAGGTGCGCCGAGCGCGTCCCAAAAAAAGCGCCAGCATTATAGCCTGATAAAACTGGCAATTTTCTTCCTCCACCCTCGTGGCCAGAATTTAGGAAGAGACCCTGACCAGGGAACCCCGGATGATTGCCTCCAGGAAAGAAGATGAACTGGATATTGGACGCTTCGTTTCCTGGACTCGCGATTGTGTCTCGGCTGCTGCATGCAGCGGAGAACAAGGAAAGTGTGCGACGATCACGAGGTTTGGTTTCGCTGATATCACTTGGATTGCATCGTGCGCCACCGGTGGTCACAGAGGGGATTTTCATAATACCGTTGACCAACCAGTAGTAATAAACCCAATTTTATTAAAACTCAATTAAATCAAAATGAAAGGTCTATCCACTTAACATTTCCTATTTTCAAAATTGTAAAACTGACTCTAAATTTGAGTTGAATATTGAACTTGAGTTTAACCCATGGCGGTCAAAGTGTTAATGGGGCATTTCGGGTTGGTGCATCCAGTGCACGAATACCGGTAAGTTCGTGTCATTTTCAGGAATAAAAGAACCCGATACGCGCCAGCAAACGAGGCCTTCCTCTCAGACCTGAATCTCAAAATGCTAATTTCGGCTGAGGAAAGCAAAAAGAGACAAGCGAAGTAAGGCTGAGACAGGCTGCATGTTTTTTTTTTCGTATGAATGCGAGGTACTTTCGCGTACGCCTATGGTTAAGCTCTCTATTTGTAAGCATTTCTCACAGGAAAATAAATCATTTCTGCTCATTTTTTCATGACGACAAAAACTTCTGCTCATTTTTCGTCTAAAATAATCGCTTCTTCGTGTTTCTATTCAGAGAAGCATCATTTTACACTTTTTGCATGATGGAAAACAGTTACTATTCTGTAAATTTCTTAAAATAGAACAAAATCGTTTCAGCATATTTATGCTGGTTTAAAAGAATTTTGCTTTACCAATTTTGCAGGGTAAACGGCTATTTCAGCTTATTCTCCAATGAAATCAACCATTTTTGCACATTTCTTCAATAAGGCAGTAATTTTAAATAGTTCGTCAGGAGAGACAATCAGTTCTTTACAATTCTGCGAGAAAGACATTTATTTCCGCACTATTTGGCATGGGAAACAATAATTTCTCTGCTCTTTTTTGAATGAAATCAGCAATTTTCTCTCAATTATTCACGAAAATCAAGGGTTTCAACATAGCTCACCCGTGCACTAAAAGTGAACAGTTTAAACACGTCTGTGCTTCACTCAAGCATGAATATATGTTCCATGTATTCCTCAACGCTAATAGCACTGTTTTTTCAGTATTTCTATCTAAAGATAATGTATAAATTAATTAATCCCCCTATTAACTTTCTAAACAAGTAGTTCTTAACCTGGGGGGTGCAAGCCTTCACAGTAAAGCCTGATTTTTCTCTTTAATGTTGTCGACAAAAGAGTGAACTTTCACTGTTGAATATGTTTGAGGACCTATTTACAATATCCTTTGTAGTGAGCTCTTATTTACCAGTTCATCTGCATACTATTTCACCTGATAATCCTTAAGGGGGCGTGGAAGTAAAAAGGTTAAGAACCCGTGCTTTAAACATTATCTTTAGCACAAATATTTTTACAAATAGCTATAAGTGTTAAAAAATACATGGAACGTATATTTACGTTCAAGGTGAGGATCAGCAAGGTTTAGTTGCAACGCAGTTCTATTCATGAAATTGAGTGGGGCAGATTTTTATGAGCAGCGTCGCATTGAGCAGTTATGAAAAGAAGCGAGCAATGAAATTAGAATACTACTGATATGAATTTCATCTCTTTCGGTATTGGTGTTTACGTTTGTCAAACGGCTTAAATCGCATTGCGTTGATTAAAATGCGCGGTTAATACTCATTTAAGAATTCATTAGGGAAAATGGTCTTATGTTATAAAGCAACGTCGTTTTAATATATAATTAAATTGCCTTCCAAGCTTCGTTCATATTAGTATCATTTTTGAATAGATTAGGGAAAAAAAGTTCATGTTGTAAAGCAACGTCATTTTAATATATAATTAAATTGCCTTCCAAGCTTCGTTCATATTGAAGGCTGCAAAAATTAATATCGGCTTCAAAACGAACGTGGCTCATCAAAAAATTTCTCTCAAAGCACAAGTGACTGAACAGCCCTTTGCTATTTGAGGGATTAAAATTTGCTTCTGTAAGCTGACATTAAGCTGCATTGCTCTTCAATATCACATTCAAAACAGCGGTATGCTGCGGTTCAGATTGAGTAAACAATTTTGGTTTGGATATTCTTCTTTAACCTTTAAAATAAACTCTTTGAAGTTTCGGCTTGCATCAAAGAAGCCTACCAATACCAGATTAAATGCTGTGACTGAATGCTTCATCGCTCATGAGTGGTAGTATTCGTCCGATAAGCCCGCTTTTAAATCAAATTACCAATTCTGCTCGATTAGACGAATTTTTCAACTTGATGAATGCATTGGATGGAGAAAATCATCCGACGGCGTCTATTGGGAAACTTTGTTTCTGTGGGAGTCAGTGGAATCTTGTGGGAGTAAGTAGGATCCTGTGGGAGTCAGTGGGATCCTGTGGGTGTCAGTGGGATCTTGTGGGAGTCAGTGGGATCCTGTGGGAGTCAGTGGGATCCTGTGGGTGTCAGTGGGATCTTGTGGGAGTCAGTGGGATCCTGTGGGTGTCAGTGGAATCTTGTGGGAGTCAGTGGGATCCTGTGGGTGTCAGTGGGATCCTGTGGGAGTCAGTGGGATCTTGTGGGACTCAGTGGGATCCTGTGGAAGTCAGTGGGATCTTATGGGAGTCAGTGGGATCTTGTGGGAGCCAGTGGGATCCTGTGAAAGTCAGTGGGATCCTGTGGGACTCAGTGGGAGCCAGTGGGATCCTGTGGGAGTCAGTGGGATCCTGTGAGAGTCTGTGGTATCCTGTGGGACTCAGTGGGAGCCAGTGGGATACTGTGGGAGTCACTGGGGTCCTGTGGGAGTCAGTGGGATCCTGTGGGAGTCAGTGAGATCCTGTGGGAGTCAGTGGGATCCTGGTGGAGCCAGTGGGATCCTGTGGTAGTCAGTGGGACCCTGAGGGAGTCAGTGGGATCCTTTGGGAGTCAGTGGGATCCTGTGGGAGTCAGTGGGATCCTGTGGGAGTCAGTGGGATCCTGTGGGAGTCAGTGGGACCCTGAGGGAGTCAGTGGGACCCGGAGGGAGTCAGTGGGATCCTGTGGAAGCCAGTGGGATCCTGTGGGAGTTAGCAAAGTTTGTAAAAGTTTCATATTTGAGAGCTTTTTACGCTCTAACTTAGAATCAGCCGCTGTCAGCAGATGCCTCTGATCATGCGAGTCGTTCGAATCATTTGTGCGCTTCTATTCATTTGTGTCAATATTTCCGCTCAAATTAGCAATCAATCGCTTAATTAGCAATCTTTCATTTGCCAAGCTGATCATTCATTTGCGAGACTAATGCTTGATAGCTTCCTCGTCACACGTTCAGAGAGCTAGAATAGAAAACAAATCAGAGAATGAATGTAAACAGAATACGCAATGCTTCTATGAAATGAAGGAATGAACGTGGGAAATGAATAAATGAACGTGGGAAATGAATAAATGAACGCGGGAAATGAATAAATGTACATGGAAATTGAACAAATGAACGCGGGAAATGAATAAATGAACGTGGAAATAAATGAACGTAGGCTTGCTCATGACAATTTCAGAAATTAAGAAATAAATAAATCAACACAACTTGTATGTCACCTGTTGTTGCTGCTATTATTGAACATCCACGCTGCATAGGAGAGGTATAACCACGAGACACTGGAGGGGTATAACCACATGACCTTAGAGGGGTATAACCACATGACATTAGAGGGGTATAACCATGCGGTACTAGAGAATTGTAACCACGCGGCATTGAAGGGGTTCAACCACGTGGGAAAGGAGGGGTATAACCACGCAGCATTGGAGAAGTATAACCATGGGGCATTAGAAGGGTATATCCACTCGCCATTGGAGGGGTATAACCACACGTCATAGGAGGGGTATAACCACGCGGTTTTGGAGGGGTATAACCACGCAGCATTGGAGAGGTATAACCACGGGGCATTAGAAGGGTATATCCACGCGTCATTGGAGGGGTATAACCACACGTCATAGGAGGGGTATAACCACGTGGTTTTGGAGGGGTATAACCACGCAGCATTGGAGAAGTATAACCATGGGGCATTAGAAGGGTATATCCACTCGCCATTGGAGGGGTATAACCACACGTCATAGGAGGGGTATAACCACGCGGTTTTGGAGGGGTATAACCACGCAGCATTGGAGAAGTATAACCACGGGGCATTAGAAGGGTATATCCACTCGCCATTGGAGGGGTATAACCACACGTCATAGGAGGGGTATAACCACGCGGTTTTGGAGGGGTATAACCACGCAGCATTGGAGAGGTATAACCACGGGGCATTAGAAGGGTATATCCACTCGCCATTGGAGGGGTATAACCACACGTCATAGGAGGGGTATAACCACGCGGTTTTGGAGGGGTATAACCACGCAGCATTAGAGAGGTATAACCACGGGGCATTAGAAGGGTATATCCACGCGTCATTGGAGGGGTATAACCACGCGTCATTGGAGGGGTATAACCACGCGTCATAGGAGGGATATAACCACGCGGTTTTTGAGGGGTATAACTACTCAGCATTGGAGGGGTATAACCACACGGTATTGGAGGGGCATAACTACGCGGCATTGGAGGGGTATAACCACGCGTCTAGGAGGGGTATAACCACGCGGTATTGAGGAGTATAACCACGCAGCATTGGAGGGGTATAACCACACAGCATTGGAGGGGTATAACCACGCGGCATCGCAGGGGTATAACCACGTGTCACAAGAGGGGTATAACCACGTGTCACAAGAGGGGTATAACCACGTGTCACAGGAGGGGTATAAGCACGTGTCATAGGAGGGGTATAAGCACGCACGACTATTCAGGTCAAATCGAGTTTGCATCGGATCTCAAAAAAATCCAAGCAGATCACGTCTCTCGCTGGCGCTCGGTTGCTGCAACGCCTGCTGGTCGGAACAAATATACTGCTAAGTGACAGTGTGAAGTGTGGAGCAGTGGGCTGTGTTGGACAGATTTGGCGGTGACTTTAATTCTAAACTGGGGAATTGTGCAGGCACTGCATGAATGTAGGCACTGCATCAATGCAGGCACTTCATAAATGTAGGCACTGCATAAATGTAGGCATTGTAGGAATGCAGGCACTGCAAAAATTCAGGCTAGTCTTGCGGGTTTCATTTCCCGACTGTGCAGTTTGGCGTCACGAAGAATCGCTTCGGTCTGCCTTGATGTGTGGCGTGTTTTCTTTTAATAAATCCGAACCGAAAACTTAAATCAGGAATCCAAAGTGCAGGATTTTTGTCCCCTGATTTCAGATTTGAATTTACAAATTGAAGTTTGCATAATAATCGCAATATCTAACAATCGCATTGAAGTTTGTGACTTAATCGCCTAAATTCTTGAAAACAACATAAAACGGAAGCTCTAGCCAATTACTTGAAGCAGGATGTTTGCTGCCTAATTTTACTGTTGATTCCACATATATATTGCCAGATATCTACAACATATTTAATGCTAGATATTTAATATCAAAGTTCAGGACAGAAACCAGATAATGAGACTTTGTTGTTTTTATTGTTCCACAGAAGAAATGTAGCAAGGCTAAAAATTACAGATAGGAATGTGTGAGGATAATAATAAATGGAAAAAACTATTGCAAGCAACTTAAATATTTTTCGACTTATAAAACTGTGGGGACCTCAGCGAAGAGGCCCGTGTAGGAATGGTTTGTCGTAACGAGGATAAGGTGAGTAACCACACTCGAGCAACGTCGTATGATAGCTTTATTCTTTGTGTCCCTGCCCTCAATATCGCCCTAGGCCTGTGGTTCTTAATCTTTTTGACAGTGACCCAAAATTTGCCCGGAATAAAATTTTCCATTCATTATGATTATTGTTTTCAAAACAGGTTACTGTAGATTAACACGAGCAGGTTACTGTAGATTAATACAAACAAGTTACTGTAGATTAACACAAACAGGTTACTGTAGATTAACACGAGCAGGTTACTGTAGATCAACACAAACAGGTTACTGTAGATTAACGCACACAGGTTACTGTAGATTAACGCACACAGGTTACTGTAGATTAACACAAACAGGTTACTGTAGATTAACACAAACAGGTTACTGTAGATTAACACGAGCAGGTTACTGTAGATCAACACAAACAGGTTACTGTAGATCAACACAAACAGGTTACTGTAGATTAACGCACACAGGTTACTGTAGATTAACGCACACAGGTTACTGTAGATTAACACAAACAGGTTACTGTAGATTAACACAAACAGGTTTCTGTAGATTAACACGAGCAGGTTACTGTAGATCAACACAAACAGGTTACTGTAGATCAACACAAACAGGTTACTGTAGATTAACGCACACAGGTTACTGTAGATTAACACAAACAGGTTACTGTAGAATAACACAAACAGGTTACTGTAGATTAACACGAGCAGGTTACTGTAGATCAACACAAACAGGTTCCTGTAGATCAACACAAACAGGTTACTGTAGATTAACACGAACAAGTTACTGTAGATTAACACGAACAGGTTACTGTAGATTAACACGAGCAGGTTACTGTAGATCAACACAAACAGGTTACTGTAGATCAACACAAACAGGTTACTGTAGATTAACACGAACAGGTTACTGTAGATTAACACGAGCAGGTTACTGTAGATCAACACAAACAGGTTACTGTAGATTAACACAAACAGGTTACTGTAGATTAACACAAACAGGTTACTGTAGATTAACGCAAACAGGTTACTGTAGATTAACACGAGCAGGTTACTGTAGATTAACACAAACAGGTTACTGTAGATTAACACAAACAGGTTACTGTAGATTAACACGAGCAGGTTACTGTAGATTAATACAAACAAGTTACTGTAGATTAACACAAACAGGTCACACTCACCCGAAGCGACACAATGAAATGGCCTGGCGACTCAACTTTGGGTTGCGCCCCAGGGGTTATGAACCACTGCCCTATGCTATTAACACTTCCACTGCGATTCTGCGGTTGTTATCGGTTGTTTTGGGTAGGTTGTAAGTAGTAAAATTGGGAAATCGACTTTACTGCTCGAATATATTTTTATCCTGCCTAAAAGATAAGCGAATGCAATTGATCGATAACATTTCACCTCGTATGATAACAGTTAATTTCAAGGTAAGATTTTGGAATAGATGAAATGCCATTCATTTATACCGGTACGTGAATGACCAATTTACCGAATGGGACACATATGGCCTAATACGCGAGGAACGTGTTAAAACGTTTTATAAATTGAAGTCTAAAAATAAAGGAAATACGGCTCTAAAAATATGGAACACAGAAGGCAAAGAAAACATATATGTGTAGAGGAAAAACGCTTTCTTGTTGGAATTTTCCATTGGTCATGAGAAAAAGCAAAATTTAATTTGAGAAAACTTGAAGAATCAAGGCAGTTGTGCGCGACACATTTCAAAGTATGCTTCACGAAACAACATTTGTACAGTACACGAGTAAATTTCATCGTCCCACGAGAATGTGTTGGAATAAAAATTATTTAACGTCTTCTCTGTAGCGGAACATCACGATTGCTCATCCCCAGTCTAACTTTTTCGCCACCTGCATGCATGTTTTTCGCCGCCTAAGCGATTTAAGCGGTTAAATCACTTTGGCGGCGAAAAAACATGCATGCAGGCGGCGAAAAAATTAGACTGGGTCATCTACATTAATTTTGAAAAAATACAATGCTGACAGGAATCTGAGTGGAGGGCTCAATTTTTATCTGCATTTCATTATCAGGACGAGTCCACCACACCTGCGCTGCAATGGGAGGTGCGCAGCAGTCATGAGAGCAACCTTCATTCGCAGAACTTGCCTTCCAGTCGTGAAATCCATAACCGATGTCTGATTAACAGAACTGATCAACAGGGCTAATCAACAGGACTGATTAACAGGACTGATCAACGGGACTGATCAACAGGACTGATTAACAGGACCAGTTAAGAGGACTGATTAACAGGACGAGCATCTAAAGCAGGCATTGGATAATTGAAAACATGTATAAGTGACAATCATAGACGTCCAAGTTACCTGAATGTGTTTGTGTTTCGTCTAAAAATATACTGTAATGGATGTTTAGAAGTCTGCAGTCCACTATATCCATATTTGAATAGCTGACGCTACTAATAATTGTGAAAGATCGTAAATTAGAAAGCAAAATATTAGGATTTCAGATGTCATAGTAATTAATGCAGATCAAATTTTAGGCGCAAGTTCTATGCATAGCAATTGCGTAATAGGATGAAATTCGGGTGGGTACACTTTCATAACATTTTCCGAGAGTGTTAAGTCCCATATACTGTATGTATGTATATATATATATATATATATGAAAATTTTTTGAAAGTATGTATACATATATATATATATATATACAGGAAAATTTATGTAGATGTACATATATAAATATATACATATATTTATGTATATAAATATATAAAAATATATACATATATTTATAAATATACAGTATATATATATTTATTTATTAGCGTAATATATGTATATATACATATATGGTGCGCAAAGAAAAATACTATAATTTATTTTGCTAATAATATTACAGACATCAAAGACATTTATCTGCTAACATATATCCCCTGACACTGGATAATCGTACATGTATGGCAAATTTCTATGTATATAGCATAAGCTGAGTACAAAGAACTCTTCAACCTAAGAAACATCCCTTGTCCCTGGAAAGCAAGCTTATACAGAGCTTGTGAAAAAAATCGCCTGTTTTGCACCTTTTTGTTGCGAAAATAATGCTAAAATAATATTTTTGCATCATTACTGCGTCCTGACGGACGACTTCTTCTTAGGACTCGATCTATTGCTTTCAGTTTCCGGAAGGTGCCGTTCATTTTATTTGTATTCTTCAGTTCGTGGAGGTGCGAGAGACTATTGAACCTTTCTCTTACAACCAATGAATGAAAGTTTCGTAGCGATTCTGTTACCTGTGGTATGATATAAAATAGAATCATGTCCACTTTGGTTGTGATACCTTGAACTACAAGATGATTAATGGCTACATTCATGGATGATTCATGATTGATTATGATGCAGAATAGATGCAGGTTTACTTTGTTTATGATACCTCAGGCTACAAGATGATTGAAGTCTTAATTTCAAACGTTTAAATGCTTTGTTGAATGTGATACAAAATAAAAACATGTTTACCATGGTTGTGATACCTCAAACTAGAGATGATTCAAGGTTTCATAGTAAATTCTTTGTTAATGAACTACGTGTAGAAATGTGTTGGACTTTACTCGGATTGCGAAAAATATCGATTTCGTTTTCTCCAATTTAAAATAATAATCGTAATTTTTTGAGGATGCTGAGAAACTGAGTATCTAAGTAGTTTTTGCACATGCTTCCTAAGATTTACTATTTAGGATATGTAAGATTTTTCAAGATCGGTAAGATTTTATGGAACATAAAATTTAGGATTTAATACAACTAGTAAACATTGCAGCTCAATATTATTCATAAAATTCTGAAAATATCATTTTTGAAAGCTACACAGAATTTTTTCAACATCCCATGTGTTTTTTTTTTTGTCAGTTGGAACCTTTAGATTATTATTGCGCTTTGTAATTCCCTCAAGACATTCATTTGTTCAAAGAAACTAAAACAAGCTTTTTTATTCGTGCATATGGCGGTGATTCAGTGCCTAAAAACGATGCAAATTTCAATGTTTTACTCTAGTCATTATTCTTTTGTAAAATAAATGAATGAATTTCTTCAAGTCGTAGAATTCTGTCCACATTTAAATATTCTTCTACATTAAATTTAGTGTAAATTTGGTAATTGTAAAACATGGTAAAAGAGACTGTGAAAATCATCTCGTAACACGAAGCAAATATGTTTCCATATTGAACTATCTACGTTAAATAACTTGAATTAAGTTCGACTTGACTTAAGTCTCATATAAACCCATTATTCTCCGGCCAAAATCCCTCGAATGAACTAGTATATACTCATTTCTAATCTCCCTGAATAATCTAAGCTGTTTAATGAACTAGTACATAGAAATTTTTAATTTCTCTGAATAACTAGAGCTGTTGCCACCAAGAAATTCTAGAGACATGCTGATATTGACCCAAATAATAGTCTTTACACTATCATATGTCATGTACCACACGCGTTTATTGACTACCGTAAAGGAACGTCGTTTCACGTTAAGGATGAAGCAAGATGCCTCAATTTTAACATACTGTAACAATTTAGAAATAATTTTCAAAGAAACGCAAGAACAGCCAAGAAATATTTATCAATTTATTTATTCATGGAACAGGTGCCTGTGAGGTTACCCGTGTAACTTATTGGAAACTTCCTTTCCAATCTGAGTGTGTCACTCTGATTGTATGTAACAAGTTTGTAAGTGTTCGCGTTAAATATCCTTACGTATCTACGCTTACGTTATTCACGAACCAAAAATTCACAAGCAACATTCGTTGCAGTTTGGAAACTCAACTCATTTTAATAATTGCAATAGAAACAGTTTTCTTAACGCAAAAAGTTTTGTCTCGTAACCAATAAACACGCAAATGGAAGTTCTATGAAGCTCTGTAACTTATAATGTGGTACAGAATAGACACAGAAAGGAATATGGGGTCTAATGCCATCGCATCCCTTTGATTTCCATCTATCAATGATGCTGAACACATTTTTGTTGTTTTCTCCTAGTCTTTGATTTAGTAATAGCCTCATATTTTACCCCTCAAACGGGATTTTTAAGCTCAAAATAAGTGATTTTTAAGTTTCGTTTGACATTGACTTTGATCGACGAACTCAAGCTCCACCAAAACATAGACACATAAGTCGACGTTCGAGCGAATTTGGATACACAGTTGAGGCAAACGTTAATGAATTTATCAACTTCCTATTTTTCTGATGTAAAAATATGAGTTGAAATAATTGACGCGACGCATTTTTTTATTCACGAACGGGAAACTCCAACGAATGAACGTAAGGCATAAAATAAAGCATTTGCATACCTTTGGAAAAAATGGACTTCAACTCAGCTACCCTCTCGAGCTAACCATACGGTATTTGTATGATGTGAATGAAGAAGAACAAATTTCAATGCTCCATGAAACACAAGAAAAACTGTAGGCGCTCGAAAGAAAGTTTGCCTTGGGAGTTATTTTTCTCGGGAGTCTCCAGTCGAGAACTTCTTTCATTACGGCACCCGCACTCGGCTGGTCGGGGAGAGCTGCTCGACATGGCGGCTACTTGGTGCAGAACTTAAGCATAGGCGCAGAACTTGAACATTGGCGCAGAACTTAGACATAGCCGCAGAACTTCGACATAGGCACAGAACGTTAAACATAGGCGTAAAACCTAGACATAGGAGCAGAGCGTAGACACAGGCGTCCCGCATTGTCACCCGAATGGACTCAACATGGACTCGAGCACGGAGGTTTTATCTAAAATTTCTGCCCTGACCATTTTTAGGTGATAAAGTGGGATTTTATGTGATTGAGTGAGCCTCTCCTTGTGCTTATATAATTGATGTAATTTTCTGGAAGCCAATTTGAACGCGAGAAAGTTTTGATATTAGCCTTACATTTCCTCCAATGTCATAAGATGGGAAAATAAAAACAGCTGAAGCGACGCTATGAATATTATACTATTTTTTTGTGCCTTTTGATACGGAACCGTAAAACGAGGAAAAAATAAGGCGTGTCGAAAACTGATGAAAAAATCGTGGTTCGATAAATGACGTAGAATATATGTTTAATCGGCAATAAAATAAGGAGGGATGAATACCAATCAGTGTGGCGAAAAAAAATATGAATCGATGAATTAAGGATAAATAACACAATTGAGCAGACAAGCACCCGTAATAAATAAAATGAATATTAACACATTCAAAAACCAGCAAGTCGTACCTACATATCTTCAAGTCGTTACCCCGATTTTGCTGCAACTTTAAAACTTTTAAACCACCAAAGACTGCAACAAGAAAGTAGTAGTATCCAAATCTCGAATAAAGTGCTTGAAAGCTGTAAAAAGCCGATCCATTCCACAGAAATCCCTGGGTCACCGTAAAACAAAATCACAACCAAACCAGCCAAAGTGAAACGCCGAAATCCGCTCTACATTTTCCTTTGCTTTCAAAAACTGCGCCCTCGACGATTCCAGGAGGCAGGTGCAAGTTGACCCATCTCATCGAGTTGTTCAAAGTCAAACTCATTTGCTTGAATACGGGCAGGCCGTCCGAAGTCTGAAGCTCAATTGCAGCGGTTCAAGTTTGGAAAGAGCCATCGCCCCGGCCATTCTGGAGAACGGTAAGGGCCCTGGAATAGCGTAGGTTACGCCAGATTTAGATGACGTGAATGGGTGCAGTAAGAACGGTGGCGAGTCGTTTAAGGATGCTGGTTTTTCCAAAACACGAGATAGATGGCGCTCGGTCCAATGGCGCAGCTGTCTGCGAGTGCTGCTGCAGCCTCGGGTTGTCTTTTGGGTATTTTCTCTGCGAACGAGAGAGGGACTAATTTGCTGGTGGTTTTAAATGGTGGTTGAAAATAGTGATTGAAAATGATGGTTGAAAATGATGATTAAAAAAATGTTTGAAAATGATGGTTAAAATTAATAATTGAAAGCAATGGTTGCAAATAGTGGTTGCTAATAACGGTTGCAAATGATGTTTAAAGATGGCGATTATAAAAGATTCTTGAAAATGATGATTAAAAACGATTGTTGCAATTTATCGCTGCAAATGATGGTCGAAAATGATGATGATGGAAAATAATGGGTGCAAAAACTGTTGCATATGATTGTTGCGAATGATGACTGAAAACGATGGATGAAAATAATGTTTGCTGATAATGATTGCAAATGATGGTTGAAAAAATTTTTAATAAGTCAATGTAGTTTAACGATAATTCATTTTTGTGTTATTTTTCAGTTCTTTTTGAATATTCTAAGTGAATGAGACACGAATTATACGAGTGGTGCCACTCATTTGCCGGTGGTTGCAAACGATGGTTTAAATTTAAAGCTAAACGTTACGATATCTTTCTCGTGCTGAAATCCGACTTTTATATTCTATTAAAACGTCGTTATTACACTTGTATCAACCGTTCCATAAAATTTCATTTAACAAAACAGTTTGTCCACATAACACCTAACTGAAGATCAGACACAAGAGAAATGTTTGGGACATTTTTTTGGCAAATTGCTGGCGTTCGCACTTTTGACGTTTGAATATTGGGGTCATGGAGCACATGATAGAGATGGAAAGAGAAAATTCCGAACACTCGGCATGAAACATGGTCCCGTATCATTGGGCACATATCTGATGCAAGAGAAAGTATCACCAGCTAATGCATCTCTCTCTGCAAGCGCAAAATATCTTCATTCCATAATAGGAAGGCATTGCGAATATTCATCCAAAGATCAAATTTGGCAATCAGAACATTGTGTGTAGTTTTAAAATAAAACAATATGGGAAAAAGCGTGCTACCAGTACGTTTTCCTAGTTAAAAATTTTAAGTTGAATACGCTAGATAGAATAGTTAGTGGATTCGCCTACAAATTAATATACGTAATCCAATCAAAAGATAGCTACGAAATACATCAGATACGTTAGAAATACATGACCATTAATTACCACTAGTGGTAAGCTCAATGAAGTTCATTTGTAATTCATTTGCAGAAACTTACGGTTATGACGTGAAGGTATTTGGATAACGAATCGACCCGCCCTTGTAACGCAGATTCTATAATCAGAAACAACGTTCGCTTCAACTCAAAATTTTTGCAATTTATTCGTATATCCATCAAATGTAATATAAACCCTTTACAAATCACTTATAGTGGAATATAAGAATCACGATATATAATCACGAGTCACGCATTAGAAAACTTATACTCATCGCATGTCAATTTATATCCTCTCAAGTTACATATTGTAGAATATACATCACTCACGTAATGAAAAATAGTTTACGCATTAAGAAATTTACAACCTTTACATATCAATTTACATCACTCGTATCAATTTACGTCAATCTTGACAACAATTTACACAAATTGTTGAATATATGTTATTCGCACATCAATTCACAGCCATCATAATTCGCATTTTGTAGAATTTATATTCCCCTCACGTCAATTTAGGTCCTCTCACAAGCTGAGTGTTCATCTTTCACAGATCAAGATATAGTTTCCACTGGAAGTGGCATAATGAAAAATTTTCATCTTTCACATGTCAAGTTACATTCTTGATATATTGCAAAAATGCATAGCATATATTTATCATGTTTCAATTTTCATCCCTCACACGTCAATTCACGATTCACATATTGCAGAAATTTTGCCTTCAAACGCTCGATAAGGCCGTACTGTATCTTTTTTTAGGCTCCCTGGAGTTATATTTGTATTTTTGTTGCTCATACGCATAACGTCACAATGAAGTTAACTATATTGATGCATTATAGAAATTTTTTCAGACCTCTAACGTAATTAATCAGGGTTACTTTCTGTAAAGAAAAGCGGAGTGAGTATCTATGATTCAACATTCCATTCGATAGACTGTATCATGACCGTATTGTGACTGTACACATTCCATGCAATAGACAGTATCGTGACGGTATTGTGACTGTACGCATTCCATGCAATAGACTGTATCATGACCGTATTGTGACTGTACACATTCCATGCAATAGACAGTATCGTGACGGTATTGTGACTGTACACATTCCATGCAATAGACTGTATCATGACCGTATTGTGACTGTACACATTCCATGCAATAGACTGTATCATGACCGTATTGTGACTGTACACATTCCATGCAATAGACTATATCGTGACGGTATTGTGACTGTACACATTCCATGCAATAGACTGTATCGTGACCGTATTGTGACTGTACACATTCCATGCAATAGACTGTATCATGACCGTATTGTGACTGTACACATTCCATGCAATAGACTATATCGTGACGGTATTGTGACTGTACACATTCCATGCAATAGACTGTATCATGACCGTATTGTGACTGCACACATTCCATGCAATAGACAGTATCGTGACGGTATTGTGACTGTACACATTCCATTCGATAGACTGTATCATGACCGTATTGTGACTGTACACATTCCATGCAATAGACTGTATCATGACCGTATTGTGACTGTACACATTCCATGCAATAGACTGTATCATGACCGTATTGTGACTGTACACATTCCATGCAATAGACTGTATCATGACCGTATTGTGACTGTACACATTCCATGCAATAGACTGTATCATGACCGTATTGTGACTGTACACATTCCATGCAATAGACTGTATCGAGACGGTATTGTGACTGTACACATTCCATGCAATAGACTGTATCATGACCGTATTGTGACTGTACACATTCCATGCAATAGACTGTATCATGACCGTATTGTGACTGTACACATTCCATGCAATAGACTATATCGTGACGGTATTGTGACTGTACACATTCCATGCAATAGACTGTATCATGACCGTATTGTGACTGCACACATTCCATGCAATAGACAGTATCATGACGGTATTGTGACTGTACACATTCCATTCGATAGACTGTATCATGACCGTATTGTGACTGTACACATTCCATGCAATAGACTGTATCATGACCGTATTGTGACTGTACACATTCCATGCAATAGACTGTATCATGACCGTATTGTGACTGTACACATTCCATGCAATAGACTGTATCATGACCGTATTGTGACTGTACACATTCCATGTAATAGACTGTATCGAGACGGTATTGTGACTGTACACATTCCATGCAATAGACTGTATCATGACCGTATTGTGACTGTACACATTCCATGCAATAGACTGTATCATGACCGTATTATGACTGTACACATTCCATGCAATAGACTATATCGTGACGATATTGTGACTGTACACATTCCATGCAATAGACTGTATCGTGACCGTATTGTGACTGTACACATTCCATGCAATAGACTGTATCGAGACGGTATTGTGACTGTACACATTCCATGCAATAGACTGTATCATGACCGTATTGTGACTGTACACATTCCATGCAATAGACTGTATCATGACCGTATTGTGACTGTACACATTCCATGCAATAGACTGTATCATGACCGTATTGTGACTGTACACATTCCATGCAATAGACTGTATCGAGACGGTATTGTGACTGTACACATTCCATGCAATCGACTGTATCATGACCGTATTGTGACTGTACACATTCCATGCAATAGACTGTATCATGACCGTATTGTGACTGTACACATTCCATGCAATAGACTGTATCGTGACGGTATTGTGACTGTACACATTCCATGCAATAGACTTTATCGTGACCGTATTGTGACTGTACACATTCCATGCAATAGACTGTATCGAGACGGTATTGTGAATGTACACATTCCATGCAATAGACTGTATCGTGACGGTATTGTGACTGTACACATTCCATGCAATAGACTGTATCGTGACGGTATTGTGACTGTACACATTCCATGCAATAGACTGTATCGTGACGGTGTTGTGACTGTACACATTCCATGCAATAGACTGTATCGTGACGGTGTTGTGACTGTACACATTCCATGCAATAGACTGTATCGTGACGGTGTTGTGCCTGTTCACATTCCATGCAATAGACTGTATCGTGCCGGTGTTGTGACTGTACACATTCCATGCAATAGACTGTATCGTGACGGTATTGTGACTGTAAACATTCCATGCAATAGACTGTATCGTGACGGTTTTGTGACTGTACACATTCCATGCAATAGACTGTATCGTGACGGTGTTGTGACTGTACACATTCCATGCAATAGACTGTATCGTGACGGTGTTGTGACTGTACACATTCCATGCAATAGACTGTATCGTGACGGTATTGTGACTGTACACATTCCATGCAATAGACTGTATCGTGACGGTGTTGTGACTGTACACATTCCATGCAATAGACTGTATCGTGACGGTGTTGTGACTGTACACATTCCATGCAATAGACTGTATCGTGACGGTGTTGTGACTGTACACATTCCATGCAATAGACTGTATCGTGACGGTATTGTGACTGTACACATTCCATGCAATAGACTGTATCGTGACGGTATTGTGACTGTACACATTCCATGCAATAGACTGTATCGTGACGGTATTGTGAGTGTACACATTCCATGCAATAGACTGTATCGTGACGGTGTTGTGACTGTACACATTCCATGCAATAGACTGTATCGTGACGGTATTGTGACTGTACACATTCCATGCAATAGACTGTATCGTGACGGTGTTGTGACTGTACACATTCCATGCAATAGACTGTATCGTGACGGTATTGTGACTGTACATATTCCATGCAATAGACTGTATCGCGACGGTATTGTGACTGTACACATTCCATGCAATAGACTGTATCGTGACGGTATTGTGACTGTACACATTCCATGCAATAGACTGTATCGTGACGGTATTGTGACTGTACACATTCCATGCAATAGACTGTATCGTGACGGTGTTGTGACTGTACACATTCCATGCAATAGACTGTATCGTGACGGTGTTGTGACTTTACACATTCCATGCAATAGACTGTATCGTGACGGTGTTGTGACTGTACACATTCCATGCAATAGACTGTATCGTGACGGTATTGTGACTGTACACATTCCATGCAATAGACTGTATCGTGACGGTTTTGTGACTGTACACATTCCATGCAATAGACTGTATCGTGACGGTATTGTGACTGTACACATTCCATGCAATAGACTGTATCATGACGGTATTGTGACTGTACACATTCCATACAATGGACTGTATCATGACCGTATTGTGACTGTACACATTCCATGCAATAGACTGTATCGTGACGGTGTTGTGACTGTACACATTCCATGCAATAGACTGTATCGTGACGGTGTTGTGACTGTACACATTCCATGCAATAGACTGTATCGTGACGGTGTTGTGACTGTACACATTCCATGCAATAGACAGTATCGTGACGGTGTTGTGACTTTACACATTCCATGCAATAGACTGTATCGTGACGGTGTTGTGACTGTACACATTCCATGCAATAGACTGTATCGTGACGGTATTGTGACTGTACACATTCCATGCAATAGACTGTATCGTGACGGTGTTGTGACTGTACACATTCCATGCAATAGACTGTATCATGACGGTATTGTGACTGTACACATTCCATGCAATAGACTGTATCATGACGGTATTGTGACAGTACACATTCCATGCAATAGACTGTATCGTGACGGTATTGTGACTGTACACATTCCATGCAATAGACTGTATCGTGCCGGTATTGTGACTGTACACATTCCATGCAATAGACTGTATCATGACGGTATTGTGACTGTACACATTCCATGCAATAGACTGTATCATGACGGTATTGTGACTGTACACATTCCATGCAATAGACTGTATCATGACGGTATTGTGACTGTACACATTCCATGCAATAGACTGTATCGTGACGGTATTGTGACTGTACACATTCCATGCAATAGACTGTATCATGACGGCATTGTGACTGTACACATTCCATGCAATAGACTGTATCGTGACGGTATTGTGACTGCACACATTCCATGCAATAGACTGTGTCGTGGCGGTATTGTGACTGTACACATTCCATGCAATAGACTGTATCGTGACGGTATTGTGACTGTACACATTCCATGCAATTGACTGTATCGTGACGGTATTGTGACTGTACACATTCCATGCAATAGACTGTATCGTGACGGTATTGTGACTGTACACATTCCATGCAATAGACTGTATCGTGACGGTATTGTGACTGTACACATTCCATGCAATAGACTGTATCGTGACGGTGTTGTGACTGTACACATTCCATGCAATAGACTGTATCGTGACGGTATTGTGACTGTACACATTCCATGCAATAGACTGTATCGTGACGGTATTGTGACTGTACACATTCCATGCAATAGACTGTATCGTGACGGTATTGTGACTGTACACATTCCATGCAATAGACTGTATCGTGACGGTATTGTGACTGTACACATTCCATGCAATAGGCTGTATCGTGACGGTGTTGTGACTGTACACATTCCATGCAAGAGACTGTATCATGACGGTATTGTGACTGTACACATTCCATGCAATAGACTGTATCATGACGGTATTGTGACTGTACACATTCCATGCAATAGACTGTATCGTGACGGTGTTGTGACTGTACACATTCTATGCAATAGACTGAATCTTGACTGTAATCCATCACACAAATGAAATGCTGTAATCTGCAGTGACTCCGGTGAGCAAACTCTGAATGATTTATTGGCTAGTTAGTCGCTGCTGAGCCGAACCATAAGGCGATTAGATTTGAAATTCACCACGTAGCTTCATTTAACAACCAGTACTACAAACAGGTATGTAGAATTAGAAATACATTACGTAAATTGTAAAAACACCACGTAAATTCATTTAACAAACCGCACTGCAAACAGGTACGTAGAATTAGAAATACATTACGTAAATTTGAAACACACTGCGTAAATTCATTTAATGAACAGCACTGCAAACAGGTACGTAGAAATAAAAATACATTACGTAAATTTGAAACATGTCACGTAAATACATTTAACAAACAGCACTGCATACAGGTCAATGAAATTTTAAAAATGCCACGTAAATTTGAAATACAATGCACAACATACCTTAATTTAGCAAACAACACTACTAACACGTCCGTAAAACTAGAAATACACCCCGTAAATTTGAAATACACCTCTTAAATACACCCTTTACACCCTGAAGAAAGTTGACTGGACATGTTGACATGTTGCATCCACAATTTCATGGGAAAATAACATGAGTAAAAAATAGATACTCAGTTACTTTGCGTTCTAGTTGTTGCGCATGAACAATCACTTGAGAGCAATTCATCACCAAATTACTAAGCTTTTAATTGTAAATTGAACTCTCAACTCGGTCACTCCACCAACACTTTTCTACCATACACTCGTTCACCAATAAAATGCGTTTGCATGTGAGTTATAATTGAACATGGCATTAATGATACAGTGGAACGAACGTGAACTTAGAAAGAATAAAATTCTTTTCAATTGAAACTCTGCCCATTACCAGCGTTGGCTATTAATTAAATTGATAGATATTTTGTTTATTTTAATGCGATACGTGTCTTTAAAAGGACGCTGTTAACTGCATTGTCAATAAAATAATGGAATATTCAAGCACTAATGTCACGCACTTTATGTTTTAATTAACTATGCTCCTGACTATGTTTTCGCAATAATGACCAGTTACTGAAAACAGCGATCTAACATTATATGCGAGCAAGTCATTATGTTGACTGAAAAATTCTGCTCGGTATTATTTTCCCCAAGGTTCAGAAACTCTGATAGTGATTAGACTCTCTTTAGCACCGATAAGCGTATTCAATGGAAGCTTAGTTCTGTAGAGCGATTGCTCAGCGAATTCCAATGGTGATCGGCTCAGTAGGGCGGGCTTTCCAAACTCGTTTGATGGATAATGGTGGAGAGAAAGATTACTGCCGCATGATTCTTTTACACTGCACAAATATGAGCGCAGGCGAAACCCAGAAAATATTTTTGTGTGAAGGGAAAAAATGTTGCTTCAGAAAGAGCAGTTCAAAAATGGTTTGCCTGGTTTTGATTGAGAAATGGTTCACTTTATATGGTCTGGCTGGCACGGTTCTGATCGATAAGTTCTACAATTTATATCCGTTGATGTGCACGATTTCAATCGAAAAATAGTTCACTTGAATTATTTTGCATGGTACTGATGGAGAAATACTTCACATGAAACGTAAATTTGTTTGCACGGTTATGCTTGGGTTATTTTATGCCTGATCTGGTTTTTACGGTTGTCCCGTGCAAACCATTTCAAGGATAACATTTCTCATTTGTCCCGTGTAAGTCACGTGCAAAATCGAAATAATCAAGGTCGATTATTTATAGTCGATATCATTGTCGATTTTTACACGTACCAAGGACGCACATGTACGAGTCACCATGGCGTTGCGAGCGGCTCCAGCTTTAGCGCAAATGATAACCAAGGCCCTAATCTAAAATTAATTTCTGTCTCCACAGCGGTACAGATGGAAGGGAAAGGTCTTTTATCAACTTGGCTACGCTTTCTCATGTCTCATTTAAACTGAAATTCTCGAATTGGAGCCTTTTTCAAATGAAATTCCTAACTTTGTGCCTGCAAAAGAACACGGGGCTCATCGGGCAGATTTTTTACAGCTATTTTGTATAACCCAACGTAAAATAGAAGGTAGCTTTCACCTAGTAAGTTACTTCAATAAAAGTTAAGGGTGAAAACTATAGAAGTCCACATTGCTAAAATTGTGTGTGGCCAACATTAAAATGAACGTTTCAGGCCAGGACCCTACGTAAATTATTTGAAAACCCTCCTAGCTTTTAGCTGCTAACACGTGTCAAATGTCGTCTGTCTTCTGAGTACAAATGGTTGTGACTTACTGCAGGCCTTTTATTCTATTCCCATGTGAAGTGATACGCCGGTTTTCACGATGCTAAAGAGTCCAACAGGCTTAGAAGTAAAAATGAATTGAGGGAAAGCATGATAGATAAATAGGCATTTCAGGACCGCAGACTAAACAATGAGTTTCCGTAGACTAAGTAATGAATTTCACTACAGATATTTCATTTCGAGAACATCAAAACACCTGGAATGAGTACTTAATAGCACTTGATACAACGGCACTTGAACGCTTTAAAAAACGCCACTATAAGCCTTTTATTGTTAGTCAGAATTACCTTCGGCAAAGCACATGAATCTTTTGAGAATTTTTACTACGCGCTTGTGTCAAAAACTGAGTTCTTTGAAACGGTCCAACCATTAAATCCTTTATTGCAAATAAAATAGAGCGCACTGCTTGCGTTCAAGTGATCCCATTAAAAAAGGGTTTGAGTGGTCCCGAAACTTTAGATCAAATAGAGTTCTGATTTTATCAAACATTGATACATTGACATTTTATCTTCATTGATTTTGTGTTCCAAAAATGCTCTGAAAAATTAAACCAACCGATATATCTCCATTATTCAGTTGCAGTTCGTGTTCAAAGACAAAACACAAAACTGAACGCACACGTTAGCTTTAGGCTATTTCATCAGCCAAAACATCGGTATACACCAAGTGACTTGTTTCAAGAGTGTTCCCAAGCGTGTAATTTAATATGAAGCATAATAAATTACACGCTTGGGAACCCTCATGAAACAAGTCACTTGGTGTATATCGAGAACTTGGTGTACATCTCTAGTCAGTGTAAGGCAGTACTGCCGCAGAGTCTCATTTTGTGATAAATGTGCAATTCAAAACCTCTTCGCCTTCATGTCGCCCTTCGAAGAGATTTCATCGGGGATAAGATTTACCAGAAAACTTTCTCCCAGCGCTGGAAATCCTGAAACCTCTTCTGGAAGTTAGTCGGGCAGCTTGAGTTCTTCTGGGCAGACTCAGGAAGTGATCTCAGGTTCAGACCCCAATGAACTGATCTGGTTAGACTCAGACCCTACTGAGCCTATCTGGTCAGACCTCAGTCACACCCTCAGTAACATCTCTGGCTCACATGCACTCATGACCAAGTTTTCCACTTTCAATTTTCCGTCAGAAAATAAAAAGAGATCATCTACTCCACTCTCCATTTCCCATCAGAAAATAAAGAGAGCTCATCTACTCCACTCTCCATTTCCCATCAAAAAATAAAGAGAGCTCATCTACTCCACTCTCCATTTCCCATCAAAAAATAAAGAGAGCTCATCTACTCCACTCTCCATTTCCCATCAAAAAGTAAAGAGAGCTCATCTACTCCACTCTCCATTTCCCATCAGAAAACAAAGAGAGATCATTTACTCCACTTTCTATTTTCCATCAGAAAATAAAGAGAGCTCATCTACTCCACTCCTCATTTCCCATGAAGAAATAAAGAGAGCTCATCTACTCCATCTCCATTTCCCATCAGAAAATAAAGGGAGCTCATCTACTCCACTTTCCATTTTCCATCAGAAAATAAAGTGACCTCATCTACTCCACTCTCCATTTTCCATCAGAAAATAAAGTGACCTCATCTACTCCATCTCCGTTTCCCATCAGAAAATAAAGGGAGCTCATCTACTTCACTCTCCATTCCCATCAGAAAATAAAGAGAGATCATCTACTCCACTCTCCATTTCCCATCAGAAAATGAAGAGAGCTCATCTACTCCACCCTCCATTTTCGATCAGAAAATAAAGAGAGCTCATCTACTCCACTCTCCATTTTCCATCAGAAAATAAAGTGAGCTCGTCTTCTGTACCCTCAATTTTCCATCACACACAGTAGCTCAAAGGTAGCCCAAAGTTCCACTCACCCATTCTGAATTCAGCGCAGAATCTTCAAAGCGAACTCACTTGTCGCTGCGGAGCTCCGAACACAAGGCGGGCGCGAGACAAGAGGCGGAGGAAGATCAGTTCTTGGATTGCCAGGTTTTGCCGCTATCAACGCGATGACTTGGCGGGAATTACGACCAGCGAGGGACTCATAACTTACATGGAGCATGGCGCCGGCAGTGCTAGGGTATTATGCGACGACCGGCATCATGTTCTGTGTGCGTGTGTGTGTGTCTGTGTGAGCGTGTGTGTGAGGGTGTGCGCACGTGTGTATATGGATATTTGTGCATATGGATATAGATATGTGGATATCCAAATGGATATATGGAGATCCATATGGATATGGATATGTGTGTTGTGTTGTGGTGTGGTGTGTGTGCGCGTGGAGATCAAGGTTCCCATGTATGCTTATCAACTAAGGATCGTTGTATTAAGACATTTCAAAAACCAATGATGTCTTTCTTATCATCTGTACGGGAAATAAACTGTCTTTCTTTCCTGATATTTATTTCTTCCGCTCACCATCTCATGCCAAGCAGGCGTTCACAGAGTTAGGAACATAAATATGAATAAACAGGATTTATCACAGCATGAAGATGGAGTAGGCATTAAAAATGTCCCTGGAATACTGCTTACTTGGGCTGGGAGGCCTCTTATGTGATAATCCAGGCTGTGATTGGTTTTTATTGAGTGATGCAGTGCTTTTGTTGTTTTCTTTTGGATTCGATGGACTAGGAAGACTTGAAGCATGCTTTTCCAAGAAGGTTGTTTTTGTACGCATGACACATGACTTGATTAGCGTAGCTGTCGCCTGTGTCGATGTGTCTTGTGTCTGGCTTTGCGTTCCATTTGTTGGTGCTTTTTAAGACTGTCGTTTATTGTTGAAAGGATTCGGCCATTTTTTCAATGCGTACATTTTGTAGTAAATATTACAAATCCCTTCAAGATGTAACTTGTCCTTTTGTTTTTTTTTTCAGTTATTGTACTGTTTCTTGAGATAGTTGCTTGTTTTGTTGAGTCGATGTTCGGTCCCAGTGGAAACATCTCATTGATGGAAAAATTAAGCATTTAAGTACCTGAGGAAACTTCAAGGCCGGGTTAAAGCAGGTTTTCTTTGAAAAATGTTACTAATCGCTTAACTTTTCATCAGAGCCATGAATAAACAAACTTTCCTTGAGAAATTTAACTTACCATCGATTGGATTTGCTGTTAAATAATAGGTTATGAAGATGTCATTAATTATCGTCTATTGTTCCAGCAAAAACGTAAATTAGTTTTCCATTGCTCATTTCTGTTTGCGTTTTAGCCTCGAACATTAAGCGTCGAATGATGAAATGTGTTTGTTGTACATGTGTTTTCATGCAAATGATTTTTACAAACGCCCATATTATTTAAACAGCAGACAAATGTACATGATAATATACGTACACACATACATGATAATATGCGTACATGATAATTAGTTAAACAATAGAGACATACGTACATGATAATTACTTCAACAACAGACATACGTACATGATAAAAATAAAGTTCACACGCATATGACAATTACTTAAACAGTAGACACAAGTAAATGATAATTCACGAGTAAAGCATCACAATCAACTACAACAACAATAAATATGTCATTTACTTTTATTTTAAAGAATGAACAGATCTTTTTTTCTCTGCGTTTACAGAACAGGCTTTTCGCCTAAAATTTGAGTTTGTACTCTGCGGGAAGAGCGTGTTCATTAAAGGCAAACTTTTGGCTGGCAACAGACTGAGATGCCGTAACGAGTTCGGTATTTCGCTCTGGCTCCATAGTTGCTGGGGTGAGGTGAAGGATAGAAGAAGTACCTCACTAACTTTTTCGCCTATGCATCTATGTATTTAGCCGCTCTTGTATAGTTTCTGTATTGGGCGGCTGAATTCGCGGTATTTTGCACTGGCTGAGTAGTTGCTGGAGTGAGGTGAAGGATAGAAGAAGTACCTCACTAACTTTTTTTGCAACTGAATCTATGTATGAAATCGTATATTTAGTTGCAAGTTCATCCTTCTATATACTCAAACTCTGATAATAGTGGCTGCTCAGTTTGTTCTATCTTTCTAAACACTCAGCAAATGCGATAATAGTGCTTGTTCGGTTAGTTTTATTCATCTGTAAACTCATAAAACTTTGATGATCTTGCATGTACGGTTTGTTCTATCTTTCTATAAACTCAAAACTTCTATAATATTGATTGTTCGGTTAGTTCTATCTTAGTATATACTAAAAAATTCTATAATATTGATTGCTCGGTTGTCTGCATTATTTTATATCCTCAAAAATTCTACAATATTGATTGTTCGGTTAGTTTTATCTTTGTATATGCTCATGGAACTTCGATTATGCTGCTCGTTTGGTTAGCTCTATCTTTCTGTATACTCATAAAACTTTAATGATTTTGCTTGTTCAGTTATTTTTTTTCAAATATACTCATTAAATTCCGGTAAAATTATTTGTTCGGTTATTTCTACCTTAGTATGTTCTGATAAAACTCTGACAATATTGCTAGTTCGGTTGGTTTTTACCGTCCTCGCTTTGATTTCTACAAATAATAAAGCCCAATATTAATTACCCTGCTTGTAGGGATCCCATCTGGTGAGCCTTAGGTATCTCTACACTTTATGTTGGGGATAAGAGCAGGTGTAAAATATTCATTTTCCAAACCACATAATCTGAAAATACCTTTCCTGAAAACTGTTTTCTTAAAAACTAATGTGATTATGTTGCCAAATATTATTGATTTTTGGGAACCAAACAAAGGGAACACGTAAGAATAACGTTGTTATATCTGTTATTTAGTATCATTAATTAACTCATTTAACCGCCCCAGAGATGTGAGCAGGAGGACTAGTATTATTAATTAACCCATTTAACTGCCACAGAGATGTGAGCAGGAGGACTAGTATTATTAATTAACCCATTTAACTGCCCCAGAGATGTGAGCAGGAGGACTAGTATTATTAATTAACCCATTTAACTGCCCCAGAGATGTGAGCAGGAGGACTAGTATTATTAATTAACCCATTTAACTGCCCCAGAGATGTGAGCAGGAGGACTAGTATTATTAATTAACCCATTTAACTGCCCCAGAGATGTGAGCAGGAGGACTAGTATTATTAATTAACCCATTTAACTGCCCCAGAGATGTGAGCAGGAGGACTAGTATTATTAATTAACCCATTTAACTGCCCCAGAGATGTGAGCAGGAGGACTAGTATTATTAATTAACCCATTTACCTGCCACAGAGATGTGAGCAGGAGGACTAGTATTATTAATTAACCCATTTACCTGCCACAGAGATGTGAGCAGGAGGACTAGTATTATTAAATAACCCATTTAACTGCCCCAGAGATGTGAGCAGGAGGACTAGTATTATTAATTAACCCATTTACCTGCCACAGAGATGTGAGCAGGAGGACTAGTATTATTAAATAACCCATTTAACTGCCCCAGAGATGTGAGCAGGAGGACTAGTATTATTAAATAACCCATTTAACTGCCCCAGAGATGTGAGCAGGAGGACTAGTATTATTAATTAACCCATTTACCTGCCACAGAGATGTGAGCAGGAGGACTAGTATTATTAAATAACCCATTTAACTGCCCCAGAGATGTGAGCAGGAGGACTAGTATTATTAAATAACCCATTTAACTTCCCCAGAGATGTGAGCAGGAGGACTAGTATTATTAATTAACCCATTTAACTGCCACAGAGATGTGAGCAGGAGGACTAGTATTATTAATTAACCCATTTACCTGCCACAGAGATGTGAGCAGGAGGACTAGTATTATTAAATAACCCATTTAACTGCCCCAGAGATGTGAGCAGGAGGACTAGTATTATTAAATAACCCATTTAACTGCCCCAGAGATGTGAGCAGGAGGACTAGTATTATTAATTAACCCATTTACCTGCCACAGAGATGTGAGCAGGAGGACTAGTATTATTAAATAACCCATTTAACTGCCACAGAGATGTGAGCAGGAGGACTAGTATTATTAAATAACCCATTTAACTGCCCCAGAGATGTGAGCAGGAGGACTAGTATTATTAATTAACCCATTTAACTGCCACAGAGATGTGAGCAGGAGGACTAGTATTATTAATTAACCCATTTACCTGCCACAGAGATGTGAGCAGGAGGACTAGTATTATTAAATAACCCATTTAACTGCCCCAGAGATGTGAGCAGGAGGACTAGTATTATTAAATAACCCATTTAACTGCCCCAGAGATGTGAGCAGGAGGACTAGTATTATTAATTAACCCATTTAACTGCCACAGAGATGTGAGCAGGAGGACTAGTATTATTAATTAACCCATTTACCTGCCACAGAGATGTGAGCAGGAGGACTAGTATTATTAAATAACCCATTTAACTGCCCCAGAGATGTGAGCAGGAGGACTAGTATTATTAAATAACCCATTTAACTGCCCCAGAGATGTGAGCAGGAGGACTAGTATTATTAATTAACCCATTTAACTGCCACAGAGATGTGAGCAGGAGGACTAGTATTATTAATTAACCCATTTACCTGCCACAGAGATGTGAACAGGAGGACTAGCATCATTAATTAACCCATTTAACCGCCACAGAGACGTGAGCAGGAGGACTAGCATCATTAATTAACCCATTTAACCACCCGAGATGGGAGCAGGAGGAAAAGTATAAATAATTAACCCATTTAACCGCCACAGAGACGTGAGCAGGAGGTTGAGTATCTATAAAGTATTGTATTGTTCCTACGACACGAAGTATTGGTCTCACACCTAAGTATTGTTCTAAGAATGTACAGCATTCAACACTTTGACTGCGACGTGAGCTACCGGTGGCTACGGAGTGGTTTTTCACAATGCTGCCGACCGACCAGTAGTAACAAACTCAAATTCCATAAATACTTAATTAACACTAGATAAAGGCACAATCCAGATAATGTTTACTATTTTTAACATTGCTTAATACAATTGAATTTGAATTTACGTTAAATATTAAGCCTTAGTAAAAGCGTTAATCGTTCACATCCACACACTTGTCAGGGCGCTACAATTTCCGTTACAGCCTTAACACAAGATTCCAAGCGGGAAATTTGTTATTTCTCCCCCAAAAAACTGAACGCTCCTCAAAGGTATGCAAATTTCCGACTCCGAAGTTTAAACTTCAAAGATCTCACTCGCCTTCCACTCATATTTTTTTATTTTTTAAAAATACACAAGAAGTAAAGTGATTCCGACAGCTGACCGTCCCGTCATCGGCTTTATTTTTCGGTCTTGTTATTGTTCCCGTGCTTGACGAGTTTGTTTCTACCCCTGCAAAGTGTTGTTCCCATTCCTGTGAAGTATTGTTCTCATTCCCATAAAGCATTGCATCCACGCCTACAAAGTATTGTTCATATGCCTGTTAAGCATTGTACCCATGCGTTTAAAGCATTGTTCCCATGCCTGTAAAGTATTGTTTCCATGTCTGTAAAGTATTGTTTTCTTGCCTTTAAATTATTGTTCCCATGAATATCAAGTATTGCTCCCACGGCTGTAATGTATTGTTCCCACACCTGCAAAGTATTGTTCCCATGAATATAAAGTATTGCTTCCACGCCTGCAAAATATTGTTCCCATGAATATAAATTATTGCTCTCACGCCAGTAAAGTATTGTTCCCATGAATATAAAGTATTGCTCCCACGCCTGTAAAGTATTGTTCCCACACCTGCAAAGTATTGTTCCCATGAATATAAAGTATTGCTTCCACGCCTGCAAAATATTGTTCCCATGAATATAAAGTATTGCTCTCACGCCAGTAAAGTATTGTTCCCATGAATATAAAGTATTGCTTCCACGCCTGTATAGTATTGTTCCCATGTCTGACAAGGATTATTGTATAAATTCACCTATTGTGTAAGTTATCATAGGTTATAGGTTAAATAGTCACCTATTTTTTAATAATAACTCCTTATTTACAGAGTGACGCACAGTGTTTCTGGATTCGTTGGTCAGTTTGTGCCTCGTGAACACCCGAACTCTACATTATGATCCGAATTTTTTATTTGGGCTTAAACTAATGAGTGTTCATGAAATTCATCTTGTTTTCGTTTTAACCTGAAAATAAGAAGAATGAACTGCGCTTTTTAAAATGGTCATTTAAAACAAGTTACCAGCTACCCGTTTGAGTTAATACTTGGATTTTAAACACATCTCCATTTCCTGAGCTGCAGGACCATAAAGACTTTAAAAGTTCAAAAGATCATCAAGACCATAAGACCATAAGACAAGAAGAATAAAAATAATCATGACCGTAAAGGCCATAAAATTATGAAGGCCATAAAGACCAAAAATCATGAAAATCATAAGCATAAAAATAAGCAAGACCATGAAGACCTTGAGACCTTTGAGCCTCCGACTACCCTGCAGGGCTGAAACCAAAACGCCTGTTTCCACAGCAAATTCATTTTTAAAAAAGCTGGCAGAGTTGTGATTTAATCAACATCATAAACTCCCATAAGTGTCTGAAAAATTACAAACCAGTGTACACAGCCCTTCAAAAATGAAGGGACTTGTAAATCGATATAGAATAGTACTTGTTTTTGTATGTTTGATCGTTTAATGTTTTATGTTTAATCGTGTAACCAGGCTGGTCAAACAGCATGACACTTTTATTCCTTGAAAAACTGACGGTATGCTGTGAACGTACCTGTAAGTGCCCGCAATTAAAACAAACTTGTACTTGTGCAATGGTGAAATTCGTATCACAGATACGGTCGTAACGCATCCTTATGTGCGTCACAGACACGGTAGAGGAAACCAGGTAGGTTCAAACCAGTTTTTTTCGTTGACGGCGTGGTTTTGCTGACGTCACGGCAACGAACCAATAGCAGCGCTCATATTGCATCTGGTAGCACTGCTACCCCAAAATCTAGCTATACTATTGGCCAAACGACATGGCGTTTTGGTGACGTCATAAAGTTGATTTGAAATAAAGCCTTTCTGTTGGCTAACCGAACAAGAGGAGGTGTATTTTCTAACATAGAAATGACCCTACCTTGTTTCCTCTACCGTGGTCACAGACACACGCACCAACCAAGCAACTGTGTACTATTAGGTAGTGGATTAACCCACCCCCATTGCACATTACCTAATTGAATGCAAGTGATTTGAAAGTGTTTTTTTTTTTCAGGAACATAGAAACAGATATTGAAATCCTATTTGCTGAAAAATTTATTTGAGATGAAAAGTCAAAAGTTAATTTCCCAATTTCATTCAAATAAAACCAGTCCACGAACAACGAATTATGTATCTAAACTTCTTCTATAAAATTATTCATAAATTCAACATTTGACGTCAATGCAAATGAGTATGCAAATGCGAATGAGATTCACTGTAGCATTTCCCTGCTTCAGGTTGACAAGCTTTTGCTAGTAATTCTTTCTTTGCCTTTTAAAAAAAGTAATGAGTTTTTGGGCAACAGTAACAACTGTCATTATTTGTATATTGAGTTTCAAACTTACCATCAGTTCCCGTGAATTTCAACAAAAGTTAGTCCATTCTTTTACCAACTGTATTCGCTTGAAACCTCAAAAAGTCTACGTTAAGGAGACCCCTAATTTGATTCTAAATATCTCACATTCTCACAAGCAGCAACTAGCAATTCGTTCAGGAAATTATGCTAAGAATTTACAGAAAGAATCATTATTTAAAAAAATGCTGCTAAGGGTAGGAATTTCGTTACATTTTCGATGATGCTCATGAGTTACTTAACATAAGATGCTTTCTACGGATATGTGTAAAGTATGTAAAAATTGGAGTACATACAGTAAAGGTTCCCTCCAGCCGGTGATGTTGGAGTTTATTTTTAGCAGGGTTGAGTTTGTTCATAACGTTTAGCATTGATATTTTGTTCTGTCTTTGCTTAGTGAATTGAATTATTTTTTAAGTTTACTAGGAATTTATCATTAAAAATTCATTTTGAATTTATTCGGAGCGTCTCTGTTTCACTAATATTTTAAGTTGAGTTTAAACAGAGCCATAAGTTTTCTCTAATATTTTAATATGAGTGAAGCTCGTCTGTAACTTTTCACTAATATTTTACTCTGAGTTAACTTCGTACGTAAATTTTCTTACTGACACTGTACTCTGAAGTTGCTTCGTACACAACTTTCCCAATCAATATTTTATTCATATTTTTTAGAGTACAAAATTTCCGACCTAAAACTCTTTGCAGTTCATTTATTTTTATTTTTTGGCAGAGCCAAGATGACGACAAAAAATATCCTATGGGTCGATTTAAATGCATAAGGCTATCCTGAAATGCACACACGATTATTTATATAGTGATAGCCCGAGTGTTGTTGTGAGCGCATAAAGCTGGCTGCTACAGTATCATCACAAATGATAAATCCTCCATGTTTTTACTACAAAAGGATCATAACTAAACCGAGGAACAGCTTCAGCTACCCTCAAATCCATTATCATGACCACATTTTTTATTGAAAATCTGTACTTTGGCCTACGTCGAATATTCCACTCAAAATGATAAGCTTCTAAGATTTCCAACGGGAGCTGTTAATGGTGCGCGTGACGAAGACACGCAAATATTCAGTTACTAGAGTACACGGCTCGTCAAAAATGACGGAATTATATATTTTCCTTTAATAAATCATACAGACGTGGATGACAAACAAATATATTCATTCTAACAGTACCCGTGATTAAAATATTCTTGTACTTGTGCCCTGTTGAAACTCGTATCACAGATACGGTCATTATGCATACGGTGAAACTCGTATCACAGATGCGGCCATTATGCATACGGTGAAACTCGTATCACAGATACGGGCATTATGCATACCTGAGACCGTCACGGAAACACGCACCTACCAACCAACCAAGCAAGCCAGCAACAACCGTGTATTATTATGTAGTGGATTATGAAGCTTAACAGCTCATTGCAGCAGCAGTTTAGAGCCTCGCTCTGATTGCACTCATCAGACGCAAGCCGTAAAAATTTTATTATCTCTCAGCCTGAATCTCGAGAGCCTGGATTCCCTTTTACTGCGTCGTAGAAACACAGGAAAATTTTAGTACCGCAGAGCCCAGCTCTTTGTGTCTTATTAATGATGAAACGAAAGATGAACCCTGCTTTTTTTTACAGGTGTTTCTTTTCTCATTGAGGCCAAAATTATTCGTTTTAGCTATTCATTTTGTGTCTTGTTTGGCTTATCTAAAGTCAGCGCTTTATTTTTGGCATGCGTTAATTTTGAATTGAGTTTGCTCAGGTATTTCGCATTCAAGTTCTGATTTCTGAGTTCCTCGAGATTTTTTTAAAGGAAATATTGAATTGCGTTATTTTTGGCTGATCGTGTATACTAGCATTTTGCATAGAATTTTGCCCAAAGGATACGTACTTTTAAAAGCCGCTGTCAGTGGCCTTCCATGCAGAGCAGGAGCACGAACATTCTATACTTGAACATGAATTCTAAAAATTTGCGATACAAATTACTTATAGAACATTAGATTCTTGTGTACACTCATGAATCTAAACACACGTATACCACACAACTAAATCACTCAACAAAATCCATAGATAATAAACACAGCTTAACTCAAAAACTATACCAGCCAAGCGTAGATTTCTCGAGCTCAATTTTTGGACAAACGGAGCCTGGATGAGGATTTACCATCGACAGTCACTGTAGATTTGGTGAGGCAAATCCTGCATCTGGGACAAACGGAGCCAGGATGAGTATTTACCATCGACAGTCACGGTAGATTTGGTGAGGCAAATCCTGCATCTGGGACAAACGGAGCCTGGATGAGTATTTACCATCGACAGTCACGGTAGATTTGGTGAGGCAAATCCTGCATCTGGGACAAACGGAGCCTGGATGAGTATTTACCATCGACAGTCACGGTAGATTTGGTGAGGCAAATCCTGCATCTGGGACAAACGGAGCCTGGATGAGTATTTACCATCGACAGTCACGGTAGATTTAGTGAGGCAAATCCTGCATCTGGGACAAACGGAGCCTGGATGAGGATTTACCATCGACAGTCACGGTAGATTTGGTGAGGCAAATCCTGCATCTGGAACAAACGGAGCCTGGATGAGTATTTACCATCGACAGTCACGGTAGATTTAGTGAGGCAAATCCTGTATCTGGGACAAACGGAGCCTGGATGAGTATTTACCATCGACAGTCACGGTAGATTTAGTGAGGCAAATCCTGCATCTGGGACAAACTGAGCCTGGATGAGTATTTACCATCGACAGTCACGGTGGATTTAGTGAGGCAAATCCTGCATCTGGGACAAACTGAGCCTGGATGATTATTTACCATCGACAGTCACGGTAGATTTAGTGAGGCAAATCCTGCATCTGGGACAAACTGAGCCTGGATGAGTATTTACCATCGACAGTCACGGTAGATTTAGTGAGGCAAATCCTGCATCTGGGACAAACGGAGCCTGGATGAGTATTTACCATCGACAGTCACGGTAGATTTAGTGAGGCAAATCCTGCATCTGGGACAAACTGAGCCTGGATGAGTATTTACCATCGACAGTCACGGTAGATTTGGTGAGGCAAATCCTGCATCTGGGACAAACTGAGCCTGGATGAGTATTTACCATCGACAGTCACGGTAGATTTGGTGAGGCAAATCCTGCATCTGGGACAAACTGAGCCTGGATGAGGACTTACCATCGACAGTCACAGTAGATTTGGTGGGGCAAATCCTGCATCTGGGACAAACGGAGCCTGGATGAGGATTTAGCATCGACAGTCTTGGTAGATTTGGTGAGGCAAATCCTGCATCTGGGACAAACGGAGCCTGGATGAGGATTTACCATCGACAGTCACGGTAGATTTGGTGAGGCAAATCCTGCATCTGGGACAAACGGAGCCTGGATGAGGATTTACCATCGACAGTCACGGTAGATTTGGTGAGGCAAATCCTGCATCTGGGACAAACGGAGCCTGGATGAGGTTTTACCATCGACAGTCTTGGTAGATTTGGTGAGGCAAATCCTGCATCTGGGACAAACGGAGCCTGGATGAGGATTTACCATCGACAGTCACGGTAGATTTGGTGAGGCAAATCCTGCATCTGGGACAAACGGAGCCTGGATGAGGATTTACCATCGACAGCCACGTTAGATTTGGTGAGGCAAATCCTGCATCTGGGACAAACTGAGCCTGGATGAGGATTTAGCATCGACAGTCACGGTAGAATTAGTGAGGCAAATCCTGCATCTGGGACAAATGGAGCCTGGATGAGGATTTACCATCCACAATCACGGTAGAATTAGTGAGGCAAACCCCGCATCTTACCGCTCTGTTACACCCGAGAATGTCGAACACTCGGAGCCTGATCCGATTAATGCTGTGTTGCTTAAATCGAACTTCCTCTGTTCTTAGGCCGCGGTTTATGAGTGGCTTTGATGCAGGCTTAGACAAAGTCTATTGTCCCAGCTTGTCTTGGTTGATGTCAAACTTGATGCTTGATGAACATTGCAAGGGGTGACGACAGGCTTGTTGAACATTGCAAGGGGTAACGACAGTCTTGATGAACATTGCATGGGGTAACGACAGGCTTGATGAACATTGCAAGGGGTAACGACAGGCTTGATGAACATTGCAAGGGGTAGCGACTTCATGCTTGGTGAACATTGCAAGGGGTAACGACAGGCTTGATGAAAATTGCAAGGGGTAACGACAGGCTTGATGAACATTGCAAGGGGTAGCGACTTCATGCTTGGTGAACATTGCAAGGGGTAACGACAAGCTTGATGAAAATTGCAAGGGGTAACGACAGGCTTGATGAACATTGCAAGGGGTAACAACAGGCTTGATGAACATTGCAAGGGGAAACGACTTGATGCTTGATGAACATTGCAAGGGCTAACGACAGGCTTGATGAACATTGCAAGGGGTAACGATAAGCTTGATGAACATTGCAAGGGGTAACGACTTGATGCTTGATGAACATTGCAAGGGGTAACGACAGGCTTGATGAGCATTGCAAGGGGTAACGACAGGCTTGATGAAAATTGCGAAGGGTAACGACTTGATGCTTGGTGAACATTGCAAGGGCTAACGACAGGCTTGATGAACATTGCAAGGGGTTACGACTTGATGCTTGGTGAACATTGCACAGGGAAACGATAGGCTTGATGAACATTGCAAGGGCTAACGACAGGCTTGATGAACATTGCAAGGGGTAACGATAAGCTTGATGAACATTGCAAGGGGTAACGACTTGATGCTTAATGAACATTGCATCGCCGCCTGCATGCATGTTTTTCGCAGCCTGAGCAATTTAATCGCCTAGATCGCTTAGTCGGCGAAAAACATGCATACTGGTGGAGAAAAAGTTTGACTGGGTATGTGACCATTCAGAAACCTTAAACACTCAGAAAAAAAATTTTTGGTGTATTAATTGAACGTAACTTAGTAAAAACAGTCGCGCGAAAACATCACTCGATAAGTAGTAGTAGTAGTAGTAGTAGTAGTAGTAGTAGTAGTAGTAGTAGTAGTAGTAGTAGTAGTTGTGGTAGTAGTTGTAGTAACATGGGTTTGCTACATCATGCGATAGATAAGATTTCATGGCGAGTGCAAGCTCCATCATTATAGCTGCATATCAGCGACCGTCGTGAAATGAACAGATAAGAAGCCTTGTGATTGACATACGCCTCAGTATCAGTATTTTTCCTAAGCTTACAGGTAACTCTAATTTACTCATTGGTACACCGATGTGTTTACAGACTTTTGACGTCTGCTGATTTTCACCTGATGTTTCATTGGTGCATTCATCAATATTTATGGATTTCAAGATAATATAGATCTCTCACTCTATTCAAATACTCTTTTTCATTGTTTGAAAGATCAAACCAATCATAAAAATATCGGTTATTGATACTACGAAGTTTTTAGATAATATTGATTTTTCTCCTCATTCGTCTGCTATTTTTCATAGTTTAATAATGAATATTAATTTAGACATGAAAGTTAATCATCGTGACTGCAGTCATTGATTCTACTAACTATTCCGATAACATTCATTACTCTCTACGTATATTCTAATACAATTTTTCATTGCTTAAAAAATGTGAATTAACCACAAAACACTGACATTTTTCTACCAAAGTTAACAGCCTCTACTGAAGGTTCACCTCCCTCAATTCATGTGACATATACACAAAGTGTCCACATAGCAACAATGCATACGTTTGAAAATTACCCAATTGTTATGCTGAGTCATCAACTATGTACGTCCATTTACGAAAAAGTAACATCTATTTATTTTTTTATCTACTTATGTATCTCATCAATTTATTTAAAAGAAACTATCATAAAAATAACCTTCGTAGCGTTGCAGAGCGGCTTCCTTTAATTACAGCACAGAGGGCATCAGAACAGTGACTCTATACAAATACTCCATGCGGTCACAAATGAAAAGATCGAGTCCCGTTTTATTACTTTTGAGCACATATTCTTACATCACGAGTCCCGTTTTAATACTTTTGAGCACATATTCTTACAGCACGAGTCCCATTTTAATACTTTTGAGCACATATTCTTACAGCACGAGTCCCATTTTAATACTTTTGAGCACATATTCTTACAGCACGAGCCCCGTTTTAATTCTTTTGAGCACATATTCTTACATCACGAGTCCCGTTTTAATACTTTTGAAAACATAATATACAGCACGAGTCCCGTTTATTCCTTTCAATCACATATTCATATAGCACGAGTTTCGTAATATTGCTTATGAACATGTAATTTCACAGACCTAATCTCGAATTGACACTTCGAGTGCGTATTAACACAGAAAAGATGACGTTTTAACATTTTTCAATATGTTTTCTCGTAAAACATGTCACGTATTAATACTTTTGATCACCTACGAGTATTCTTAAACTGAAGTACCTCTCAGTGATACCTTTGACCGCGTACTCTAATAGTACGAGCCCTGTTATTATACTTTCTAGCTAATACTCTATCAGAACGAGTTCCTTATTAATACCTGCTAGGGCCCACTCTATCAGATAATACTTTCTAGCGCATACTCTATCAGAAAGAGTCCAGTATTATTACTTTCTAGCGCGTACTATAACAGAAAGAGTCCCGTATTATTACTTTCTAGCGTGTATTCTAACAGAAAGAGTCCAGTATTGATACTTCTTAACTCGCACTCCAACAGAACACCTGCACTTAGCTAAGATATGCGCTGTATTCATGTTTACGGAGGTTCAGAAATCACACCTGATATCACTAAGCGATCGAGCGTGACACTCAAATAATCTGTATAGTGAAGCCAAATTAGTGCCCCACTCCAAGCCATCTTCTATGGCTTTCCTGCCCTGAAGGCAAGTCGTAGATTTTTACTGATTATGACTTTAGCCTCTTACCTTGAAAAGCACATGTCAATGCAGCCAATCAGAAATGATTAATTGATAATAATTTATGATTTAAATAATTAATTTATAAATAATAATTTTTATCGTGTGCTTCGTAACTTTACACATTTTCTTGTCATCTTGTTTACGAAATATTGAACAGTCGTAGGTTGATTTGCTGGAAACTTACAGTTCATGGTAATTTTCAGTTCTGAATGGCGAATGTTTTTATTTTTTAGAAATGGAACTTATATAAAAATAATACGACGATGTCTTAACGTAAATTCAAAGCCCGATCAGGAATTTAATCATTTTTTTTCATAATGGAAAGATTCCGGCCCTGTTCATTTCACAATGCAGTTCTTATAGAAATCATCGAACAATTTACTGGTTTGAATTTGGGGTATCGTTACACTGTATTTCATTTTATGATTCTGTTATAAACATGCATCAAGAATTTCAGCCATACACATGCTCTAATTTCTCAGACACTCACCCGATTCCAAGGCATAGATAAACTAATATGAAACTAATGTCATCGTTGTTTAGAATTTTCTGGGCAAGTAAAACGGTGACCTACGCCTCTTTCTCTCATGAGGACTACAAAGAAGTTAACCTTACGAAACAATTGAACAAAATCGTTACCCCGAAATGACAATATTACAGGGTAGTGCATTGTGAACGCCCTTCACAGTTCACGTAAAAAAAAAGTTTTTTAAGGATGCTAACAAAGTAAAACAATTCAGTTAAATAGACCAAAATCGCTCCCCTGGAAAGCCAGTATTTCAATTTCTTCATGACTGCAAGTCGCAATGCATTCAAAAAGTTTGTTTACGAAAGCTCACTTAACAGAACAATAATTGAGCGAAATTGACCACAATCGTTACCTAAAAATGCCAGTATTTCATTATTTTCATGTGCGCAATTCACAGTGCAATAAAAATATTTTGACGGTTGCTAACCTTACAAAACAATGGAGTAAAATCGAGCACATTCGGTACCCTGGAATGCTAATATATGAAATACCACCATACTCATGTGCGCAATTTACAGCACATTTAAAAAAAATTATTTACGAAAGCTCACCGAGCAAAACAATAATTGAGCAAAATTGACCACAATCGTTACCCTGAAATGCCAATATACGCAATATATGAAATGCAAACATAGTCACATACGACATTCCCAGCGCATTCAAAATAACGTTTGTTTACGAAAGCTAACCACACAAAATAATGGAGCAAATTCGACCACAATATTTTCCCTGAAATTAGACTCGGAGCAGCCTTAATTACTTGATATCCAGAGGACGGAGTCAGTTCGACCTGGTAATCGGCCCGTGACGTGGAGACGCCATTCGCAATCTAGTTTGGAAGCGCTACTCAGCACCAAAGCAAAAGGTGATCTTCTAATTAGCGCCGTCTGATTAAGAACGCTGTCGTGCTCGTGCTGCCCTGTAATTTGTAGCTGCAAAGTTATCCACTGGGACGCCATTCGTGTAATTTTACCGGCTATGTATAGAAATTTGTGGAGGCAAACTTTGTTATTGGGTCGCTTTATTTGAGCGCACGAAGTTCAACCCCCTTATTTCTGGGCTCTGACAGACACCTTTGATCGCGATGCTGGAGAGCCTCGAATGATAGAAGAAGATTATTAAAAGCGCTATATACAAATACTCAGAGGTATATACAAATACTTAAAGATTTTTTGTTGAGCATTATAATAGGAACACACGTTTTCGAACGTAGTGTACACTAAAGGAATATATTTAATCAGCATGCGCGAGGTGCAGGCTCGTAATTTTGATCTCTGCTCTACAACTTCCACTCCAAACTATTGTTGTATTCTGTTGATTTTAGTGCAATTCTTCCATATAAGCGGAACTGAGCGTAAGTTTACGACATTCTGCCCTCAAACTTCTATGAGAATGCACCACTTGTTCTCCAACTTACATCGGCAGTGAAAATTAAAGAAGTATTCGCGAATTATGTAGAATTCAGCTGCAACTTAGCGACAAGATAGGAACTCAGGTTACATAAATATCAAAATAAGCTCAGGTTCTGACGTAAAAACTTTTTAAATCAAATATTTAGTAACAATAAAATGCAATATCTAAATATGAAACGATAGAAACCAACATAGCACCACGAAACTGTATGCATAGGTCTTACAGGGAAATATGTGTTGGTAATGATATTGCCCGTAACTGAGGGGCGCAACACTGCATAAAGCGTTCCACTTTGTGCAATCTTTGCTCGGGTTGCGCAGTCGTATATCTTAATCTGAGTGATAATAACAGCGACTCGAATTTAATATAAGAGAAGTTTATCAAGACAAACGCTGAGGTAAACGAGTCAGTGACTTTGTATTGTTGCTCTGAGTTACTTCTGAGAGTTCCGTGTTTTGGCATGCACCACGTTCGGTTTGGTGACCTTTCACTGTACTTTATATATTGTTTCAGTGAGTTAGTTCTTAGAGTTCTAAGTTTTTGCATTTATCAGGTTTGACTCCGTATCACTTCACAAGCAACGGAGCATGCAAATATGAGCTCTTGTTTAGAGAACAAATGCATTCACTTAAATGTGAAATTCAATCTAAATTGTCATGCATTGTACTGCATAGATCAACGAATTCATTCAATTTTTCCCATCATTTCAGTCCTGATCATTTCTCATTGTGAGGCTTGTAAAAAACGTCTGTTTTTCAGCGGTTTTAGAGGGGCATTTCAAATAAAGATCTCCCAACACCCACGCAAGGCAACAGTCAGGTGTTCTTTTGTATTCATTAACGCTTTATTTGACAGCTTTTTGACCCCTCGTTTGTCCCCTTTTTACACGCCTATTTTTGACGGGTGTTTTCGACGATTTTTAATACCTATTTGAAATTTTCTTTTTACGTTTGACGGCTGTGTAAATCTTTCAAAAATTTTAGAGGGATAATTTCTAATTCTGAGAAGCCATTTTGTACAGTATCATGAAATTTACGTATCAATGATAAATTTGTAAAATACGAGCTTTCTCATTTTAAATCTCCTCACCACCCTCACGAGCTACGGCGGGCACGAAATGATATTTCTCAACGATTGTTATTTGGGAAAGTTTCTCGACCGTAAAGTTCTTTTGGGTCACGAAATTATTATTTCACTGGCAGAAAACTTATTTTTCTGTAAAAAAGGCCACAATTACTGAACGCTGTAATCAAAAGCACAAAAATTTAATTACCACAACGAGTGAAAACAATAAAATTGACGCAATTTTGAACTGTGGACGTTGAGAATAACTTAAAGCGACCAAAAATATACACAATACATAACCTTCAGCTGTATTGCAGCTCCAATGCGCTGCCTTTGTCCTTATTTTTTCGAGCAGTTTAGAGTCGGGGAAATGAACGGTTTTGCTGTTCACGGCTGCCATGAATGGCAACGCTTCGGACAGAACTTGAAACGTTTATCTCACATATTTGTACGTATGTACAATTTATATATTTCAATGAACTTGAAGAGATCTCATATAAATGTATATATATATATATGTATGTATGTATAAATTCATTTCTAAACAGCATACAAACGAATTTGAAAAGTGTATTTCACATGTATGTATACTCATTTTATATATTAACAAACTTGAAAAGTTTATCTCACAAAAATGTATATTCATTGCTATACATTAAAGAATATATAGAAAGCTTTAGGTTGAAATAAAAAAAGGTATACGAGTCAGTCGAGGCACCGAAACCAATTGGAAAAAATCCTGTGAATTAAAGGCAAAAATATATTTCTGCTATTCGGAAAATTTTCATGTTTCTGTAACGCGTGTTGTTGTAAGTTAACGCTGCGAGGATACCGCTGCTGGAAAAAAGAAGAGCAACAATGAATGAATAAATAACGTCGTAATTAAAAATGAACGTTCAGAGTAAGCAACGATCATAAACCAAGTATGAACCGGAAACCAATTTAGAAAATTCGTTTTGATGATATGGAACTTTCGAGCACGCAACAACTATTAACCAAGTATGAACTTGAAACCAATTAAAAAATTTGTTTTGATAATATGATTTTTTCCCAAGCATCAGGTGGCTCAGCAGTGACTGCACTTTTTGCAGAAATAATTAGAATACAATCTTCCAACTGTCCATCAGGAGTTGGCGTTCTAACTACGGAGCTTAACGCGGCTAATTCCTTATTTTCCGCTTGCTGAAGTAATAATCTTCCGAGTAGGTAGATGCGCTTGTGAAAGTAAGGAAATTCAACGTCACTGGTAATATGACTAAAAAATATTGCACATTTCATCATTATCACATTCAACACCATTTTAACAACTGGCAGGGGTTCAGTTAATAATGTTTGGGAATGTCTTTTTCATTTTAACAGGCGAAGTACTCGCACTATTTCAATGTGTTGTATAGTGACGCTCTTGGGATATTTATGGAGGTTCCGGCTGCAGAGATTTATGAGTCTCGCTCGCTCGGAGTTTCCGGCGGAACCGCCTATGCGCGCCTGGTATTTACAAGCGCCGGATAGGTCGGAAGCGCGCCTACTGCCGGGCGGAAGTTCATTGTTCGAACTAGACTTAAGAGCAAGCTGTGTGAACTTGAGATCAGTACAATACCAGTAGTCCTGCTGTTCGTTTTGCTATCCTCTTGCCTAGTTTACGGCTAGGCTAACCGATCTACAAGTGCTGTCCAGTAAACCTTATAACTTGCTGAAATTCTAAGATATTACACAATGCTTGATTAAAAATTTAATAACTACAGTAAAAAGGGGCTCGCTACATTAAAATGGAATGCAGCTTCTTTGTATCATAAAAACTACATAATCACAAACTAAATAAATCGTCGCTTTTAAATCTATTCTTCCAGATAATTTTTTTCTCTTTTCTAAATGTTAATTTCAATGGCTGCCTATCGCTCAATCTCGGCAACGCACGGCCACACTTCCAAAGTTTAGCAGCCCTCCAGCTTGAAATGCTTAGTTCCCCGTGATTTTTTTTCCACAGACATACTTGCGGTCGGCAAAATGCACCAAAAATTAGCCCAAGGTGATAGTTTAAAAGAAAACTATAATGCAGGGAATAGCACTTGGTGAAAAGGCGACATAAACTTTAGAAAATAATTCAGTTGCCCATAGTGAAAAATAAAAGCACTCGCAGCAGGGCAGGTTACCGCAGCATCTTAGATGGCGGTCGAGACCGCCGTGTGGCTGCACAGAACTGCGCCGCTTCACGCAGGGATGTGCGCTGCGGTCCAGCCGACATTTTTGTGCAGCCGCTTCGATGAGCCGGCGCTGCCAGCCACATGAATTATCAACCGCCTTTTCCGATCGCCACTGGGACCTTTAGAATCACAAACGCACAGTAAAACAACAAAGCTAAAACAAAACTAGAGCCTCTAGGTGTAAAATTTACCACGTCAACTGCCTCAGTTTTCTAGCTCTGCTTCATGAAGAGATGTATAAGAAGGCAGAGAAGGGACTCTCAAGCCTCATCAAGTTGTGGTGATTAAGACGCCTGTTTTTTTATCGGATGACGGACTCAGCTGAGATTAGTACAAAAGAGTGAGATAGATGAGGACACGTAAGTAGATGAAGTAAAAAAGGTATAATAGAGAATAGAGGACGCAGATTAATAGAAGATTTGAAAAAACGTTAGTAGAGTATTTCAAAAAAACACTATTCAGGATACGGTAAATGATTGTTGCAGCGGTCACCGTGGCCGAGTGGTTTAAAGAGCATCCTCTCATGGAAGCGTCGCCAGTTTGATTCTCTGTAACGCTGTCCTGCGATTCTCTCCATAGTGGGAGAATAATGAATGTAATTTTTTTAATAAAACTTTATTTATTTTGGACGGAGGCTATACTAATTTAATCCTGACACAAATGCAGCAGTCACACTTGTAAGAATACACAGGTTCATCCGCCACGTAATGCTATAACTTTTCCTTACAATCGAAAAAAACGAAACTTAAAAATAATTTCATGATTAATGTCCGAGGTCCACTAATTCAAAATGTTTGGAATTAAAATGTTTATTTTTTAACTTCAATTTTTACATTTGAAAGAGGAATTAAATTAAAATCAACCAATTAATAAAGCAGAGAGGACCTAATTTAGAAAAGCGCGCTAGTTCCATCGTCTGATAAGTTGGGGCAGTCCAGTTCGCGGTAGGGATGTTGTTTTAATACGAGCAATTTTTGGGATAACTCATTGTCAGAAGGTTCAGAAGCCTTCATAGAGAGATTCGTGAGCTGAAGCGGAAACTATTAAAAAGCGGAATTACGGAGCGGAAGATTTGCTGACTTGGCTTTCATCTCCCTTGCCAAAGCCACAAAAGAAAGGGCTCATCGTACCACATAAATCGAAAATTTCTAAGACCCGTAGCCCTAAAAGTCGTTTGAAAATAGCTTCATCTTTTTTAGCTTCTGGGATGTGCCCTGCCGCTGGCCAGGAGAAAATGCTTGACCAGAAAACTTTAAAGACTCACAAGAATAGCAATTTATGTCGGGCGGAGTGCTGCCTCCGGTCTTGATGAGTCCAATAAAGATCGCTCCGGCGATCGGGCCTCGAGCGTGTTAGCTCACCCAAGCCGACTTCAAAATGATGAAAAGTATGCTGTATTAATGAGCTTTGCATCGGAAAAAGTGCAGTGAACTCAGTAGCAAAATTCAATAAACCCAAAAATGAGCTTTGCATCGAAAAATGTGCGGCGAACCCAGTAACGAAAAGAAATTAACCAAATAATGAGCTTTCTTTTGAAATATGTGCATAAATGAAATAGTATTACTAAGTTTACTTATAAATAAATTTGAATACAGTTTAATTCGTGTCAATTCTATGAGAAAATTTCAACGTACGGATGATAGGGCTATACTTGTTACCTCGTTTTCAAAAATAACATTATTTTAGCTGTAACTGTATTTTGTTCTTGACAACTGTTTTTAAATGAACATTTTAACCACATCTACACTATTAAAATTAATCTGTTTTTGTTATAGGATGACGTTTGCATAGCTCTTTTCCAAAAATATGCGAAGTGCAATTAGAGTTATTAAGCAGTTTTCAGGTATCAATTTTGTAAGGCGGGAGTAGAAACAAGCCAACTAAGCATGCCATTGTGCTTTCAACAAAATGTATGCTATATAATATGAGTAAAAGGTCCCAATTATTGATACTAACTTCAAATTTATTGCTAGCTCGGATTGTGCGTTGAAGGAGAAAGTTTCCCCTTTTTCGAGTGTTAAATATAAATTCGCTATGCGAGTTAGGTGTCTTGTGATGTAAGAACAATCTTACCTAATAATATCCTATGTGTGTTTATTTATTTTTATGTATGTTTGGTGTCCGCTTCTTCCGTCTCTCTGTGACGCTCTTTAGGATGCTTTATGACCGTATCTGTGATACGAGTTTCACCTGTGCACAGGTACAAGAATATTTTAATGGCGGGTAAAAATGAGCATATTCTTTTGTTATCCCCATATGTATAAAAAAATATTCAATAAAAATATTAAACCAACCATTTTTGACAGGCCTTGTTCACTACATAGTTTCTCTATATTAGCCAAGCGAAGTGAAGGATCCCATCTTCGTTTCTATTGCAATGCCAACGAGGTTTCAGAGATGGAAAAAATTGGGAAGTCTAATAAATTTAAGAAATATATTTCCCTTACTTTAACAAATATTTTTATCTAATTTAAAGATTTACGAGATCTAATTATAGAACGCGGTCATTTGTGTCGGGCCACGCGCGTTTATTATGAGAATGACAATCATATTTCAGGTCGTCGTATCTTTTTGTCATTATGCGATGAAGCATGAGTGCTAAACTTCAAGAAATTCTAAAATGTTTCAAAACTTCAAGAAATTCTGAAATTTTTCAAAACTTCAAGAAATTCTTAAATTTTTTTTCAAAACTTTACGAAATTCTGACATTTTTTGAAGCTTGAAGAAGCCCTGGAAGTTTTTAAAACTTCAAGAAATTTTGAAATTTTCTCAAAACTTCAAGAAATTCTGGGGTACCTGCATAACAGAACCATGCTCGAGATTCCCCGTCAAACGGCAAATTAAGCCTGAGTGAGCGCCGGGCTCCTCATCAAAGAACTTAATCCTCTCTGATGGTATCACGGATACCCTCTTCTCAGCCACGACGCTTCTCGACTGAGCTACAACGTCTCACCTGGAAAAGAACTGGAATGGCGTCTCGTAGAAAAACTGGAATTATGTTGTGAAAAGAACTTGAATTATGTCTAGAAATCATTGTGTGAAAAGATGCTGGAATAATGTCTAGAAATTGTTTTGTGAAAGAACTGAAATTATGTTTTGGTATTATATCGTGAAAGGAACTGGAATAATATATTGGAGTTATGCCATGAAAAGGATTGGAATTATGTCGTGAAAAGGACTGGAATTATGTCATGAAATGGACTGGAATTAGGTCGTGAAAAGGATTGGAATTATGCCGTGAAAAGGACTGGAACTTTCTACTGTTCTGTCGAGCTTTTCATGTCGTAAACGAGTAGGAAGCTTCGTTCCTGCGTCAACCCAGGAAAAGAAAGGATGAGCAATGACACCACACAGGGTTGTGACAAACGCCGGAATAAATACCCCACATAGGTCTTTGAAACTAGGGAGCTGCTCACTATCGTAGGTCAGGGGAATAAATTTAGACTAGGAATCTGCGCACTATCATACTTCAGGGGAAGAAATTGAAACTAGGGAACTGCTCACTATCGTACGTCAGGGTCTCGTGATGCGGATTGACTACCTTGATTGACAGGCAACTCGAAGACTTCACTTCACAACGACTTAAAAAGCTGGCACTGATGACTGTGTTCTTACTGTTGCGTCTCAATGGAGCTTTCAATGCCTGCAAAATGAGTCATTGTTTGCTACATATTGACTGGCGTTGTAGAATGGCCGGAGTACGTTCGTGACAGACTTTATTGTTCTTTTTGTGCATTTGGTGAGCAGAAACCTTGGCCAAAACGTAAGTATAAATCACTATTCTGTGTATACTGAATAACATCATGAACTGCTTTCTTACGCAAACGAATCGTAAATAAAAACACCAAGGCTGGTACTCTCAAAGTCATCATTGTTAAAACTTGTACAGATGATGAGCCTGGTGCTCGAAACCTTTGCTTTTTAAAGCAATAAATAATTTTAACAATGTTTACTTTGAGGGTAGCAACCTTGGTGTTTTTATTTACTATTTTGTCTTTATTGGTGAATTTATACTTCATCGCTGTAAGAAAATGTTAACTTAGAGCTATTATTTAATCGTGTAAACTGATAAAATCAACACTTTCAATACATGTTTTCGATTTTTTAATTTCCATTTTAATGCGTCATGACACATTCAAGGAAATTAAAATCAACACTTTCTATCAACACTTTCAATACATATCATCTCTTTTTATATGCTTCCTCATGTGTTATGTTATTGTTCAGTGCAATTTCAGTAAGTTTAAATGAATGATGATCCGAAAGTAAAATTAGCAGATATTGAGAGTTCCGGTATCCACGTTACAGAGTAGGAGCAAAGACAAACCCCTAACTAACGAGTAAACAATAAACACCGCTTTCAAACGGGAGGATATTTACACGTAGTTGTGATGAGCAAGACTCGTGTTTAAAATACTCTTTTTCAAAATATCATTCATGATGAATATGTTTTCCACGACATCTTGTGATGAAACGACCTTGTTGGCAGATAATTTTTGATCGTTGGTATTAGAAGTAGAAATTAAGATTAAGGGTTTGGAGAGTAGGATTAAGGAATAGGAAATTAGAATTAATGATTAGGAAATTGGGAATAAGGATTATAAAATTAGGATTAAGGAATAGGAAATTAGGTCTTTTGTTCTTGTGCAACCCTAAAGCTTAGCTCGTTGCATTACGTGCGAAGACAAATATGTGTTGATATTTTAGCATCAAAACACAATGTGTGGGCCGGAGAAGAATTAATTAATTAAGATTGATATATTAATACATACTCCGTCTTCGTATCCTGAATTTAGCTTCTGTTTACAGGCTTCATCAACTTCTCGAACTCGAATTCAAAACAATCTTTTTCTGACTTCCGGCTTTCATCCGTTGAAACTCGGGACGCCGAAGTTCCTTTTTTGGTTTTTGCGAGTCTTTATTTTGCTGGTAATTTTATAGAGCTGTGGGTGCTTCGAGTTCTAGGAAAAAAGAAATGTTGTTTAACTGATGGAATTTCAGAAAAACAATGATGACTATGAAAGAGACGACATGATGAATTAGAGCAATTGTCGAAGCCACGTGAAATATTAGGAATTCAACAAAGGAAATTTGAGCATAACTCAAAGTTTTTGTGCTTTTATACAAGAAAAATAGTGATACAATACTTGGGATTGTTTGTCACTCCATGTGCTGTAGTTATTTATGAAAACATGAATTCACCGCTTCAGAAATTTGTACATTTTACAACATATGAGGAAATTCAAAATGAGTGACTTGAAGAATTCTCCCTAGAGATTCCAATGCCTGTAAAAATTTTCAAAATCAAATTAGAACATTATCTTCTTTAATTTTCTCCAGCGACCTGCGTGTGGTTCTATTTTCAAAATCTCTGACCTTGAAACGCTTCACAAAACTCGTCCAAATTATTTGTTACCTGACCCTCCGTCCGAAAACGACCCAGTACAGCAAACGCCACAACTAACATTTAACTTCACTTAGGTAACAGCTCCACTGCAATTTTAAGTCAAAGGAGCAATTTCCAGTGGAAAGAAAGACTTCAAACCCTTCAGATGGACACATGATACTAATGACAGCTAACTTCAAATTATTAGGCAACACCTCCATTGCTATTTTAAGTGAAAGGAATAACGCTTCAGATAGGCAACAGCTTCACAGCAATTTTAAGTCAAAATAATAACACTTCAGTTAGCTCACAGTCCCTCTGAATTTTCAAGTCGAAGGAATAATTTCATGTAAAAAAAAAGACTTCAAAGCCCTGAGATGAAATCATGCTACAAATGACAGCTAACTAGTGCTAGGCAACAGCTCCACAGCAATTTTAAGTCAAAGGAATAACACTTGAGTTAGGCAAGGGCTCCACTGCAATTTTAAGTCAAAGGAATAACACTTGAGTTGCATTTTTGAGTCAAAGGAATAATACTTGAGCTATGCAACAGCTCCTCTGCATTTTTAAGTCAAAGGAATAATACTTGAGCTATGCAACAGCTCCTCTGCATTTTTAAGTCAAGGGAATAATACTTGAGCTATGCAACAGCTCCTCTGCATTTTTAAGTCGAAGGAATAATACTTGAGCTATGAAACAGCTCCTCTGCATTTTTAAGTCAAAGGAATAATACTTGAGCTAGGCAACAGCTTCTCTGCATTTTTAAGTCAAAGGAATAATACTTGAGCTAGGCAACAGCTCCTCTGCATTTTTAAGTCAAAGGAATAATACTTGAGCTATGCAACAGCTTCTCTGCATTTTTAAGTCAAAGGAATAATACTTGAGCTAGGCAACAGCTCCTCTGCATTATTAAGTCAAAAGAATAATACTTGAGCAGGGCAACAGCTCCTCTGCATTTTTAAGTCAAAGGAATAATACTTGAGCTAGGCAACAGCTCCTCTGCATTTTTAAGTCAAAGGAATAATACTTGAGCTAGGCAACAGCTCCTCTGGATTTTTAAGTCAAAGGAATAATACTTGAGCTATGCAACAGCTCCTCTGCATTTTTAAGTCAAAGGAATAATACTTGAGCTAGGCAACAGCTGCTCTGCATTTTTAAGTCAGAGGAATAATACTTGAGCTAGGCAACAGCTCCTCTGCATTTTTAAGTCAAAGGAATAATACTTGAGCTAGGCAACAGCTCCTCTGCATTTTTAAGTCAACGGAATAATACTTGAGCTAGGCAACAGCTCCTCTGCATTTTTAAGTCAAAGGAATAATACTTGAGCAAGGCAACAGCTCCTCTGCATTTTTAAGTTAAAGGAATAATACTTGAGCTAGGCAACAGCTCCTCTGCATTTTTAAGTCAAAGGAATAATACTTGAGCTAGGCAACAGCTCCTCTGCATTTTTAAGTCAAAGGAATAATACTTGAGCAAGGCAACAGCTCCTCTGCATTTTTAAGTCAAAGGAATAATACTTGAGCTAGGCAACAGCTCCTCTGCATTTTTAAGTCAAAGGAATAACACTTGAGCTAGGCAACAGCTCCTCTGCATTTTTAAGTCAAAGGAATAATACTTGAGCTATGCAACAGCTCCTCTGCATTTTTAAGTCAAAGGAATAATACTTGAGCAAGGCAACAGCTCCTCTGCATTTTTAAGTCAAAGGAATAATACTTGAGCTAGGCAACAGCTCCTCTGCATTTTTAAGTCAAAGGAATAACACTTGAGCTAGGCAACAGCTCCTCTGCATTTTTAAGTCAAAGAAATAATACTTGAGCTATGCAACAGCTCCTCTGCATTTTTAAGTCAAAGGAATAATACTTGAGCTAGGCAACAGCTCCTCTGCCTTTTTAAGTCAAAGGAATAATACTTGAGCAAGGCAACAGCTCCTCTGCATTTTTACGTCAAAGGAATAATACTTGAGCTAGGCAACAGCTCCTCTGCATTTTTAAGTCAAAGGAATAATACTTGAGCTAGGCAACAGCTCCTCGGCATTTTTAAGTCAAAGGAATAATACTTGAGCTAGGCAACAGCTCCTCTGCCTTTTTAAGTCAAAGGAATAATACTTGAGCTAGGCAACAGCTCCTCTGCATTATTAAGTCAAAGGACTAATACTTGAGCAAGGCAACAGCTCCTCTGCATTTTTAAGTCAAAGGAATAATACTTGAGCTAGGCAACAGCTCCTCTGCATTTTTAAGTCAAAGGAACAATACTTGAGCTAGGCAACAGCTTCTCTGCATTTTTAAGTCAAAGGAATAATACTTGAGCAAGGCAACAGCTCCTCTGCATTTTTAAGCCAAAGGAATAATACTTGAGCTAGGCAACAGCTGCTCTGCATTTTTAAGTCAAAGGAACAATACTTGAGCTAGGCAACAGCTTCTCTGCATTTTTAAGTCAAAGGAATAATACTTGAGCTAGCTCCTCTGTAATTTCAAGTCAAATGAAAGACTTCAATCCTCTCAGATAGACACATGCTACAAATGACAGCTAACTAGAGCTAGGCAACAGCTCCACTGCAATTTTAAGTCGAACGGAAGACTTCAATCCCCTGAGATGGACCTCTTCCAGGTGATGCTTCACAGAGACAGCGCCAGGCACAGCTCGACCTGAGGCACTTGACGTCGCTTTCTCAGGTTCATCCGCAGAGTTAGCGTCAGTTGGACCCAAGTTGAGCCGTGAAGCAGGCTCGTTTGCAGTCAAAATTATGGCGTTAAGCCCGAGTGCCGTGAAGGAGCGCTTGCAAAACACGGCGGAGGTGAGCCGGACTTCACAGCTCGCAATACAGTGAGCAGAACTTACGATGCTTTTTATGATGCATTTGAATCTCATTTCAGACTTATCTGACAGGGATCCTGCGAATGAAGACAATGCGTGATGAATATGGAGGGCAAATCTTTGGTTGTGAGTCAATGAATGAAGGGACTCGTACGTAAGTACGCTGCAGTTTGCTTCAGAATGTAGAAATAATAAAAAAGTAAGTTTTGTGAGTGGAGAGAAGGAATAAACTTAAGTTCTCAAATCTTCATTATTTAACTAATCGAATTAATTGGAATTAAGATTACTGGTTAAATAGCCTTAAACGATTAAACAGTCAAACGTTATAATAACTTCACTTTTTTGTTGAGTGTATAGGCCGGAGTAAGAACCTCCAGCAAAGTGAACAGTCCGTTGAGAGGAACATATCAGGGGTCTCTACTCATTCTTTCTGACGTTTATTCTCTCATTCACAAAAGTAGGTGAGCAATAATTCATCAAATGACCGCTCGTAGAATGTTCATCGTTAATTACTTTGTTACAATTTTTTGGCTGAAAAATTCGTTCACTGAATTCGGTCCTGTCATTTAGTTTATCAAGCAAAAGTTTCATGGACTGCAGAACATTGAAAACACCTGTCTTTTTTATTCAAATGTATTTGTATTGGACACTTGCTAAGCACGCTTCTTTATTTTATCCGGTCACGAATGAGTGCCTTAAACAGAGTACTCTTTATTTCTATCAGCTCTGTTAATTTTTGAAAAGTAACCCGCTGTCCCGATCTTATACGCAGGTTTATGAGTAACTAAAATTTCTATTGAACTGAAAGAATTAAAAAGCTTTTTTAAAGTTAGGTCAGGACTGACAGCAGCAAAAAATTGTGTCAACACATTCAGCAACTGCCAGTTAAAATATACAGACCCAGCCTAACTTTTTCGCTAGAGCATGCATGTTTTTCGCCGCCCAAATGATTTAGTTACTTGGGTGGCAAAAAACATGCATGCAGGCGGCTAAATAGTTTGACTGGGGAGACGTGCGTGTTCTTCAGTTTCACGGCTTCTTCAAAGACAGTTTCAAAGTCTGGGATTTTACGACACAGAAAATTTTCTATGACGTAGCTTTTCTTATTCTTTAGAGCGCATTGAAGTATCGATAAGAGCCGACCTTCTCCATTAAATTTCCGTGAGTTAATTAGGTAAATTGACTGCCTAATCCCCGAGGACTGATAGCAGTGGCTTAGCTCTCGGATTTATCATTACGAGCTCTGTAAAATTCTTAGAACAGAATCTACTTCGAACCATAAATATTTAAACTCACTCTAATCAATGCTTATTCTGTAGAAATAAAATGAATTTTGGAACGTTGAACAGAACGATAAGCTGTAAAGCTCTCAAAAAATACACAATATGAACTTGAGAAAAACGTAGCTCATTTTATCAAAGTTGTATTTTCAGTGCAAATGTCGTTGTCCGCTTGTGAAGAGCATCGAAGGGTTGAGCATCGCGCAACAGGGAACAATCGCTTGAAACCCTACGCATGCAACACTGACCCTCGTAGCTAAAGCTCTCAAGTCATGGAGTTTGAAGTGATTTTAAGGGACTACCCTCGTAAGCCTGGTTTTTAACTCAACTTCAGTCATAAGCTGGAGAGCAGGGCTTGTGAATTAATAGAGTGGCTGCTCTCCCACCGCTCCACAATGCGAGTCGTCCGAGTTCGGACTCGTAAAATTGAGTGGCAGCTTCATTCACGCGCCCGAACGTGCGGAGGTGAAGTTTGAGAGGCGAGCGATGCAACTTCGGATCTTTTAACAAAAGACGTTGATCAACCAAACAGGTTCTTTTAGAATCCAGTCCTGGAAGCATGAGGGAGCTGTTCACGCTAGTTTTTAACGCGGTACTCGTTATGGGTTAAATTAAAGTCCTATATTCAGTTCAAATTTAAAGTCAATTGCAGTAAGTGATTTTGAAAATAGCATACACGTTAACCGCCATGAGTTAAACTACAGTTCAATATTAAACTCAAATTTAAAGTCAATTGTCGTAAGCAATTTCGACAATAGCCAACATTACCTGGACCGAGCCTTCATTTAGCTTTGATTAAGTATTTATAGAAATTGGGCTCGTGACTAATGGTCGGTCAGTGGCATTATGGAAATTCCCTCCGTGTACCACCGGTGGGTCACATAGCAGCTAACGTGTTGGATTCCAGAAGAAAGATTTGGAAATACCAGCATTGATGAATTCTCACTAAGGACTTGTTTGCGGTAAAAGAAGCGGCGGACCGACAATATGAAACAAAATTGTAATGCAGTTTATTCGATTTAGAGCACTTGTCATGAAACATTTGCATCACTCAATATAATGTAAAGGTCATGAAACTCTTAAATGCTATGAAACATTTGATTCAGTCAATTTAATGTAAAGGTCATGCAACCTTTAAATGCTATGAAACATTTCAATCACTCAATTTAAAGTGAAGGTCATGAAACATTCAAATGCTGTGAAACATTTCAATCACTCAATTTAAAGTGAAGGTCATGAAACATTCAAATGCTATGAAACATTTCAATCACTCAATTTAAAGTGAAGGTCATGAAACATTTAAATGCTATGAAACATTTCAATCACTCAATTTAAAGTAAAGGTCATGAAACATTTAAATGCTATGAAACTTTAATCACTCAATTTCATGTAAAGGTCATGAAACATTTAAATGCTATGAAAATTCAGAATCACTACATTTGTTGTAAAAATTTATTGAGTATTATCACGACAGATTTCTTCATCTATATTGTATAAATGTCGGGGGAGGAAACAGGAAACAGAAACTAAGTTTGTAGCCGTAAACATTTATCTATGAGACAACAATTTGATTCAACATGTCTGAGAGAACGAAAACAGCTTAAAACATCAAACATATGCTGTTTTGCATTTAATGCTCGTTACATAAATTTTGATTGCAATCTTTGGGTTTTTTATGGAATATAATTCAGAGCTCTTTTCTGTGGTAAATCTCAAAAGAATTAATTTTTAAAAGATCAACCATCATGAGTGTGTGCAATCAACAGCTATGGTAAACTTGTGCAAGAGTCCCTTAGAAACCAATTGAGATACGAGAATGGATTGAACAATCATCTGTTACAGTATTTTCATTATTCGAAAATTTAACTACAGAACACTCCTAGATCTATGGAAATCAAAAATATTATTACTAGAAACGTCTCATGTTTACTAATTGACAAATGAATAATAACGCTGGTCACAATGAATAATTAAATTTATTTCTGTGAACGACCGTCACACATTCAATCGTATCAACTGGACAACAATGCTGTTAAATCCATTTCTGATGACGACTATCTCTCATTGAATCGTATCAATTGGCCTATAATGCTATTCAAAATAATTTCTTGAAACGGCCGTAACTTATTTATTGAAATCAATCTACCATGAATTCATAGCAAGGTACACTCGTCTGTACGTGACCCTGACTACGTGATCCTGGTGTATTGACCCTGATGTATTGACCCTGATGTATTGAGCCTGATGTATTGACCCTGATGTATTGACCCTGATGTATTGACCCTGATGTATTGACCCTGATGTATTGACCCTGATGTATTGACCCTGATGTATTGACCCTGATGTATTGACCCTGATGTATTGACCCTGATGTATTGACCCTGATGTATTGACCCTGATGTATTGACTCTGATGTATTGGCCCTGATGTTTTGACCCTGATGTATTGGCCCTGATGAATTGACCCTGATGTATTGACCCTGATGTATTGACTCTGATGTATTAACCCTGATGTGTTGACCCTGATGTATTGACCCTGATGTATTGACCCTGATGTATTGACCCTGGTGTATTGACCCTGATGTATTGACCCTGATGTATTGACCCTGATGTATTGACCCTGATGTATTGACCCTGATGTATTGACCCTGATGTATTGACCCTGATGTATTGACTCTGATGTATTGGCCCTGATGTATCGACTCTGATGTATTGGCCCTGATGTTTTGACCCTGATGTATTGACCCTGATGTATTGACCCTGATGTATTGACCCTGATGTATTTAAACAATTTAAACAATTGAACAATTTATTTACCACAGGTGATACAGAGGTAGAATTTTTCTTAGGTCTAGTACATTGGTCAAATTTGAGTATAGCTACCTGTGGGCCCGAATAAGTTCAGCGACTTCTAGGGCATCCTACCATCACGTTATTCTAGGGTGTACAAAAATGTTTAACCTAGTTCACTTAACCTAGTTTCGCATTAGACTGATCATTGAGATAATTAACTCGATATTTTATGCTGTATTTTACAATATAGGTCAAGTCGGCTATATTTAACAGTATGTTCGATAAAACGATTCAAGAGCAGAGAGAAGATTGGTTATGGTACACAAGGCAAGTTACATTATGACATTATCATTAGTTACATGTAGGAGGCAAGATTTTGACACGGTGATCTTACACGACTGGTATTCTGATAGGAAGTGAGACTCAAGATGTCTTTTGAATACTTTGTACGAATTATATTCACGGATCTCTGCAGGTATAGAGTTCCAAGTTTTGGTTCCAACGAAGAGAATACTGTGTTGCGACCTGGCCTTTGAATAATAAGGAAGCATGAATTGATTTCTATTTCGGGTTAAATGGTCGTGATGACCAGTTTGCGCAGTCAATAATTGTCTTAGGCTATTGTCGCCATCATTTCTTAATGTTTTGTAAATGAAATTACAGATGGAGATTTTGTAGAGATCCGAAAGTTGAAGTATTTGTAAATTTTTGAAAGAATCATTTGTGTGAGCATTATATTTTAGGTTCTTTACCCCTCTGACAGCCCTTTTCTGCAGAGTAAAAATTTTGTTGGTTTTATTTTTATCAGTTCCGTGCCATGCTTCTATTCCGTATTGCAAGTATGGAGAAATGAGCGTTCGGTAGAGCATTTGTAAAGCTGTTTCAGGCAGAAAATTTTTAAATTTATTTAGGATTCCGATGGATTTTGATAATTTAGAACTAATATGAGTGATGTGCTCTTTGAAGGTCAGATGTTTATCTATTATGATGCCCAGAAACTTACATGAGTTGGTTTCTTCGATTTCACCTTCGCCAATTTTATTGCATGGGAGAGATACATCTTTCTTGTATGGGAATGTAACATAATTTGTTTTAACGATATTTAGGCTTATTTTATTAGCTTTTAGCCACGATGAAACCTTGTGAAGTTCAGTATTTATACTCTCCACAATCATAGCAGGATTGTGGTTCGGAAGGACCACAGAAAGCGTACTGTCATCGGCAAAAAGTATGAATTTGAAGAATGATGTAGATTTTACAATATCATTGATAAAAATCAGAAACATGAGAGGCCCAAGAACAGATCCTTGTGGAACTCCATGGCTAATTGTCTGTGGGTCTGATTTTGCGTCGTCAATGATAACGTATTGCTTCCGATTTGTTAGGTATGATCTGAACCAATCATGGACAATCCCTCGAATGCCATAACAGTGTAGTTTCGAGAGTAGTATTTTATGGTCCACACAATCAAATGCTTTTCGAAAGTCAAGAAATACAGAGAAGACAGGCTTTCCTTCATCCATATTAGAATAGAGGAATTGTAAATGATTTAATATAGCCTGTGTTGTTGATTTTTTTAGAGCGAAAACCGTATTGTTTATCGTAAAGAAATGATTTTTGTTCAAAATAAGAGTACACTTTTTTATACACAATCTTTTCGAATACTTTGCTAATAATTGGTAGAATGGAGATAGGTCGATAATTGTTTACACAGGTTTTTTCACCACTTTTAAAGATAGGGGTTACTCTAGCAACTTTGAGGGAGTTAGGGAAAGTGCCTAGTAAGAGAGACTGGTTAATAATATTTGATATCAGTGGGGCTACAATGTCAGCAATAACTTTAAGTAATTTAGTCGGAAACGTTTGTAACCCACTCGATTTATTTTTCATGTTGTTTATGCACGTAATTACATCGGAGGAGTTTGTAGGCGAAAAGCAAAAGAAGTTGGGTTCTCGAATATGATCCATAAATTCCAGGTAATCAGTAGGTTCACTTGGAATACCATCAGCTATGGTTTTCCCTACGTTTACGAAGAAGTTGTTAAAGAGATTAGCAATTTCTTTCTTCTCATGATATTTTACATTATCTTGAAAAACATATTCAATTTTCTTTTTATCGGCATTATTCGGTTTACAGCAGGAGTTAAGGAGATGCCAAGTCTTTTTAACGTCAGTTTTGAATTGAGTAAACTTGAGCGTAAAGTAGTTCTTTTTTGATGTTCTTAACTGGTTTGTTACATAGTTTCTGAATCGGTTATATGTTTCTCTAGATATTCGTCCTTCGCAAAGGAGGGCTAGGTACGCTTGACGTTTCTTTATATTTATCACGATTTCTCTAGTAATCCAGGGCTTTTGTTTATTTTTCGGGGTAACTGTACGAGTTACAATTGGGCAACACTGATTGTATGCGGTCATTATAGTTTCAGTCAACTTTACTACTGCTTCATCAATGCTCGTAGTATTATTGTTTTGATGAGAGATGTGCAATGTAGGCATTGATTCTTCTAGAACGGTGCGCATTTCTTCAAGATTTGATTCGTTTATTTTACGATATGAGTAAGTTTCAGCCCGTGCCTTGGTGCAAGCAATATAGACATTTTTCTTAATAAGAAAAACTGGGAAGTTATCTGATAAGTCAGAAGTAATTATTCCACTAAGAAAATCACTAGGGTCTGTCATAAAGATATTGTCAAGCAGCGTAGCACACTCTGAGGTTATTCGTGTAGGCTTTGTAATGATCGGAAGGAAGGATTGAGACTGAAAGGTAGTTAGGAAATTAGAGATTGGTTCATGGCTTTCATGTTTCAGTAGATCATAATTGAAGTCACCGCATATTATTATGTCATTGTATAAGGGCCTGTTGAACTGAGAAATAATACGATTCAATTCATTCAGGAAGGATATAGGACAGGCTGTAGGAGGCCTATACACCGTTCCAAGCACAATGCGTTTACCATCTCTAAATAGTTCTACGAAGAGTGATTCTATATGATCCTGATTCATTGTTGCACTTGCTATGGTTCTCGAGTCTATGTGGTTAGATATATATGTGCTGATGCCTCCGCCCCGCTGGTTTTTTTTTAGCGAATGGTAACTATGATAATTTTCAAATCGAATCATGTCTTTAGTCGAGTCATCTAGCCAGCTTTCGGTGAAGCTAATCACGTCTAGGTTATATTTAAGTTCAGTAATAGTACATTGTATCTCTTCCAATTTTGGATAGAGTGACCTACAGTTCCAACACAGGAGTGAGAAATCTCGGTAAGTTATTCGTATAGTTTCGTTGAATTTTGATATATTAGTATACCTACACTCTTGAGAGTCGTTTAGGTTTGGATATATTCTGTTCAAATGATTGAAATCTGGATCGATTTCCTCAAATATCTCAGGGTGATCAGTCATTTAAAATAAGTAAACAGTAAGAATTAGGTACTATAGAGCTTGAAACGAAATACAGAGTCAAGCTTAAAGGGATATTCCCGTCTAAAAAGTAGCTTATTAAGTAAGAGAGAATAGAGTAAAAAAGAAAAATCTAGCGCGATTTCGTGAGTACACACAAACTCAGTCCATGAGCGAGTGATAATGGAGTTCAATATCACAACATTGGTGCAAACAGATTGCTAAGGGCGTTTTCACAAGTTCACATACAACAGGTAATAAGTTTTTAAAGATTATGACGACAATGATACAATCAGCTAATATGGTTTACGCGTAATAATAACTGTAGTGGTAAATAAAGAAGAATTCACAGTAACATTGGTTGGTGAAAAATTACTAATTGCGATGTTACAAAATGTGACACACAGATGTCATAGATGTTTACACACACATCTATTATTTATTTGTTATAATATTGGAGTTCGATATCACTACATTGGTGCAAACAGATTGCTGAGGGCGTTTTCATAAGTTCACATACAAGAGGGAATAAGTTTTAAAGATTATGATGACAATGATACAATCAGCTAATATGGTTTACGCGTAATAATAACTGTAGTGGTAAAAAAAAAGAAGAAGAATTCATAGTAATATTGGTAAGTGAAAAATTGCTGATAGATTATAATGACAATGATATAATCAGATTATAAGAAGATTACAACGACAATGATATAATCAGCTAATATGGTTGTACGATGGCAGTGGAGGGCAGAAGCGATTATCAGATTATAAGAAGATTACAACGACAATGATATAATCAGCTAATATGGTTTACGCGTAATAATAACTTTAGTGGTAAAATAAGAAAAAATTCACAGTAACATTGGGAGGTAGAAAATTGCTGATTGCGTTGTTTCAAAAGTTCCCACACAGCTGTCATAAATGGTTACAAACACATCTGTTATACATTTGTATAGATTCAGGTTAAACTAACATCAAGTTGAGGTTAACTGACATGATACCTAATTGAGGTTAAATTAACACAAAATTGACATATCTAATTTAGGGGATCACCTAGTCTAGTCACCCATGATCTGCTGCGATGACATATTTAGTTGTTGCATCAGGTATTGCTCGAGGTCATCTGGCGTGTTGATCTCGCGGCGTCTTGAATCTGGGTTTCCTGGGTTGAATATGAAGATGTTTCCATCCTGTGTTCTTGGGATTCCAACTTTATCCGGGAATTTCCTTTTGGCCATCCTCAGAATGTACACGGCGTTAGCTCGTGAAGGTATGAGGTATTCATTTATGAAGAAGAACTTTGGTTTCTTTTCTCGGCAGGCGTAGAGAATTTCACGTTTTTTGTTATAATGTTTTAGTTCAAATGCTATGTTTCTTTGATCTACGTTCCCAGTTACTGTTTTTTTCCCCATTCTTGTAGCTGACATTGACCCTGATGTATTGACCCTGATGTATTGACCCTGATGTATTGACCCTGATGTATTGGCCCTGATGTATTGACCATGAAGTATTGACCCTGATGTATTGACCTTGAAGTATTGACCCTGATGTATTGACCCTGAAGTATTGCCCAGATGTATTGACCCTGAAGTGTTGACCCTGATGTATTGACCCTGATGTATTGACCCTGATGTATTGACCCTGAAGTATTGACCCTGATGTATTGACCCTGATGTATTGACCCTGATGTATTGACCCTGATGTATTGACTCTGATGTATTGGCCCTGATGTATTGACTCTGATGTATTGGCCCTGATGTTTTGACCCTGATGTATTGACCCTGATGTATTGACCCTGATGTATTGACCCTGATGTATTGACCCTGATGTATTGACCCTGATGTATTGACCCTGATGTATTGACCCTGATGTATTGACCCTGAAGTATTGACCCTGATGCATTGACCCTGAAGTATTGACCCTGATGTATTGACCCTGAAGTATTGACCCTGATGTATTGACCCTGAAGTATTGACCCTGATGTATTGACCCTGATGTATTGACCCTGATGTATTGACCCTGATGTATTGACCCTGATGTATTGACCCTGATGTATTGACCCTGATGTATTGACCCTGATGTATTGACCCTGATGTATTGACCCTGAAGTATTGACCCTGATGTATTGACCCTGATGTATTGACCCTGATGTATTGACCCTGATGTATTGACCCTGATGTATTGACCCTGATGTATTGACCCTGAAGTATTGACCCTGATGTATTGACCCTGATGTATTGACCCTGAAGTATTGACCCTGATGTATTGACCCTGATGTATTGACCGTGATGTATTGACCCTGATGTATTGACCCTGAAGTATTGACCTTGATCGCCTCACTCAAAACTCCGAGGAAATCAACCAGCAAAAAGCACTTGCTCGCCATGGGTAATTCCAACAAACTTCAGGCACAGCTTTGCTTCTTGACTATCGCTCTGTAAGCCGCACTTCACAAGTTGTGGGCAAAGTTGAGCTGCGTGGTCTGCACAAACTTTGAAATGTCGTAAAATTCGGCGGTATACGAACTTGGCGGTAATTGGTTAGCTTTCATGTCTGATGAAATGAAACGCTCAAGTTCACAACGTTAAAATACTTTCAACTTTTTACATATTCTGCTTAAGTAATTTATATCCCGATACTTTGCTGAGTATTTTATGTTGCTCGGAAAATTGCTTAAGCTATGAGGAACAAAGGATTTCAATCCCACATCCAGCTCAGTGAAACACACTTCTGTGTCCGAGTCATTTAATTAGGTAAGAGCAGGACATAAATTTCCGAAGTATAACCCCGTTGGTCAATTGAAGTAAAATATTTCCTAAAATTTCATCAACAAATTTTATAAATCTCAAGTTTAATCATTGTAAAATTTTAAAAATCGGTAATGTTTTATCTTTTTAAATCGCATCTAAAAGTGAGCTGTCTGACTCCCGGAACAAATCTGCATCAGCAAAATAAAAAGTAATTTGGAGGCATTCATTTCAATGTCCCTAGCCGATATTTTATCGAAACCAATCAATTGAGGCTTGCGACTAACGAGGGAACATTCATAAGGGCATTAATTTATCCTTATTTGAATACAGAGCACGATGTCAAAAATAATTCTAAACTTCGAGGCTATATATGTCGACATCACGTCTCATGTTCTTTTCGGTGTCAGCCGCAGTAGTTTCTTCGGCCGTGAACCCCAAAAACTACTATCAAAGTGTAATAATTTCTGCAATGGTTTCATTGAATGAGTGAATTATGAATTGAATTGAATTATTCACACAAGCGCGAATAATTTAAGGTAAAACACTACAGCTTGTATGCTGGGGTGCTCATCTACGCGTTAATTTAGACCTGATGTTGTCATTAATGAGAGCATGGAACTAAACTTGCCAAAAAATCAACATAAATGAAGAACAACCTGTGCTGCTGATGCCTTTACTGATGTGGTAACATTCAAACCAATTTCAGCTGTTTCATCACAAATCACAGGAACAATCATGCACTAAAAATGTCAGGAAAGTTCAGAAATTTTTTTTGCAAGAGATTAGACCTTCTTTGTCTTGAGTTACTGCTTTAATTGTACCTGGCATTGTTTGTACAAGATTCTCGATCCTCTGTAGCTCTATTTATGGCCATTATTGAAGTAACCTGTCCCCACAAGCTGACAATTTGAAAGGAATGGGCGAAGAGTCTTTCTGATTCCTATCAAGCTCATCTCATAAATTTCCAAAAGTGGTCAAATCAGGAGATTTTGAGGGCGGTTTATGTACTCAGGTATTCTCTTATCCGCTAAAAAAAAATGATCTTGAAAATGTTTAGCTCTGTAGGAGCGAGAGAGATCGTTCTAAAAAATCGAGCAGGAAAATTAAACACTATAGAAAGAGAAACAAGGTCAGCTAGTCCTCGTAAATATACCTGTAAATACATTTCATTATTGCAAAGGGTGAGAGATCCATGACTATCCCAGCAAAAACAGTCGCAAGCCATTACGCTTCTTTCAGATGCTTGAACAGTTAGGACACTGCAAGATGGATCCTTGGCTTCATGTGGCTGTCGTCATACCCTGTCACGCCCGTCGTTCTGAAAGAGGGTGACCTGAAAGAGGGTGACCTCATCGGACCTGTTAAGATGCCTCGAATCCTCCACATTCCAATCTCAGGGTTCTTGAGTAAATAACTATCGTTTTTTTGTCGATTTTCGGCCGTCATTAACGACTTCCTGGTGGATTTACATATGCTTAAACTCATTTTTTTCTCTCGACGCGAAGACCTTTCAAAATTTGTTTTTGGGTCTTCATAAAACTTCCTAGTTATCATTTGCGTTAATGAACAGTAATTTTTCGTCGCCAATCTCTTCGAAGAGCACCCGTCTCTACCACTCAGAAATGTTATGCCTTCCACGATTTCCGCGGAATAGACTGGAATCGCCATCAAGTTTCTACAGTAGTATGTTATTTGCTTTCAGTGCACTTCTGATATTTTTGTCGGTTAATGCAAATATGCCCCGAATTGGTTCTCCACTTTTATGGAACCTAATGATGCGTCCCATTTCAAATGCTGGCAAATCTTTTCTATGGTTTTTATTCTCAAACTGAAATTGGAAATTTAAAATTCTCTATGCACTCAAAATTTTCTATGCTACTTGATAATCAGTTCTGGAGTGTTGTCATATTTTACCATTGCAACTGAACTCAGAAATGAAAAAATTTAAAGTATCAGAAGAAGGTCATAATGCAGTCCGCTCTTTTTTGATCGCTGTTTACATTTATTGATGGAATAATGAAATTTAGCGGTACAACCAAAATGCTCAAGTGTGTGTTGAAGTGCAATGTTCATGAATGTGAAACGAAATTTACGAATTTTTCAGAACAGTTCAGAAGTCATTTGATTCCTCCTTTACGCGAGAAAGATAAAAATTCCCTTGCAGATTATTCCACGTACGTTAATTTATTCAGAAGCTCCTCAGCCCTCAGGTTAGATATGCAACGCACGCACACACAGCAGAGACGAAGTTTCCACCATCGCTCCATTGAGCAGAAACTTCTTTAATGCTTTCATTGAGAATAATGGGAATAATTTAGCCCTTCTTGAGCGACCGTTTCAAACTTAGCACCCGTTATCTCGTCGGTCACAGTTTAATTCTCTTTGGCGAGTTTAAATTGAACTTGATTGACTTGTGTCAACTCCGGCTCAGCCATAATTGCTGCAGCACACCGCTGGAATTAGTTTACCGTAATTTCGGAAAGATTGCTAACTTGTTCAAGTTTCTTGCTTTAGTTCTTCCCTTCTGAGTTCTGGAGACCGTCGAGGCGAAAGTTGCTGTGTGGTGCAGGGTGCGCACAAGTGCAGACTAATTGCACTGCAGCGGCTCAGTCATCTTCAAACTCAATTTCACGTAGTTTCAAACATCTCACCAAGGGCTTCAGTAACATTCACTCTAATTACTGATACGCATAATGTAAGCTAGTAGGCTAGAGGCGTAATGCTTTCTTTCCTTATCTTAGTGAATTGAAAGGTGCTGCGTACCTGCATCAAATGAAATGTTATCTCCAATTATAACTGTGCGGCCACATGGCGCTACCAGAATTGATGTCCACCCTGTATATAGAAATTATGAACATGGGAATATCGAATACACCGATGAAACACCTCTGTATCGTCTTCGGTTGTGAAACGTCACACATAATTATAATAATGGTAATAGTAATAATAATAATTGTAACAATGATGGTAATATTAATAATAACAGTTGTAATCTAAAAACTGATTATGATTGTAATTGCCATCGGAATTTAATTTTTACAATCGACGGCTGATTGCGCGTTAGTCAATTTGTAAAAGTTCTTTCAGCAGTGTGTGGCTGCCAATGAAATTCTGAATGCAAGGTAAACAACTCCTGACGATCATAAAACATTCTAACTTTAATTTCTTTGAATAATGGTCAATTTTTGAATACATTCATTTTACCACGATTTTAGCAATAGGAAACGTCCTATCTTTCATTTTAGTTCAAATTCTAACTCTAACTGGTCATTTTTTCAATACATTTGTATTTGTAACGTGATTAGCTCACGGTAAAATATCATATAAATCTGGAGAGTCATGCAGGTGTTTTTCCATCCTTTTTTGCTGTGAAATGTTACCAATCAAAACCTAAAATTTTACATTTTCTCAAATAATTTTACGTTATGCCAAGTTAAATTGAAAAACGTTTCAAGAAATCTGATAACCAAACAAACACAACATTTAATTGTCTGTACTTGTTAATTACTTTATTTTGGAGAAAAGGAAAAATGTTTAAGCATTCCCTCCACTTGAAAAATATTTCTTCTAGGATTTGTTCCCACAAAAAGTCACTCTACATGCCCTTTTCCAGGCCATAATAATTATGGTTTCATTTCTAAAGCTGGGGCAAAATTTGAACTAGATGTTTATATTTCATGTCACACAATATTTATTCCTTCACTTCTAAATCTTGGACAAATCTATGTATTTATATTTCAAGCAATAGACAATAGTCGTAACGATGCACCTGGTGCCCTTCAAGGACGGAGGCAAAAATGTATGCTGATTTAAATATCTGAAGCAAATAAAACAAATCCTCGCATGACGTCAGTCGTTGTCGCCACGGAAATAACTCTATCATTTGTGAGTGCGGCTCCATTTAAATACCTTTAATTACATTAAAATCATCAAAGTATTTTCGTAAGCAACGATGTAAGTTCTTAGGGGAAGGTAAGTGATTTGTGCTTGAACCTACTAAATCAAATTTTGATCTAATAGATTTAATGTACGTGATCTACACCACAAGAGAGTAATTTAATTGTTTGTGGTTTTTACAGTAGATGTTCCAATTTGATCGATTTAGTGTACTTAGCTGTAACTGAGTGAATTATTTTAAAGTTCGCCCCTGGTACATACACCTGGTACTTGAAAATCCGCCCCTGGTACATACACCTGGTACTCGAAAATCCGCCCCTGGTACATACACCTGGTACTTGAAAATCCGCCCCTGGTACATACACCTGGTACTCGAAAATCCGCCCCTGGTACATACACCTGGTACTCGAAAATCCGCCCCTGGTACATACACCTGGTACTCGAAAATCCGCCCCTGGTACATACACCTGGTACTCGAAAATCCGCTCTGGTACATACACCTGGTACTTGAAAATCCACCCCAGGTACAAACACCTGGTACTCGAAAATCCGCCCCTGGTACATACACCTGGTACTCGAAAATCCGCTCTGGTACATACACCTGGTACGTGAAAATCCGCTCCAGGTACAAACACCTGGTACTCGAAAATCCGCCCCTGGTACATACACCTGGTACTCGAAAATCCGCCCCTGGTACATACACCTGGTACTCAAAAATCCGCCCCTGGTACATACACCTGGTACTCGAAAATCCGCTCTGGTACATACACCTGGTACTTGAAAATCCGCCCCTGGTACATACACCTGGTTCACGAAAATCCGCCCCAGGTACATACACCTGGTACTCGAAAATCCGCTCTGGTACATACACCTGGTACTTGAAAATCCGCCCCTGGTACATACACCTGGTACTCGATAATCCGCTCTGGTACATACACCTGGTACTTGAAAATCCACCCCTGGTACATACACCTGGTACTCAAAAATCTGCCCCTGGTACATACACCTGGTACTCGAAAATCCGCTCTGGTACATACACCTGGTACTTGAAAATCCACCCCTGGTACATACACCTGGTACTCAAAAATCCGCTCTGGTACATACACTTGGTACTTGAAAATCCGCCCCTGGTACATACACCTGGTACTCGAAAATCCGCTCTGGTACATACACCTGGTACTTGATAATCCACCCCAGGTACATACACCTGGTACTCGAAAATCCGCCCCTGGTACATTACACCTGGTACTCGAAAATCCGCCCTGGTACATACACCTGGTGCTCGAAAATCCGCCCCTGGTACATTACACCTGGAACTCGAAAATCCGCCCCTGGTACTTACACCTGGTACTCGAAAATCCACCCCAGGTACATACACCTGGTACTCGAAAATCCACCAATGGTACCTACACCTGGTACTTGAAAATCTGACCATAATATACAAAAACGTTTAAATCTGTTACTGACTCCTTGTAGTCGAAAATTCACCTCTGGTGCGCGGATTTTAAGGAGATCGTCCCAGGCCCCTGTCGCTCAGGTGGTCATTTTCCATGTTTTTGTTGGAAAAGAACCCTTATGTGGTGGACTATTCAGTCCTAAAGTTTTATGGCGCTACGTACAATAGATCCCCCCCCCCCAAAGTATATATATATAGATCCCCCAGGGACAATAGATCCCCCAGTAAAGGGAACAAAATCTTTAACTTTGAGCCCATTTCAACCCCATATAAAAAGAGAACAAATTGGAAATGGAAAAAAACATTTGAATTTGTTAGGAATGTTCCAAGGATTCTAAAACTGTCTTTGTTTTTGTTCTAGCACCAAAACTCGATGACGAGTAACATTTTGAAATATCAATATCAGTAAAATGTCAATTCCTAAAAACCAAATGTCAATTTTTCTCAAAAACTAAGGCCTAAAACAAAAAATGAATCGAATGAATTGTGTTGCTTTTCAGAAGTTACATATCATAGTCAAATTTCATAAGAATCAGAGTGAAAATAAAAAATTTCATATTTTGAAAAATAAAAATAATTTTTTTTTGGGGGGGGGAGTTTGGAAATCACAATTCACAGTGTGAATATGGATTTATGTATGGAAATTATCGAAATAAAATTAAAACTGCATTAAATTACATGAATTGTTCATTATATTACACTTAAACAAAAAATTTCGTTTAAGGCTAATACCCAACACTTCTAACTTTCAACATTCAAAATGCTACTCGTCTTCGAGTTTTGATGCTAGAACAAAACCAAAAACAGTTTTAGAATCCTTGGAACATTCCTAACAAACTCAAATGGGCTTTTTTTTCAAATACAAATTTTTCGAAAAAATATATATCTCATATTAGAAATTTTAAAAAATTTGAAAAAATAGAAAGAAAATGAGTTTGAAAAAAGCCCATTAGAATTTTTTATAATGTTCCAAGGATTCTAAAACTGTGTTTGGTTTCGTTCTAGCATCAAAACTCGAAGACGAGTACCATTTTGAAATATCCATAAAATATAGCAAAAAACTAATTTAAAAAAAAGTTAAGCCCTAAATCGAAAAAGTGACATAAGTAAACAAGGTTTACTTTCACATGATACATATACTGGCCAATTTTCAAACGAATCGGACGAAAAAAGTTCAAAATGAGGGACGATCTCCTTAATTGCTGGCATTTGGGTCTCTCAGCGACATGGCAAGCTTTTCAAATACAACTCAACATAACCATTCCATAAATTATCTTGTGGAATGTTCTAAGAGATGATTTTTCAACTCTGCGTGAAAACAAAAAATATCTTGAGCTTATTATCCGTTCAGTTAAAATAACTGTTTCTCATTTTTTGATGACTTCAGGGAAAATTTTTGCAGTGGTTGCTATAAGAAAAACAGAAGCACTAAAAAATTCCCGCAATGATACTATTATATCAATGATAATAAAAAAGAGGAGTAACATCTCTCGAAAACTCTTCAAAATGAACAATTTTGAATGATTTTCGCAGCAGGGATCTTGAGATTTAGAAGCTCCTGGGTTTACTTTAATATTTTCGTGAATATTTTATTCGACTCAAAATATATTCTAACAGCTTACATATCTACTAAAAATAGTTTTAAGGGATTATAACACTGTTCTGATAAATTTGATGTACTTGACCTGCATCATCAAGGAATAACTTAAATATTGTCTTTTTTAACCGTAGATTTTTTCAAACTGATATTGTATTTTACCTACATCTCGATGGAGGAAACAAGGTTGGGTTATTTCTACGGGAGAAAATAACCTCCTCTTGTTCGGCTAGCTAAAAGAAAGGCTTTACTTCGAAAAAATTTTATGACGTCACCAAAGCGCCATGTCGTTAGGCTAATAGTGGAGGCAGATTTGGGAGTAGCAGTACTACCTGAAACAATATGAGCGCTGCTATTGGTTCGTTGCCGTGACGTCAGTAAACCCCACACAGTCGACGAAAAAAAGACTGGTTTGAACCTACCTTGTTTCCTCAACCGTGGCCTACATCATGAGGGAGTAATTTAAATGGGTGTTGTTCTTAAATTAATTTTTTTTAACTAGCAGATTCATTGTATATGACCTTGATGTGCTCGTCGTGTCGTGAGACTAGCGAACTTGCCTCCGTCCAGGCAGACCCTGGTTCGAGTCCCGGCGCTGGTGGCGATTTTCTCTGTTGGGTATAGGGGAAAAATTCCAAGCACAATACCCCACTCTACCCAGGTGTCTGAAATGGGTACCGGTCTTGACCGGGGGAAAGCGTAATGGCGTCCTGGCGTTAGTTATAAGGCATTTGAAAATCCAATGTATAAGGTGATATGTATCAGGTTTGAAATTGGAAATAAAGCATCCGTAGATGCCTTCATTATTATTCATTATTGAATCTACAGTGAGTAATTTAAATGTTAGGTAATTTTACCGTAGATTTTTTGAACTTTTGTCAGTCGTCAGATCATTATCAAGAGAGTCGGTAAACACGTAAAATGATATTCATTTCACCGCTGAAAAAATTGTTCATTGAATACCTTACACCAAAGAGACTATTGTACATAAATGGTTGTATTAGAAAACATATTTTCATACTTTCGCGCTCGTCATCTCAGCAACGTCGTATTTTAGCGTTTACAAAGAGCTGAAAAGTGCCGAGATAAGCGGAGGAGGGCTGTGGACTTCAGTTGGCTGGGCCTGGAGTAGGCGATCACAAGTAAGTAATTGTGCACCAAAACTTCCTGCTGAAATTCGTTTTACTTGTTGTATACCCCAAATAAGCTAATAAAGTATCTTCATTTAAACAAAAATTTCATTGAATAGATAGTTCAACCACAACAAAAAGGTTTAAGTATCTTGGTTAAAAAAATAGTTTAATCGTATAAGTAGTTGAACCACAAAAAACTATTTTAAGTGCCTTTATTTAAGCAATCTTTCATTGTTTAGGTAGTTCAACAATAAAACACTATGTACCGTAAGTATTTTTATTTGAACAATAATTCCATCGAATACGAAGTTCAACCCCGAAAAAACAACTCAAGTTTATTTATTTCAAACCTAATTGCCCGACACGCGTAGCTCAATGTTACAGCTGTAGAGAGCACAAAGCCAGACCGACTTCCAGCGAGGAGCACAACGGATAAACATGCCAGGACTGCGTGAAGAACAACAGTAATTAAGGACAAAGCGGCGTGCACCAAGCGAGTGTTACATGATTGCCATTTAATGCTCGCACGCAAAGCTTGAATCTGTTGTCAACATAAAGGCTTATCAGGATTTAAATTTTGGTTTCCTTTGTGTTTCAATAATAATTTTGCGTCCTAATACTACTTGGTTCTCGGTTGCTCATTTGTATCAATATGAGATAAAAAGCGTGAAAATTTTTGAAGAGCAACTCGCTGCCTAATGAAGTGTGTTATGAATTTGCGAACAATGCATTGTCAAATTAGTTACTGAGAGCTCTCGCTCTTCAATTGATGCAATAAAGCAACTCTTCAGTATTGTTGCTTTCATCTAGACAGAACAAATAGCCATCCTCATCCAGCATGAAATGGATGCAAAGTTATGAATGAAACCACTCGACTGAATATACTGCATTTACTGGTACATATCATGTATCCCAAATCAATGACGAACAAGTATAATTTGAAAATTAGCGTGAAATTCAAGTTTATTCTGAAAGTGATGCAAATCCTAGTACCTCATCAAATTGTATGTCCTAGAGAATGTTAGTTCCTTGTAAAAAAAGGAAGCAGACTTGCGGCAAATGATGCTGAGGTAAATTTACTCATACACGTATTTATATCACAGGCGTACAAAATTTGAAGCACACTGAAAACCCATTTCCCATACGTACAAAATATAAATTAAAACCCACTGAAAACCCATATCACAGACCTAAAAAATTTTAATTAAAACCCACTGAAAACCCATATCACAGACGTACAAAATATAAATTTAAACCCACTGAAAACCCATATCACAGACGTACAAAATTTAAATTAAAGCCCACTGAAAACCCATATCACAGACGTACAAAATTTAAAATAAAACCCACTGAAACCCCATTTCACAAACGTACAAAATTCAAATTAAAACCCACTGAAAACCCATATCACAGACGTACAACATATAAATTAAAACCCACTGAAAACCCATATCCCAGACGTATAAAATTTTAATTTAAATCCACTGAAATCCCATATCATAGACGTACAAATTAAAGCCCACTGAAAACCCATTTCACAGACGTACAAAATTTAAATTAAAACCTACTGAAAACAAATATCACAGACGTACAAAATTTAAAACCCACTGAAAACTCCCCTTAATTGATCTTTGGAAACCCACCTCAAGAAAAATAAAGACCAATTACTGTTGGGTTGAAACGGCCGCATTTTCAATCTTGCCGAACATCTGGAGCTACGGTACCCAGATCCCGTGCTGGATAAAGACTTGGGTAGCTCTGATGCCGCTCCGTCGTTTTCTCTCAGGCCACGGGAATTGGCACAAGACGAGTCCCTCGAGCACGAGTTTAACTTAAGGAAAAAGAAATGAGGTTTCATTCGACCGAATTTAGAAGCCGGCAGGATTTTCTGGAGCTGCAGTGCTTTGCTCAGCTCAGGTTTTCTGCGCTGGGAACTGTGAACGAGTTGGTGCTCTTGGTTTTTTATTACTTAAAGTCTTCTGGGTTATTATTGATGTGAAGCACGATTGCCTTATATCATGGCTTTACAGTCCTGTAATTCGTTGATTTATTTTAAAATGTAATTTGTTTCTGTAATTTTTTAATTTCAAACATTTTGATCGTACTTTTTTGGGATTTTAATGGAATTTACGTCGTTGAATTCTAGAAACATTATTTTAGGCTTGTTGTAATTTGTGGAATTCTATGTAATATTATAACAAAGTTATATATCAAAAGTATCATTTGAGTCAGGAAGGCTTCAAAGCAATATTTTCAAAGCGCAAAATAGCATGAGAGCATCAACAAAAATATAAAAGAGAAGAAACGATACGACCAATATATTGACACGCTGTTTTTCCGTCAAAAACTTGCACAATAAATTCAAGGGTTATTTCTACTCAAGAAGGTCGTTAAAAATATTTTCTTATAAATTTTCGATAACAATTCCAAATCAATCTCTTTACATACTTGACACTCTTTCGTTTCTACGCTTGAATAAATAAAAGGTTTTTGCGCCATTCACTTTTTAGGATTCTAAAGTATATCTCATGTTTTATAACTTAACTGCAACATTCAAATTACTCACCATGCGCTTTAAAAAGTGAGAACATCAGGCAGTTACCTTTTTGTTAATGAAAATATCATTAATATATTCGGTATTCTCGAACGATCAATGACTTCATCATGACTATTTTCGAGGTAAATTAACGTTTGCGTCCCCAGTCTAACTTTTTCCCCGGAGCATGCACGCTTTTCGCCACATAAGCGATTTAATTACTTGGGCGGTGAAAAACATGCATGCAGGTGGCGAAAAAGTTAGACTAAGTCTAGCAAATAGGTTGACGAAAAAATCCATCTTGGCTACATTCCCAGTTTTCTCGCGCCTACAAATTCATCGTAGTTATAACGTTCTTTTCTCATGTCCGCGATTTATCCGAAGCCAGCTGCAGTTCATTTTAATTCTTAAAAATCAATTTGATCGCATCAGTTTAATCTCCTCTCAGAGGAGACTCAAAATTTTCGCTTAACGAAGTATGAAAGCAACAAAGAAAGGGATTTGCCCAGGAACATTCGTTGAAACGAACTCTGAGCGAACTTTTCTAAGCAAGTCCTTGAAATGCAGATGCGACTGCAGGTTACGATTTGGAAATTCAAGCGAACGTTTCACAGATTCGAGAAGAGAACTGTAGCGTCGCTAATTAAAACGCGGATTTTGAAGCTTCGGTTAAATGCCTTTGTATTCAGGAGAAGCTCGCGCCTAAAACTGTGGAGCACATCGGCGCCGGGGGTCTGCAAAAGTGCGGGCAAAATGAAGTGCAGATTTGGCCCGTCAGAATCATGATGCGAGGAACAGAAAAACAGCTCGGCAATTAACTCGGAATTTTCTGAGTTTGTTGCACTGACATGCATAAACCTGATGGCTGTGCTCCGTCACTAAATAAACGTGTGTCTGTTGCTAATTTAGCTCGTTAAAGTATTTTCGTTGCGAGAAAAATGTTACGAGGACATGCTCTGAACTCAATGCAAGTGGATGATCCCATGTTTCACGGGTCATTTTTTTGCAGACAAATGTTTAGTTGGTAAACTATGTATACGATTAGAGATTATACTTCCAATTGGACGATTCGTAGAGAATCTTACTCGTAGAATAAAAAGAAAAACCAGAATAAAAACGAACATTACGTTTATTGCATACGTCTCGGAATTTTTAAAATTCCATCATCAGTGCTGAAACAGGAGAAAATTGAAAACGTTTCTTAAGATCCTAGTAAAAACAAATATATATCTTCGACAAAATATTTCCTAATGTGAGAACTCTAATTTGTATTCATTCATACACAAACAGTTGCATACTCATAATTCACATAAGCACACATATACACGCTAATCCAGATACACCCAGTGAACACATACTATGCTTACACACTCACAACACACACACATACGAACACACACAGAATTACGTCAGTAGGTGGGGGCAATTGATAACTTAACGCCACTAATGTCTTTGTTGAGGTTAGGCTTATGAGTGAAGATGAAAAGGGACTCTAAAATTCTGAGGTCATGCTCACTGTTAGCTCGGCATAAAGTTGAAAAATTTGTGTTTTCAAATGAATGGTTTAAATTATCGCAGTGATCTCTAATTGCTGATTGGGGTGGAACGGTTAGTGCGCGGCCGGTTCTATGAGATATTCCTGCGTGTTGGCTATGTCTGATGGATTGTTGGAGTTTGGTACTACCAACATAAGACTGCATGCAGCAGTCACACTAATACTTATTTCAGACATAGCCAACACGCAGGAATATCTCATAGAACCGGCCGTGCACTAACCGTTCCACCGGCTACTGGTGCTACAGAGATGATGGCTACAGCTACTACAGAGATGATGACTACTACTGCAGAGATAATGGCTACTGCTGCTACAGAAGTAATGGCTAATAGAACTAGACGTAAAATGACTTCTGCTACTACAGAATTAATGGCTACTGCTACTACGCTACTACAGAGATAATGGCTACTGCTACTCGGAGATAATGTCTACTGCTACTACAGAAGTAATGGCTACTGGTTTTGCAGAAATAATCGCTACTGATAATATAAAAATAATAGCTACTGTTACATCAAAAATAATGGCTACTGCTTATACATAGATAACGGCTACTACTATTTCTACAGAGATAATGGTTTCTACTACTGAGATGATAGCTACTACTGCATAGATAATGGCTGCGGTTACTACTACTAGTGCAGAGATAACGTAGTTATTACGTATTTAATGGCTACTACAGGAAAACCAACAGCTACTAATACTCAGTCAGTAGAAGCAGTAGTAGTAGTTACAGCAGGTTGTGTCACTACCCCCGCAGGATTCACTTTTTTGTATTAACTATTCATTAAGGAATGTGAGTGAATCCAGCTTCCTAAAACTTAAAATTATCAATTATTTGTAAGGAATGGATTCATTTAAAAAATATTTAGATAAAATGAGAGATGAACTAGAAGAAAAAAATGCGCTTGTTCATAACAAATTTCGTGTTTGACTTATACCTTTGGCTTACATACATGCCGCTATTTTAACACCGCTGGGGCAGTAACGTGATGAGGAATATGCAAAGAACCTGAACGATAAAATAAATTGAAAATAAAAACAGAATTTATTGAGTTATGAATAAATAAAATAAGTAAGTGTATAGAAGCTTTGAATTTCCGGGAAAAATAAGTTTGCAGTGAAAGTTTGTGAAAAATGCTCTAGAGCTCATTACGTCTGGAAATATTGTGTTGTGAAAAATATTTAATTAGAAACTTCCCCCCTGAAGAAAATATATCAGAAATAGAAAGTGTCATTCTCTTGTTCATGGAATTCCACGCCATTATTTTCTATTGCGATAAAATGCTTTCAAAGCCAGAGCTTTAATATTTACCCTAATGGAAGTACAGAGAATTTCATTTGTTACCTGACTGGGGGCATGATCATCTTGCTTTATTTTCTATAACTGAAAAATGCAGCACTCTTTCACTTTTGAAGAAGGAGAATATATTTATTCGTAGTTGAAGCTTTAAGCATTAAGCCACAAAATGTTCACCAAATATTTATTGCAAGTTATGTTGAAATCACAGGACATAAGGAATTTTTTGCCCGTGATAATTCATAATTTTTAGTTAAAACTTCGATCCACAACCAGAAAGAGCAACAAGTCTATCGATAGCTTCGGAATTTGAGATAGTGTGATTCTGCGACCAGCAGTTTCAACGAGTGGTTTCAATTTAGAATCATGAAGATATATAAAAAAACCTTGCCTTTTGCATAGCCGAATTATCAATAAAAGTGAGCGAGTTGTTTCTTTACCGTGTTTTTGTATTTTTTGTCCCATGATTGATATATTTTGCTTTACATTTGACTAGTTTTCTCCATTCGTTTTCAGTTTGCCAATGACCCAGGAGGTCGAAACGTTCCAAATATTTTTATTCAATGACTTTCTTGAATAAGATCTCATTCAAGACGTGTTTCCTTGCACTTTTATTAATAATTGCATTCATAAACGTTTGCATTTGAAACTCATTTATATTTAATTATACGCTAAACCATTGCTATGACCAGGACTACAAGATAAAAGTTATGTATAACCTTTCCCTGCTAAAGAAGCACCGAATCAAACGACCAAAACATTCCCAAGCTTTTTAAAATAAGTTTGCATTCGAGTTATCAGTGAGATTAAATCCACTCAGTTAACGTACTGTGTAATTAGTAGCCGATGGCTTTTGGTCACTGATGCAGGCTGCCAAACAGACTAGGCTCTCGTTCTCTCGTTGACGATAAAACAAGATATTTAGGTGTTGACTGAAATGCAGTTCTAACTTTCACGTTTTCGTCGTTGTGCGTAATGAACTCACCATCTTTTTTCTGCTCATAGGTTCAAAATATCTTGAGTTGACTGGGTGCATGTTTTTGCAACACTAGCATTACACTCTCATTTTTCTGTTCATAGGTTCAAAATATCTTGAGTTGACTGTGTGCGTGTTTTTGCAACACTAGCATGACACACTCATTTTTCTGCTCATAGGTTCAAAATATCTTGAGTTGACTGTGTGCGTGTTTTTGCAACACTAGCATTACACTCTCATTTTTCTGCTCATAGGTTCAAAATATCTTGAGTTGACTGGGTGCATGTTTTTGCAACACTAGCATTACACACTCATTTTTCTGTTCATAGGTTCAAAATATCTTGAGTTGACTGGGTGCATGTTTTTGCAACACTAGCATGACACAAGAACTGGCAATTCATTTTCATTTGAAATAAATCTCCGTTCGACGGCGAACTTCAGTTTAGCATTAAGTTTTTTGCCGAGCTTGTGCCAGATATAGAATTGTGTTAGGCTCACTCGGTGCACTGACGACACTTGTTTATACTTCCTTCTTGTTTAAATAAACAAACAAGTTCGGTCTCTCACTCAACCCCTTACTACAGTAGGACTGCATAAAATAAACTGGTGGAATGACTCTAAATAACTGCCGTAGTGCTACTTTATTTCTGCAACCAAAATATTAGTATTTGAAACCGTCAGTTCACTTCATAACTTTTCCGTCAAGGTCCAGAAATTTATAGTTAGCTTCTTGAGAGACAAGATGACTTCATCCTTGCGGAGGAATTTCTGCGTGTATTTACGATTAATGTTGAGGAGAGAAATGCGTGACTCTCACAAAGAAAACGTCCGCATTTTGTGTCTAGTTTTGGTTCTTCTCTGGAAGGAAATTGATGGAACAACGCAAAACTGGAGCGACACAATGCATACCAAGTTTCTTTTATCACCATGTAAAATTTGCCACCTCTTTCAAGTTTGTATGAGTTATTGAATTTCTTAAAAAGTTTCCGGACGTCTCCGGCGTTTTGAAATATTCCTTTGACTGACTTCCCAGCGAATTTTAAAAACAGCGAAGAAGTTGAATTGGAGAATTCCTAAACTAAAAGAACAATTTTAAGTTTACCTTCATTTGTTTTATTCAGTAGCCCATGAAGAGAAACACACAAGTGATGGGAATACAAGGTTGACACGAACAGCTTCCGATGCCAACGAAAACAAAACATGTGGAGTGTCTCGGGTGATGCCATAAACTCCCTAAACCATGCTAGAATTTTAGAAGTAGGTAGAGTACTTGTAAAAACTTATAAAGAATTTTATCGCTTGAAATCCATTTGAAAGCCAATTGATTGCCATTTTAACATTTAGAAGGCCCTTGGAAGCCATTTGGAAGCCCTTTTAACATTTGGAAGTCATTTGCAAGCCACTGGGAAGCCATTTTAATATTTGGAAGTCATTTGGAAGCCATTTAAAAACTATTTTAGCATTTAAAAGCCATTTGGGAGTCATGTTAACATTTGAAAGCCATTTCGAAGTCATTTTACGTTTGTAAGCCATTATTAAGCCATAATAACATTTGAAAGCCAAGGAAACAAAAAACTGACTATGAATTAGGTGACCTACAGAAGCACAAAAATGTTAGCTAACAGTACAAATCAAAGCTTCTTTTGGCGATTAATTTTCTGCTTTTTTGGCTTTGTGAAAAGCGCCAAAGTTTCAAAGGCCTTCACTTGAAATAATTTATACACTCACATCAAAGTATAACGATATATTAAGCAAAAAATATTCATTCTGGGTCTCGTGACGCTCATGATGTCGAAACAATGGTTGGAATTTTTATTTTTCTCGCTGAGCAAGAATTAAATGTATTCCCAGTGAATTTTTTATTCCGCTTATAAAAGGTGACATTTCTGGAAGTAATAGAATTTTTCCAGCTTAGCATGAATTTTAAATTACTACCAAGTCAATTTTTGAAACCCATTTCAATTTCGAAACCGTTCGACAAGTACCGTATTTTTTCCTCTAATAGTTTAGAACCATGGCTGGAGTCGAATTTATCTGCAGGGCTTATAGAAGCGCACCAAAGAGTGCGCCTCTATTTGTATAATTGAAATTTGTGCAATTGAAATTTGTGCAATTGAAATTTGTACAATTGAAATTTGTAGAATTGAAATTTGTACAATTGAAATTTTTACAATTGAAATTTGTACAATTGAAATTTGTACAGTTGAAATTTGTTCAATTGTAATTTGTACAATTGAAACTTTTACAATTGAATTTGTACAGTTGAACTTTGTACAACTGAAATTTGTACATTTGATATTCGTACAATTGAGATTTGTACAATTGAAATTTGTAACATTGAAATTTGTACAATCTAAATTTGTACAATCTTTCTGTAGATTTTCAGCCTGATGATGATGTTCGTTGATCGAAACATTGCGTTTTATAGACTTCAGAGGTATTACATTTTAACGATTGATAGTCTTCTAATAAAGAAATGTTGAGTGAATTTCTGCGTAATTTATCCCGTGATGAACTTCAACTGTTTCGTCAAGCTGAAAAATTGGAAAATAGGCTAATTTAACGCCTTAACACCACGGTAGAAGAAAAAAAGTAGGGTCATTCCTGTGGAAAAATACACCTCTTCTTGTTTGGCTAGCCAATAGAACGGCTTTATTTCAAACAAACTTTATGACGTCACCAAAACGCCGTGTCGTTCAAGCAAATAGTGGTGCCAGATTTGGGGTAGCAGTGCTACCAGATGTAATATAAGAGCTGCTATTGGTTCGTTGCCGTGACCTCAGCAAAACCCCACCGTCAACGAAAAAAATACTGGTTTGAACCTAACTAGTTTCCTCTACCGTGCTCTAATTGAAATTGACACAGGATCACACAAATTTTCTGTGGGTGATACAAATTTAATGTAGGTTTTGCAAATTTTGACATGTATTCCGTGAAGTGAAGTTACCTTCAATATTTTAAGACACTTTTAACAAGAAATGTGCGTGTTTCGGTCACAGGGATTCCCGCTTATATGTTTATATGTCTCAGAGCCTGTTGATAGTGAGCAGTGTCACTAGAATAAGCAGGAAATGCACCACACAGTTTTGCTCGCAGAGTATTGAGTATTATTGACTGTCCGATAATTGAGTAACTCTGCGTTCAGCACCACAATAAAATCCTTTTGTTCATTCTACTCACTAATGCAAGGCAAACCTTGTGGCGTATGATGCATAAGGAACGGTCTTAAAAAAGCAGTCAGTAACATTTGTATTTTTTATTCATGTCTTAGCATATTGTCATATAATAAGCATATGTCATATTTATAACAAGTGTCTTTTATTCATATGTCATAGCAGACATATTCATAAAATACATCTTTATGTCCATATTTAATGACAGTCGTACTCATAACATATGTCTCATACAGTCATATTTCAAACCAGTCATATGCTTAACATATGGCTTTCGTATTCAAAAGCCATTGCAGTCATATTCGTAACTTCTATCTCTTATATTCCTCTGAAAATATTGCAGAAGCTTGAAACAGAACCTTGGAAATTTGAAAAACCAGTGCAACGAAATTGTCCGAATAAATGATATTGTATTGGAGTCACGTCTCAGTTTACAACTAAATTACTCTATTTTATGCAAATTAGTTGGAATGGATTAGAGAGTTAAGCTCTGTTTTTTTGTTTACTACATTCATTCTTGTGGTACTTTCTTTCTCGTAACCAATCGAGACCGACAATAAAAACCTCGTGTACTCGAAATCCAGAACTTTATAAGTATATCACCTGCATGTATTACCAACAATCGATTTTAAAGGAAATCAATACAACGCTGCCAGACGATAGCTCTGATAGGCTATCTTTTCAGAATATTTCAGTGAACTCGAAAAAGTTCAGTTACAGAGGAAAGTTTTTACAAGCATTCATTGAAGGCTAGAAATACAGGAACTATTTCAAGGCAATCAAACATCAACAATGGAGAAATTTCTAGGAATACGTCTCCTACGTTACCAAGAACTGCAACCAAATGAGGAAACCGTTAGATGTTTCAATTTATTAAGCATCTATTGAACAATAAATTAAATCCGTTTCTTGGAATCTAGACAACTTCCACTGGTGTCGCTACGAAGGAATTCTGAAGTGTTTATTTCAAGTGAACATTGCTTCTTAACTTTGTCTGTTCTATTTTGCTTCTTGTTTCCATTTAGTCATTAAATTTTCTTACTCCCACACTTGTACCAGCTCCTTTCGTGTTTTCTTCATCGGAAAACGGAGTTAACATCTTTTAAAGCCTCGCATTCAGTCGAGCAACTTGGAGCTAAATTGACTTAAAAAGAAGGGAATTACTGCAGTCTGCTCGGCATTTCTCGCGTCTCATAAAATCCATTAAGACCTGCGAGTTACTGAGAGCCTCCTGGTGACAATTCTCAATTACCGGCACGTAACTTTTCGCGCTTTCGCTATCAAGTCATTACAGCAGTTGCCGTGGTCACTAATTGCGAGTGCGCAGAGTGTGCCAGCGGTCATGCGATTAGCCGCACTGGAGGGAATGCCATGCGCTCCGACGCACCGTAGCACCTTGTCATGTTCTTGGCGTAACTCTGTCAGTGAGTAACGGGTCCTTCGTTTTACTTAATGTGAATCGTTGCAGCTTGTAAGATTTCCGTATCTTTAAGAACGAAGGGTCGTTCACCCCATTTAAAGTGAACTTTTACAGCTTGTTCAGTTGTTTTCTGAATTTCCTACTCATAAGAATGAAGGGTTGTTTGTTTCACTTAAAGTGAACCTTCGCGGCGTGTACAGTTCTTTCATGAATTCCAGTCTCGTTAAGAACGAAGGGTTGTATGTTTCACTTAAAGTGAACCTCTGAGGCTAACACAGTTGTTTTCTGAATTTCTCTCGCGTTAAGCATGAAGTGTCGTTTTTTTCACTAAAAGTGAACCATTGCGGCTTGTACAGTAAACTGTTGTTTTCTGAATTTCTCTCGGGTTAGGAACGAAGGGTTGTCTGTTCTATTTAAAGTGAGCACTCGAGGTTCGCTCAGCTGTTTCCTGAATTACTCTCTCGTTAAGGATGAAGGATCGTTTGTCCTACTTAAAATGAAAATTTGCGGCTCGTTCAGCTGTTTCCTAAATTTTTCTCTCGTTAAGAATTTGAATCAAAAACAGAATTGTCTTTCCGGCTCTGCCATGATTTTATCATTAAATTAACATAGTTGGAGGCAGTTTTTTTTACCCACAATTAACACTTGCACCATCAGGCAGAGGTTCACAGTCCGCGTTGTCTGTATCACAGTCACAAGCGTTGAGGGCAACATTTCTAAAAGTTTTGTAAATTTTAGTATTTCATGAAACTACGTATTTTCGGGAGTGTTAATTTCTTGTTAAAAATGTCAGCATATCTCCAGCAAATGATACTGTAGTACATACGTTTAGTATTGTATCTATTTAAAAAAATATTCACAAAAGGGAAAACTGAAAAGATTCCGAGAGAGTGTCCTGTGAAAAATGAAGACCAATTACTACCTGAGCAAAAACGTTGAATCAATTTATCAATCTTTCCCAAAATCTGGAAGCCTCATTCAGACTGAAGCGTTATTATTAATTGTGATGCAACGCGCATGCCAAGCGCGGGAAATAATTATAAGGATTAGAAATTAAGGTTGAGAAGAATTAACTCTCGATGACCTCGATTAGATATTCTCGATAAATATTTATCTCTTTTTCTCCGGAGCGAGACCGCTGAAGTGGAGAGATTCTGTGAACAAGGAACTGCAGTTACAATATCATATATATATATATATATATGCGTTATTTCCGTCTTAAGCCCTCAGTTAAAGAAATTATGCTTCCTTGTGAGTTCTTTTAGCGATCCTTCTGACCTTAACAGTCAATCAATCCCCTCTGAATTATATTCTGATTCTCACAATTTGAAAAAACGTGTTTTGTTGAAGTCTTTTTCATTTCCTACAGGGGGTTTTATTAGTAGAATTGAACTGTCTGGTGTTTATCTTCATTGTTTTCCAATTATATAATGTGACTATAGAATGATTCAACTCAGTGAGTTTGCTATTTTTGATTTAGCAATTAATTTGTATTTCACTTCTCTTTTTCCATTAATAAAGAATTCAAGGACGGATTTCAATGGGTGTAATAGCAAAGAAATGGCAATAACTTAAAGCAATTTTCCTCATAATATCAACCCAAATAAACAATAATATAATAACCAATAAAATATGAATTCATTTGCTTTGCGATATCCAATGTATTGATATAATAAAATCATTGTTCATTTTTTGAGTTGGTATTTGAGCTATTTCTTACAACGAAGGGATTCTTGGAATACCCTTTTTTAACTCTACAAATATTTCCAAAAGTTTCATAACCTTTCCATGAATAGTTAAGAACTATGCAAATCTTTTACCAGCTATATATATTCTCGTTCTATAACAGTCTTTCTGAACTTGCCCACACCGACTCACGGAAATTCTACGAGTGAGAAGAGAGCTCAAGTCGATGAGCAGCGAGCAAGTGAGCTCTTTTTCTCCTCGCCTAAGATCGAAGTGCAAAAGCTTCGTACGGATGCCCTGCACGGCTGTGATGGAAGAATAGTGGCCTCGATGTCTGGCCCAAGCCGTAAAACCAGTCTGTTGCCATAATGGTTATCCAGAGAGGTGCAGACAATCTCGCAGAGCCGTCACTACTTTCATTGTCAATGACGGAAATCGCTATTGTTTTTTCAGCTCTATTTTCCTTACAATCGCAACCTGCGATGGCTTTTCAGCATCATAAGATTAAGGGAGGTTGTGAGTGAAGAGCAAACGCAATGAGTAAAAAAGTAGATCCCCTTCTTTTTCCAGCATCTTCATTCATTGCTATTATTACTAAAGGATCTGCATATCCTATAGAAAAAATTCATCAAATGGGTTCGAACCAGAGTTAGTCTAACATGTGAGACTTACCCTCTCGTACCACGATTAGGACACTAAGATATCATCCTCATGGTACTCCAAGTCACATTATAGAAACAAAGAATACATTTTGTGAACTTGGTTAATTATAGAAACTCATGAAAAGTAAAGGATTGATTGCAACGTTTTAATATATCACTTACTGATATTTCTCATGAATTAGCTACGTCAAAACCATATATTTTATAAATTAGTCAATTTGAATACTATAAACTTGTAAAAACATCCTTAGAGAATAACAGCTGTAAATAATGCTCACAAAAAAGGTCCTATTTTCAACACATAGCTCGTTTGAGAACTTCATTCATACAACTACTGTCCTGTCCGGCTTCAAGTTACGAGCTTCTGACAATGAAGTGTCTCTTTCGTCTCGTTATTTCTGCAGAGTTTGAGCAGTGATGTCAAAAATAAATGTAGCTTGAGGGCGTGAAACATGAGACATGCTCTTAGGTGCTCCAGCGATTTTTTGGAGACTTTATTTTATCACAAAGAGAACACGAATAAACGCTCTGAATTGACACAGGATTTGAGCCATGATTTTTTTATTGTTGTTTGTTTCACTCACGTGGAAATTTTTTAAGCAATCTATAAATAAAATGTTATTCGTATCTGACTTTTGATGCGCAAAAGCAGCAGCCTTGAGCTCCGTCAAAGCACTCCTCAAGACTTCAAGGACGTTCATATCTATAGACTTGATTCTAAAATTTGACAACCGATGACAAGAAAACGTCTTCCAGCAAAATGTCAAAAACACATAAACTGATTATATATTGCAGGTCATATTTTCACGGTTGTGCGAACCTGTTTACTAGTACTTGACTCACACAACACACACACAAAACCAAGCAAAAAACTTTATCGTAAATTCGACACAAAAACTGACGGCTGCAAGTCAATTTTTGACAGTTTTACTGATGTTTATTTGTATTTAAAAGCGCACAGCACACGAACAACAAACAAAATATCACCGCGAATTCCAGTGCCTCCAAATCATTGTGTTACTGAAATGAATCTGTTTTGTTACTTGTGACTAGTGTCCCCGCGATTTTTCTGCACACAAGAATCATTAAAGTGAGTTCGAGAGCAAAATTTCAGGCGTTTGCTTCTTTTTCACCCGTGCCCTAATTCGAGAAAGAGCCGCAGTGTTCATCATTCTGATCATAATGCAGCGAGTCATAATTTTTGATAAGACTAAAGTTAGTGTTCCTTGTCTTGATTTTATTGCAATGAAGCTGCCTCCAAAACTTTAAGGTAAATACAAACTTATTTACCACTGATTTCAACTCTACATGCACTTGTCATAGTAATGGACTGTTTCCAATCATTTCCAAAAACAATTCACAAGGCCATTCAAAAACAAGGCCATTCATTGCGTTTTTTCAACTGCAAAATATGAACAAACAGAAATCAGACTCAATTTTTGAGGCACGTGTTAATAGTAACTCACAGTTTCTAATTAATATTTTCTAAGTAAATTCATCACGTTATTTCAACAGCAAAATATGAACACACGTGAAATCAAACTCGTCTGAGCAAGGGCAAATTTGAGAAGCACAAACTTCAGAAGGGAGCGTCTGCAAATTGTCGGCAGCAGCAGCCCTCGCAGCCTGGCCAAGTGTCGTCCGTCCGATGCCCTCAGCAGAAGTTTTGGCCGTGATGAGGTTGCGTCTCGCCTACTCCCTCTCTTTCAGCCTGTTTACTGGAGCTAATGAGGGGTGTCTTATCGGAACAGCATCTCATTATCGAAGTTGGGAGTTTTCAGAAGGGTCAAGTGCTCATAAGCGAACAAGAGGGACTAATTAAGTTCTTTTAGGCCAGCCCCCTACTCAAATCTTCAGTTTTAACGACCACCTTAAATGTTTACTCGCAAGTGAAGAGAACCCCACAAGCAGTCGCCCTGTTTAGGGTAAATAGCAACTAAAATGACCCTGTTTTAGGCCCTCATTCTTTTTGGAAAAGAATGATTAATGCATGCTTTATCAACAGAGCAGCTTAGACTAGGGTATTATTGAAGCAAATTTCATTAACAAGATCAAGTACGGGAAGACTGACGTCAATAGCAGCCACACTTGAGTCGGCTTTACGTGGACTGAAATGGGACAACGGGCAGCAGGTGCCGTGAACGATGAGAGCCAAAAAAGGAGGACATTGAACAGTGTGTTGTTATCTTGAGAACACCTAACTCGAATGCTAAGTCTGAACATAAGAGAGAAAAGCGTTCCACTCCATTGCATTTGTCTTATGTTAACAAGCGAATTTTTCACATCATGGTGCAGACAACCATTGGAATTTCAAACGTACTGAAAAACGCTCTCCATCTGGTCCTTTTGTACAATTAGGAGATTCGAAAATGACGTTTGGGAAAATCCTTTGAGGAAGAGACTATTAAAGCGTACACTTGTGATAGTCTCTGAGCTCTGAATCAAGTGGCTAAAAGAGGAGTCAGATAAAGATTACAGAATTACAGAAAGGAAATTTATACCACTAAACATAGTGATTAAAGAATTACAGAAAAGAAATTTATACCACTAAACATAGTGATTACAGAACTACAGAAAGGAAATTTATACCACTAAACATAGTGATTATAGAATTACAGAAAGGAAATTTATACCACTAAACATAGTGATTATAGAATAACAGAAAGGAAATTTATACCACTAAACATAGTGATTTAAGAATTACAGAAAAGAAATTTATACCACTAAACATAGTGATTACAGAATTACAGAAAGAAAATTTATACCACTAAACAGACCTTCCACTAACGGAAGTTTGAAAATGTCACTCTAACACAAATGAATGATTAAAGACAATTATCACTCAATTGGATAAAGAAGACAAATCTCTCCACCAGACGTAATGGGTGATAGAATTATTGTTTTCAAGAAATTATAACATAAGTGTAGCAATTAAAAGAATCAAACCCTCAACTACCACTTCATAAATATTCGGTGAAGTTACTATGAGAAACTATTGTGCATGCATACATAGTACACGCGTAAGAACTATCGTGCATGCGAGCAAAGATCACTGATAAAGTTTCTATGGTGATTAAATAAAACATTGGTTACCTGCTACCCACTCAAAACGTTCAGTCTGCGCTCTACTTTTAATTTTCCCAGTCGGTTTAAAACGGGCAGATAAAATTCCATGACAGAGTACACCCAAATCTCATAGATCGAAATACCTCATATTAATTGGCTGTTCCAGAGTAATGCTCCATTCGATAGTTCATTCACTCGAACTGTTTGTACAATACAGAAATGAAGTCAAGGCAAACATTGAATTACTTTGAACAGGGTTAAAAGATCCAAACCTCATTGATTGAAATGCCTCAGGGTACCTTAATACCTTAAACCTTAAGCTGTTAAAATTCCTCAGATATCCAAGCCTTTGCTATGAAATAATCAGACGACACATTACTTACTTAAATACTTTGATTTAACCAATCGTAAAATACACATAAATAGACTTCTAAACTATATTCAGCAGAGCTTTGGGGCTGAATAATGTTATCTGAAAAAATTCAGCTTCAACACCACGCTTTCCCATCCAGCTGGAACAGTCTTAGAACGTGTGATATAATTTACTTATACCAGTGGTATATATCACTGGTATAAGGAAATTTGAAACATAGGAAATGATCGAACACCATCTCCACCAACACTGGATGCAATCAGACGGAAATAATGTTCATGAAGTTTCAAACGACTTCTTCTGTAAGTTTGAAACTAAATGTGTCAATGTTTGTATTAAGCATAAAAAATAAGTTAAAGTGATGTGAAAAAATTATTACCAATGAAATAAATATAGCTCTCCATCTCAGTTCGTATTTTTATATTTTTTTGCAAGTATTTTTATTAAATAAGTTATGAGAAAACGAAAAAGGGCCCACAATTTGATTTGAAAATAAAAGGTATAATACCAGCAGGGAATTGTACATACGTCGAAACAATATACCCAGTCGTGCTACAATACGTCAATGATCCTTTCATTATGAATCCATTAACAAAATTATGCAGATTTTCAAGCTTTCCTGTGTTCTGCAATATTTTACCGGTTGGTACAATAAAATTTAATTTAATTATATATTGTGATATAATATATCATATTAAAACGAAGGAAGGAACGTTACATGAAGTAAAGGCTGCCACCATTATAATACAATAACATATTTTAATACAATTAATCATATTGATATTATGTTGTATTGTAATAAAATACAACCGTTATAATTCTCCTCCCACCAATGCGATTTACCTGTTACTGGTACAACAGAGAAAATAAAGAAGCTCTGAGTTGACACAAAGCAACGGATTTATTGTTCCCACATACGAGAAAATTGTTATTGGAATCTTTAAATATACGGTATAATTTGAAATGAAGAAAGAGTTACGAACAAGATATAGTTTTTGGGTGAGTCGAAAAAACTGGAATTGTCACCGTGACTACATGAAAACTCGGCAGTTTGAACAATTTAAACAATTTAAATAATTTGAACAATTTGTTCACCACTGGTGATACAGAAGTAGAATGTTTCTTAAGTCTAGTACAAACCACGTTAATACACAGAACCACGTTAATAGTTAAAGCCATTTCTTAAGCCATATCGTATTGTAGAATTTCTAAAATTTCCTCTTTCTATTCAAAATTTTTTCGAGTTTGAGGGGAAAAAAAAGCTCTTAAAACGAGAACTGGGGCGCAGTGAAACAAGTGAACTTTTTTGGCTTTAATGAGGCCCAAAAAATTTGGGCAAAAATGAGAAGCTTTCTTCCTTTAGAACGCTGTAGAACATGGAAACGGTTACAAAATGTTCTGGGGCTACCTTAGCTCCTGCGCATCAGGGAAATTTATGTCGATAAAACTACAAATGAAATGAGAAAGTTGCATTCAATTTACAAATTAAATGAGAAAGGTACATTTAATTATAAAGTGAATGCGAATGCATGAGAATCGGCGCAGATTCTGTGCCCACTATTTACGTTAAGTGTAGTTAATGAAATCCTCAATGACAATGTAAAAGAATTTGTGCATATTTTTTATTGTGGCCGCTATTTACGTCAAGTAAAATGAATGAAATCCAGAATGAAAATTTAGAAATAGTCAGTACAAATTCTAAGATCGTGGCGACTATTTACGTCAAGTGAAATATTTATATGACGTTCAATGGCCACTAAGCTTCTGAAAATATAATAATAATATTACAAAGCATTGGATGAGTGGAGTGAACTATTGCTGAAAAGAGATTGCGAATTTCAATAAATAGTTTGGCACCAAAACCTTGAATGATTACGACTCTAAAATGAAACCATAGAAGAATGGAAAATTAATATGGAAGAAGCTAGTCTAAACCTTACTTAAGAGCATAGAAGGTTGTCATTTAAAGCTATAATATGAAAGTTTTTTGATGCCTGTAGATATTGCGGTCCCAGTCCACTTTTCTGGCGGACGAATGAAATTGTAATTCATTTGCTAGTCAAATTTGTTAACTTTAATCCATGCTTCTCAAAATGTGGACATCGGGGTACATATGTAGAGAATTCCATAACATGCAGGAGCTTAGCTGGAAAAAGAGAATAAAATTTGATTAAAACTTGAAAAAGTACAAACTCACTGTAGAAACACGAATATTTTCACTCTAACTGCAATTCTTATCGCTCAACTTGCTCAAAAGATGATCTAATCAGCATCGAAGCACCTCACGGAAGATGAGAATACAACCACACGAGTCTTCAGTTTTACAAGTTCTCTAGTTTCTTACGATGCTCCTACAGTCACTCACTCTGTTCATCATTTGCCAATCGTTTTGTGTCATCATTTGCCAATCGCTTTGTGTCATCATTTGCCAATTGTTTTCTGTCACCATTTGCCAATCGCTTTGTGTCATCATTTGCCAATTGTTTTCTGTTACCATTTGCCAATCGCTTTCTGTCACCATTGGCCAGTAGTTTTCCGTCACCTTTTGTCAATCATTTTCTGTCACCATTTGCTAATCAATTTCTGTCACCATTTGCCAATCGCTTTCTGGAACCATTTGCGAATCGTCTTCTGTCACCATTTGCTAATCATTTTCTGTCACCATTTGCCAATCGCTTTGTGTCATCATTTGCCAATCGTTTTCTGTTACCATTTGCCAATCGCTTTCTGTCACCATTGGCCAGTAGTTTTCCGTCACCTTTTGTCAATCCTTTTCTGTCACCATTTGCTAATCATTTTCTGTCACCATTTGCCAATCGCTTTCTGGAACCATTTGCCAATCGTCTTCTGTCACCATTTGCCAATCATTTTCTGTCACCATTTGCCAATCGCTTTCTGGAACCATTTGCCAATCGTCTTCTGTCACCATTTGCCAATCATTTTCTGTCACCATTTGCCAATCGCTTTCTGGAACCATTTGCCAATCGTCTTCTGTCACCATTTGCCAATCATTTTCTGTCACCATTTACCAATCGTTTTCATAGCAAATCTGCGACCCCACTTTGACACGACGGAGTTATCTCCATTACGGAGCGCGAAAGTAAGTGTGGCCATCAACATCTCAACGACAGGAGCCATCAAACGAATTCCTTCCTTGGCTTCTACGTGGAATAAAAAGATCAAAGGCGACGTTTGGAGAGCAAAGGCTCACTTTAAAGTTTTATGTGTGTTCATCACGGCCTTGTTAAGCACCTCAAGTTAATCCTGAACTCCGGATGCTCTCTCGTCCCAACTTTTAGGCCCTGGAACTTGTTGCATGATTAACTAAGTTCGGCATTGAAAATTCTCTTTCGAATGAATGGGTCTATGAAGTTTCTGGAAGCCACGAGGTTGTGTGATGGGCTCGGTAGATTAAACACGCGATGGATTCTATGTCAATTATTTGATAAATGTTCCTTCATTTGAGCTTAATGAGATACAATTTCAACTTCGTCATTGTGCGGATCAAACTGAAAGTTATTCGAAAGATACAAATGTACTTCAAGTTTTCAACAAACCTGCAATGGAGTAAAAGTAAATGCACACGCCCCGTGTATGTGTTAAAGAAAGCAGTTTCGCTATTTCCTTGATTAGACAGAAATTTATTGCAAATGACGAGATTTTCAAAAAGAACATACTGGACCCGTTGAATACTGGAAACAGGTCAAATGTTCCAGCAAATTCAGAAAGCTAAACCACACATGCAAGTAAACTGAGAAGTCTTTACTTCTGTATCGTCTGATCATCGCAATACAAAATCTATTCTTTTTACAAGTTACTCAAGAATACTTAATACTCAGAAATACGCTAGAATGAACAAGAATACCCAATACGCAAGAAATTTAAAGAATACTGAGGAGTACTCAAGATGACACAAATACTAAGGAGAGAAAATGTAATTTATTTTTTTTTTCGAACTCAGCACCGGATCCTGATCTGAAACAAAAGGCAGGGACTGCCATATTATTCGATAGAATTTATAAGACCTACTTGAATTTAGATTTTGTGCATTATCTATAACAGACATGAACAATTAACGCAATACATTGAATAAAAAGCACTCACGGCTTGAAAAACGAATTTACTTCATAATTGTCAGTGCATGGAATGAAGTTATTATGATTCTTTTTAAAGCAGCAAAGATTCTCTATTTTTTACTACATGGTTTCGTGAACACTTGCAATGCGAAGGAAGAATTCTATCGGCCTTCAGATAGAATTCTATCAGATTCAGAGGAACTACACACCGCACACACTAGAATATTTTTTTATATATAATCGATCTTCAAACATTAAATTCGAAGCAATTCCATGTAACACATTGTTAAGAATTTTTTTCACTAGGACAGACTTCTTTAAAGCTCATTATGCATTCTTGCTGCCGTGTTTTAGGCATAAATCTGATAAAACAGTATAATATCGAACTATGCAGGTCAGAAAAAAACGTCGGCTGCCTGTGGTTATCAAGTAGTCTTACATACGAGCGCATTCCAACACACGGAGACAGTCATAAAATGAATCATTCAGCCCTTATTGACGCGTCTTGCTGCCGTGTCATGCACGACAATAGGAGGGCAAATATGCAGAGTGTCCTAACCCACAAAACACAGAATTTTAGGACACTCAAGTTAGAGGTGTGGTGTTCATCGCAGGGTTGCCAAACTGGCTTTTCCTACCGAAGTTACTAACTAGGAACTGAACTAGGAAGTAGGCCACTCGGCCTGAAAGACATCTACGCCGCTATGATGTAAAATTACCACTTATTCAACTCTTCCGTTTTGACCTCTGTATTGTGGGCTTGGACACTTTGCATATTTGCCCTCTAATTTGTGAACAACTTCTTCTATGTCACAAGTGAGTGATTCTTCGGGTAATGAAACTAATACGTACGTACTAGTTCGAGCAATGAAATAAAGTTATAAGGATAATTTTTTTCTGAGGTAAAAATTCAAGGAAAACATGTTAAAGTTGAAGCTATATAAAGAAAATTTCATGTATAATTCATATCTGTGCTACAAAAACAAGGAAAACACACATTTTTCGAGAAGTAAATTTAGGTTCTTTGGGTTATTCTTTTCCGTGGTAAAAAAAGCAAGGAAAACAAGTATTAACTTGAGCAATAAATTGGAATTTCATTGGTTATTTTTTCTGCCACAGAGGGGAAGACTCTCAATATCTGAGAAGTGGTCCAGTAATGCAGCATCTTCAAGTGTGTAACATGGTTCAGAGCGTCACTACGTCTGAGTAGCTTGAAAAGAACCACATGCAAGCAAGCGTCCTTTCATGGAGAGATGGGCTGCGTTCGTACAAACAAGCGCGGTAAAATACAGAAAATGAATCTATGGAACTTGCTTGGAATCTGTCGCGGTACTTTAATCGCGAAAAGAGGGTATTTTTTATTATTTTTTCTCATCCACTACCCTTGGTATTGTTTTCCTTAATCATTCACAATAACAACATTGTGTTCACCAACTCTATAAATAAAATATCATGCGTCGCCAAAAAGATCTGAAAACCACAAAAAGACAATAAAATCGATGGTTCCCTTGCCTTTTGGTTGAATATTTTAGCTCTTCAAGTCCCTCAATATTCATTTATGTTTTTTTTTCAGAGCAAACAGCCTCTCAAGTTTAAAACCGTTGCAATCTGATAGCTTCTTTATGTGATCTGATGGCATCTTGATGCAATCTGATGGCATATTGATGCAATCTAATAGCATCTTTATGTGATCTGATGGCATCTTGATGCAATCTGATGGCATATTGATGCAATCTAATAGCATCTTTATGTGATCTGATGGCATTTTGATGCAATCTGATGGCATCTCGATGCAATCTGATGGCATAATTATTATTGCATTATCTCGTATTAAAGATACAGTCCCAACGTAATAACATATGAGAAATGACGCTCAAAATGTGTATAAATTTAGTTATTTATGAATTTAAGGAGACACTTGGCATTTTATTATACAGTATTGGTACGTGCCTGTGGCTATCCCCAAAAAATAGAAAGAAAATATTGAACTAGGTTCCAGCGCCCCCATGTCACTTCTAACAACCCTTAAGAAATGGTTAATGGTTTCAGCGCCCCCATATCACTTCCAACAACCCTAAAGAAATGGTTAATGGTTCCAGCGCCCCCATGTCACTTCCAACAACCCTCAAGAAATGGTTAATGGTTCCAGCACCCCCATGTCACTTCCAACAACCCTCAAGAAATGGAAAATTTTCAACCCCAAAAAATACACCTCGTCTTGTGTGGTGCACTCGCAAGTTGAGAATAATAATGACGAATTTGAAAGTAGAGAATCTATAATTAGGTTTACACGTTATTCGTGAATAGAAGTTACGGGGAAAACACTGACGATATTCATCTACCATGAGTATCGTCTAAATTTTTTTTTTACTATTAGCAAAAATATTTTTTGTTTCTTATTTTTTACCCTAATAAAGCAGGTATATTTTCAACAAAATACAAGGGCCCGGTGAGTACCATAATAACGATACTTAAAATTGACGAGAAAAAATTAAGTTTTAGTAGGCAAACATTCAGTCAATTGGGAATAGAATGTAGCTTTATTTAAAAATTTTAATGTTGTTTTATCGAAAGCTAAAGTGTTAAAGTTTCAAAATGCTGCTTTTTTATTACACTTTGCTTAAAAAATTTATCTCTATTATAATTTTCATTACACGTCAAACTTTCTATCATAAAACGAATTACAGTTTTTTAACTCATATAAAAAACATTAACTGAAGTAGTTTATGTAACAAAAAGTTTCTTGAAGTAACAGATACTCCTGAAAAATCCCAGCACAGCATTAGTTATTTTGTTTATTAATTTTCAAGCGTCATTGAAAGACTATTGAAAAACATAAAAGATTTAAAAGAATTGAACAATTGTCAAAAAGACTTAAAAGACTAAAGTAATCCACCGACAGTAAAATGTAATTTTAAAAACTTAAATAATAAAATTTTTAAACGAGCCACAACCAACCGCAAAGTTTATCGATTTCTTCTCTAACGTATAGAAATTAATTCCACGCACCAGACTAGGGGGACAGGAAAGTTAAATCATCCATTTCTCGAACGAAGACCGTGCAATTGACATGAAAGGGGCTCCATAATGTTTCGAGGTTACTCTAACTCTTGCACGACGGGAAAATTGATTGCAGTAATATAACGAATGAAATGAGAAACCATTTTAATATAGTTCTAAGTTCATTTAGATCCTGAAGGAAAACGTTCAAGAATCGGCAACAATTTTTCACAATTTACGTGTAGTGAAATATTTGTCTAAAGCGGCCCATAGACGATCAATTAAATTGTCAATATCCATTATTGTCAATTACATTGCAAATAAAATTGATCGTCTATGGGCTGCCTAACGTTACAATTTCGGTTGGAAGTTGCAGCTTTGCTTCAACTCTCCCGACTGGCCGGACTCGTGAGCTACAACTCCACCGGCCGAATTGACTAAATAACCTCCCAGCTTTTCTTTTTTATCTACGACATAGATGTAATTGATTCCCTGATGAAATTGAGATAAGATGCGTTTTTTTCTTTCATATCATCAAATTTTTATTTTTACGTCTGTGACTCTTTAGTATTTGATTCCCTAGTAAAATTGCAACAAGACTCTTTTCAAAAATCTACAAAAAAAAACTCTCTCGATAGTTCCAGCGTTAAAACATTTCCCCCACGGTCCTCCGAGGATTTCTTGCAATTCTTTTTGCATTTTTTTTTTTATTTTCCGCTCCGTTGCAGTTCCTGCACGGTCAGTTCTTGTACAATTTTTGATATCTCTCTATTGTACGGTAGACAGAATTGTGTTTCTAGTACGAAATTTTGTAAGGTATAGACAATTCAGTTAGTGACCGTCAGATGAATATCCAAGAATTTGGCTTTCATGTCACGAAAATTATATTGTTATATCATCAAAATGATATTGTGATGTTACGAGAAATAAACCAGTTCGCAAAATTTAATTTTCAAAAAATTACAGCCAATGTCAACTGTAAAAGATTCAAAGATATAAGTTCGAAAGCTAATTATGTAAATAATCATTTATAATCCAAAATCTTGCAAAAATTCTTGCGTCACTCTCTAATAGTTCGAATAAGGGAGTCATCGTCTAAATTAAATTTACCTTCTCGAGAACTTTCAGCTAACGTCACTGAGCCTGAAAAAATCTAATTTAACGTATCAAAATATTCTTAACAAACCGACGCCTCTACGTAAAACTACAAACAGGAATTTCCTGGATAAATTTATTGTTACAATAGTATAGGAAATGAATATCCCGACCATTTTACAAGCAGACTATGTTAATTCATGGTGGAACTGGATCAAATCTGAAAGACTCGGTCTCTGCGTGTTTGTGTCGTTCACTTCCCTAAAAGAAAGCAGCAAAGAATACATCAATAAGGATACAGCAATAAGAATACAGCAATAAGGATACAGCAATAAGGGTACAGCAATAAATTTCCATTAGAAAGTAGGCTACACTGGTAGTCGTTGTTAGTTTCCAGAGAAAGTTCTACTCAAAAATTTGGTTTCTCTCACTTTTTTCACCAAATGCTCATCGGTTAGCTCGTTTTCTTCTCGTATGCCCAAACTGATCTGTCGACCATTCTGTAGAGGACCGGCATGACACGGAGCTTTTATGGCTTTTTGATGAGGGCTTTAGGATCCTTCCCTAAATTCTGGGCAGAAGGAAGGCTGCCACTTGTTGAGATGAGCGTGGTTTCTACGAGCAGCGGCCAAGTGCATCGCCAGGAGCATGAATGTCGCAAATTGCGAGTATGTGATGCGGGGAGTACATCTTTGAGAAACTCTAATGGTGTTTTTCATTGATGGTTCAGCGTGTAACGAATTTACCGTGTACGAGTAGGTGATGCAAGAAGTACATCTTTGAGAAACTCTAATGGGGTTTCCCTGATGGTTCAGCGTGTAACGAATTTGTCGTGTGCGAGTAGGTGATGCAGGAGTATGTACATCTTTGTGACTCTCTAATGCTGTTTTTCTGATGGTTAGTAGTAAGTGTTGTAGAGTTTGTCGTGAGAACGGTTTTGTATTGAAGAAACAAACTTTTTTCTAATAAAATTGCACTGCAGTTACTGAAAGCAGCTATTTCACATCTGTGCACATTTTGGGAACAGCTGTCATGTAATCAAATTCTAATTTTTATGAACACATCTTCAATTGCACCAGAAATCTAATTCGCTCAGTGAGAGCAACACCAGCTTGAATTACTTCCTAAAACATCAGTCGATTTAATTTCGTAGTAGTAAAACAAGCATTGAAACGCCTGTAGTTGATGCATAGTCGGCTACAAACCAACACAAATCATACATTCACCTAGCTTAAACAAAACTCTCATAAAACCCAAGTATATTTCAGTATAAAAGAATGTTTTAATACTATATAAAAGCATGACCTACTCACGAATGCAATTTTGATCCTCCTGAGCTCTGATAAAAGTATTTTGAAGCATGGATTTTTAACTTCGATCCCAAGGTTCAATTTTAAATTTCAAATACGAATAAAAATTTCAAATACTATAGATGAATATTCACTACTCCGGCGTTTTTGCGTGAAATCGTTTCGTTTTTCACGCTGGACTGCCAAGATCACATTTTAGAGAAGAGAACTCTCCTTCTCAGCTAAGAATGATTCTCATCGATATTTGTGACACCGAGCGAGTTCGGCAAAATATCTTCTAAGTTTTATCGGGATTGCAATCGCTAAAATACTAGGGCGAATTTACTCACTTTCCATGTACTTTGTGTTCTACCAAAGTCCACAAAATCGATGTTTGAGACGGACGCTTTGATCTCAAACTTGCTAGAAAACGGGCCGAGATTTTTCCTTTCGTTTGATGGGACGATGCGAGCTGCGAGTACATGTTTCCATCGCGTGGTCGTCGTGACCATAAAGTTGTCCCTCAGTTGCATTGTTCTTTTTGATACTTTCATTGAACAATACAACATCAGAAAAATGAATATGAAATCGGCTGTAGAATGATTTATTTTTATCGCAATGAGCTGAAAGTTTTCACTTAATTCCATTATTCATCTTCATATGTTAATTTGCCAACGCAATAGCAGAAATATGAATAGGAAATCGATTGCAAAAGGATTTATTTTGAGAGCAATGAGCTCAAATTTGTCACTCAATTACATTATTCTTTTTGATACGTTAATTGAACAACACTAGATCAGATATATGAATTGGAAATCGATTGCAAAAGGATTTATTTTGAGAGCAATGAGCTCAAATTTGTCACTCAATTACATTATTCTTTTTGATACGTTAATTGAACAACACTATATCAGATATATGAATTGGATATTGGCTGCAAAATGATTTATTTTGAGCGCAATGAGCTTTAAAATTGTCACTCAATAACATTATTCTTTTTGATACGTTAATTGAACAACACTAGATCAGATATATGAATTGGGAATTGGCTGCAAAATGATTTAGTTTGAGCGCAATGAGCTTTAAAATTGTCACTCAATAACATTATTCTTTTTGATACGTTAATTGACCAACACTGCATCAGAGAAATAAAGAGGAAATCAGCTGTAAAACGATTCATTCCGAGAAGCGTTTGTGTACCCGATCCCCTTCTCGCACCGGGAAGAGTCGATGGCGTGTCAAAACTGGATAAAAAATCATGAAAATATGCATTCAAAAAGACAGTTGTTAAATTTCTCTCTCACCTGATCAAATTTTGATCTGTCTCGGCGCATGTAAAAGTAAAGGGCAAAAACCAAAGCACTCTACTTTTTTCAGTCGCATGTATTCGACTTTACAATGGCCGTTTCGAGTTTCGACCATCATGCGCAGTGAGATCTACAAAGCACACAAAGAATTGAAATAAACATTTTAATATTAATGCACCCATTAGTATACAGGACGAAAGATTTTTGTACTAGAGCGGTTTTAGAAGACTGCCATTCCCTACAAGCTATACGCAGGGAAAGAGTGAATTACGAGAATCAATAACGAAAAGCAATAACGAGAAGCAATAACGAAAATCAATAACGAAAAGCAATAACGAGAAGAGATTATGAGAATCAATAACGAGAATCAATAACGAGAAGCAAGAACGAGAAGCAATACAGAAGAGCAATAACGAAAAGCAATAACGAGATGCAATAACGAGAAGCATGAACAAAAAGCAATAACGAGAAGCAAAACGAGAAGAAATGAAGAAAATAAATAACGAAAAGCATTAACGAGATGCAATAAAGAGAAGCAATTACGAGAAGCAATAACGAAAAGCAGTAACGAGAAGCAAGAACGAGAAGCAATAAAGAAAAGCAATAATGAAAAGCAATAACGAGATACAATAACGAGAAGTAATAACGACATGCAATAACGAGAAGCAATAACGAGAAGCAATAACGAAAAGCAATCACGAACAGCAATAACGAGATGCAATAACGAGAAGCAAGAACAAAAAGCAATAACGAAAAGCAAGAACAAGAAGCAATAAAGTAAAGCAATAACAAAAAGCATTAACGAAATGCAATAACGGGTAGAAATAACGAGAAGCAATAATCAGAAGCAATAACGAGAAGCAATAACGAAAAGCAATAACAAGAAGCAATAACGAGAAGCAATAACTAGAAGCAATAATCAGAAGCAATAACCAGCAGCAATAAGCAGAAGCAATAACCAGAAGCAATAACGAGAAGCACGGCGGAAAGCATTTGAATAGTAATTGACAAAGTGTTCCCTAAAACTACGGTTGCACAACCAAGCACATGAGATGCGCACTTTGCGCATCATAAAGATTGGGCTCGATCTTCTCTGTGAAAAGTGATTCAAAAGTTCTGAATTTACAAATTTCGTTACAATACGAACAGATCCTAAAATTTTGAAATCAGAATCGGAAATTTGTGCATCACACATTTAGTAATGATTAATGTCCGAGTTTTCGACTTTTTAACTCTCAACTGCATTCACAAACCAGCCCAGATTTTTTATTTCACCTGCTCAAATTCTCTTTACCAAATACATATAAACTCCATATCCCTATATATGCATATACCACATTTACATTGATATAATCTTCAAAATTTATAGGCAAGAATTATATCAATCTGCACTGTTCCTTCCTTGAACGCTCGTCTTCTTGAATGTGATCAGAGAAACGGCACGCGTTCATTCCTCGCCAATGTGTTGACGCGTTCATTCCTCGCCAATGTGCTGACGCGTTCATTCCTCGCCAATTTGAAGACGCGTTCATTCCTCGCCAATGTGTTGACGCGTTCTTTCCTCCAATTATAACTCCGTCATGAATAATAAAGAGCTGTTTCATATTTCATCTGAGATTTTCCTTATTTCAATACATATTTAAATTGCTTTCTGAATACCAAATAAGGGAAAACCTTGTACCTAATTCATTGGGACAAAATATTTATTTTTTATATTTTTGATATTCTAAACACGTAGCTGAATATTCCAAGTAAAAATTAAATGACATCTAAAGTGCGCGTTCCGCTTAAAAGATTTGAAAGATTTTTTCTACAACAAGCCTGTGTATTCTTACAAGTAAGACAGTAAACGTGTTGTGAGTAAGACATTTTTAAAAGTAAGATAGTAAAATTGATACATATTAGGCATTGTTACAAGTAAGAGAGTAAACTTGTTGCAAGTAAGACATTGTTACAAGCATGAACCTTGTTACGAGCAAGGCAATAAACCTAATAACAGATCGTACAATGAAACCACTATTTGACCACGTACCTTCTACAAGTGCATGCTTTTATAATTACTGCACATCCTTTTTTTGTGTGTTCGCGTATACGTCACTCATGACGCCGAAATTTATAAATGGATGAAAAGTACCGGGAAAATATTTTTCGATCTTTTTTACACGCATGGACGTTCAAATAAAATTATTTTTACTCCCACGAAAATTTTGCTCTCAATGACATTAAATACGCAAGGGCATTTCACACACAAGGACAATGAGTATACATGGACATTCCGCACACAAGGACAACAAATATATAAAGGTATTTTACAAACATGCAAGGATATTTTACATCTACGCAAGGATATTTTACATCTACGCAAGGGTATTTTACAAACATGCAAGGATATTTTACATCTACGCAAGGATATTTTACATCTACGCAAGGATATTTTACAAATATTCAGGGATATTTTACATCTACGCAAAGATATTTTACATCTACGCAAGGATATTTTACATCTACGCAAGGATATTTTACATCTACGCAAGGATATTTTACATCTACTCAAGGATATTTTACATCTACGCAAGGATATTTTAGATCTACGCAAGGATATTTTACAAATATTGAGGGATATTTTACATCTACGCAAGGATATTTTACATCTACGCAAGGATATTTTACATCTATGCAAGGATATTTTACATCTACGCAAGGATATTTTACATCTACTCAAGGATATTTTACATCTACGCAAGGAAGTTTTACATCTACGCAAGGATATTTTACAAATATTCAGGGATATTTTACATCTACGCAAGGATATTTTACATCTACGCAAGGATATTTTACATCTACGCAAGGATATTTTACATCTACTCAAGGATATTTTACATCTACGCAATGATATTTTACATCTACGCAAGGATATTTTACATCTACGCAAGGATATTTTACATCTACGCAAGGATATTTTACAAATATTCAGGGATATTTTATATCTACGCAAAGATATTTTACAAAGATGCAGGGATATTTTACAAATATTCAGGGATATTTTATATCTACGCAAAGATATTTTACATCTACGCAAGGATATTTTACATCTACGCAAGAATATTTTACATCTACTCAAGGATATTTTACATCTACGCAAGGATATTTTACATCTACGCATGGATATTTTATATCTACGCAAGGATATTTTACATCTACGCAAGGATATTTTACAAATATTCAGGGATATTTTATATCTACGCAAAGATATTTTACAAAGATGCAGGGATATTTTACAAATATTCAGGGATATTTTATATCTACGCAAAGATATTTTACAAAGATGCAGGGACATCACGATAAAATAACGTAAAATGTTTTATCCTTGAGTCTAGAGCCAATACTTCGTAAATTTTAATGCCATCTAATTAATTTCCGAGGATCATTTTCCCTTAACTGCGCAAATAAACAACAGCGACATCAGAGCGCTAATTTTTAGCGCTAATCAACGCCAAGCAACAAGGCTGCTTGCGGGCAGCAAATATTTTTGTATTATTTAAATGTCGCAAGATTTAACCGCCTTAAACATTTACTCTAATTTCGTTGCGGAAAAGAATTTAATAAATATTTGAGCTGAAATGTGTTAAATACCTAATCTTGACTCCAGGGAAAATTAGCCAGCTTAAGTTTTCAGATATTTTTGAATGAGGATGACGCACTGGTGATGTTTTTACTGAGTTATAAGTCTATTTTTTCGTTTGCTAGAAAAAACTGAGGTAATAGCTCGACAAATTCAGACTGTTTTTCTTTGCTTTTGCTTTTAAAATCGATTCATTTGTCAGAATATTGTAGTTGAGTAGGCTACTTCAATAACGAGCTATGAAAACTATTTCTTCTGGAAAATAAATTAATGCTCACCGCAGGGTGAAAGGAAACATTGAAGAATTTTTCATATAAAGCTAAGTCTGTTGTTGGAATACTCCCGTGATTTCTTGTTCATAAAAATCAGCTTCCTCATTGCAACTGAAATAAAGTCTCACATTATTTTTGCTGCTCTGAAGTTCCTTGTCGCACTATCATTTTAGTGCCTATTATTTTTTATTTTTTTTTTAAATCGCACTATAATGTTCGTAGCCTGAAGCTGCTTGTCATTTTGCTGTACTCTGTTTCACCTAATAATAGTGTAGGCTAAAAAGACAATATAAAGCAAAAAGTAAGGTAAATTTCAGGAGTAAATACCGTAGATTAAAAGTTATTTTCGTCACCTATGGCATCTCATTCGAACCATTGGTTAGCCAAGAGTAAGTTAAATTTCAGGTCTAAATACCGTAGATTAAGTGCTATTTTCGTCACCCATGGCATCTCATTCGAACCATTGGTTAGCCAAGAGTAAGTTGAATTTCAGGTGTAAATACCGTAGATTAAGTTTCATTTTTGTCATTCATGGCATCTCCAAAAAAAAATTAGTCGACAACTGTTTAAAGTGAAACTTCGGGAGTAAATAAAACTCTTCTTCTATTCAAGCTGAAACACATACAAATCCACCAATGTATCATGACTTATTTATGTTTCGGGAATCAATAGACGCCAAATCAGAAAAGTTATTTTGAACGATCTGAATTTTCTTGTATTTAAACGCAATCGAATGTAGGTCGTGTGAACGATATTAAAATTTGTATTAAAAACATCCACACAAAATTTCGAGGCACAATGCAAAGTGTGCAAATCCGTTCCTCAAAAATACAGGGCGCAGCAGTCAACCCTGCATTTTCGAGAAGGCTGTGGAAGCCAAAAATACAGGATTCACTGCTGCTCCCTCTAGAATTCCTAGGCTAAAAGTACATTTGAACACGTTTAAATGCAGTGTGGTAATTATTTAGATTCTCACACCAGCTGTTTCAATGACTCATTTTAAAGCGACGTAGAGTAATTTTTTCAGCCCCAGAAACAAAAATCGACACAAATTTTCTCGCTAGCCGTTTCAATGAGTCATTGTAAAGCTGAAGTATTTTTTTGAACCCAGAATCATAAATGGACATCCCAGTACTTGTGCATTCCTCCACGTATGTTGTTAAATTCACGAATGTTTGGCACTATGAAACGTTTACAAACTTTATTTCTGCCCCGTTGAAATAAAATGGCAGACGCGTTTTCAAGTATTCTCTCGTTGTCATCTTTAAATTTACGCTCACATCTGTAAAAGCGGGATTACGTTAGTATATTTGCGTAACACAAGCAGTAAAAGGAATTGTCTCAGCTCTTGAACTAATCTAGCTCTTATGCTGTTTATAAGCTCTCAAATATAACTTAGGAAATTGTTTAGGTCACGACAGACCGTACATCTCAGGGAATACAAATATTGTATTTTATGGAAATTAGCGCTTCCACTGGGTAAATGTGAGGTTCCGAGGTGGGAGTTAGGTAGGCCTTCCTTTTTTTGTAATAAAATATTTTATTTCTTTTCTTAGGGAATGTCTTTTTCGGTTCACTGCTGTCCTGTTTTACAGTGCCTCTATCTTACCTCTTTAACTTGTATCTTGTTTCTCAACCTCCCTTCACACCATAATGCTTCTATGGGAATAGGTCATGTGGGGGAAATACACCTCGTGCATAGATTCTGAGTTCCCTTAACTCCACACTAAATGCTGTTTTTATCTTTCCTCTCTTTTAACATCTTTGTTGCGGTAAAAAGGCTGAAACAAACATGAGCAATACAACAGACCGCGACTCCATCGGTCAGAATACTACAGCATCACTCCTATAAAGAGAAAATAAAGTTGCTGTCGAACCGTCTGCTGCCCAAAACGCATTTCAAAATGATCAGAATCTATTTTTAAGCTCAACTAACCCTTCACAGCCTAGTCAGTTTTCCTGCTTTCCTAATTACGCTGATAGCAGTCTATCGTTCAGCATTAATATGTTCAGCAGTCTGACATCGCATAATTTGCGAATCCAAGATGTACGAGTGAATTAGTCTTACTGCAGCAATGAAATTAAGCTCTGCCCCGCGTTTACGGAGTGCTCGAGACACTGCAGGCTCTTCATCAGGCGAGCTCCTGAATCTGAATCTGAATTTACGTCCCTGAAGAACCTTCAGAAAATTTCTTATCTGAGAAGCAGCCCGGCGAGACAGCAGCTTGTCTGGCGCGGCAGTGGAAGGAAGCGCGAGGTAAATGTTCATATTTTCCCAGGGAAGATTAAGAGAGCTGGCCTACACCGTGACGGGTCTGATGGATGCTTCTACTTAGCTGTAATTGCACTAGTGGAAATTTCTGCTCCCTGCAGCACCGTAGAAACAAGGTTAAGCCTTGCCCTCTAACATAACCTCTGCAGTTCGCTGTTATTTTCCCTGCATGTTGAATGGGTTCAAAGACATTCTCTTTTTGCGCTTGATTCATTCGCATAGCTATTTTTGAACTTTTGCAGAGCAAATTGATATTATGAGGCTGCTCGGATAACAGTCATCAACAACTGCACAATTGATTTCACGAGTATAATTCAGACAGAATTTAAATTAAGTGAAGCCGAGTATCGGACAGTCCATGGCTGAGTGTGGACGGGCATCGGACAGTGCATGGCTGAGTGTGGCCGAGCATGACAGTCCATGGCTGAGTGTGGCCGGGCATCGGAGAGTCCATGGCTGAGTGTGACCGAGCATCGGACAGTCCATGGCTGAGTGTGGCCGGGCATTGGACGGTCCATGGCTGAGTGTGGCCGAGCATTGGACAGTCCATGGCTGAGTGTGGCCGGGCATTGGACGGTCCATGGCTGAGTGTGGCCGAGCATCGGACAGTCCATGGCTGAGTGTGGCCGGGCATTGGACGGTCCATGGCTGAGTGTGGCCGGGCATTGGACAGTCCATGGCTGAGTGTGGCTGGGCATTGGACAGTCCATGGCTGAGTGTGGCCGGGCATTGGACGGTCCATGGCTGAGTGTGGCCGGGCATTGGACGGTCCATGGCTGAGTGTGGCCGGGCATCGGACAGTCCATGGCTGAGTGTGGCCGGGCATTGGACGGTCCATGGCTGAGTGTGGCCGGGCATCAAGCGTGAGGACACAAACACAAGCACATACAATGTAGGTTTGTGGCATCCAGAAGTGTATTAGCTCAATTTTATCACATCAAGATTGAATGAATGAAAAATTTTTGCTGTGCATCAATATCTGGATATAAAGATGGAAATCTTGCTCGTTGCCCTTGTAAGTTGTGTAACAATTCCACTTAGCAAAGCTTTTTCGAAGATAAAAACGTTCTCAAAATCTACAATGATGATGGAGTTGAAATTTGAATGAAATTTTTTCTCTAAAGGAGAGGTATATTTTCAAACCCTACATTGCACATTAGGTTAAAGATTTTCAAGTATTTCGAAGTGATGTTCGAAAAGTTTTCCCAATGCTCCAAAGTCAATTTGCAAATTTTGATATTCATTTTCGTTCAGTTACAGTGTGTCAAAATTGCCATCAAAGAGGTTACATGCACACCATGACTTAACTCAATGAAAGAATCATCTTCAGAACAAAGGAAGCTAATATTTTCCGCCATTTTTTGGTACTCGTCCGCACGTTATACAAAAATTGACGATCTCGTTCCTCTGTGAAATTGAACTTGATTTAATCTCGAAACTGTTAGAGTTTTTCTGACTTTCTGTAACTTTCAAAAGTGAAAAATCCGTCGTCGCAAGAAATGTAAGACATTTTTCTTCCATACAGAAGTGAGAAAGAAAAAGTCTGGTTCTCGCTTCATATTCAGAAAAAAGCGAAACTTCGGCCATGAAAAGAGCAAGAGCTGTGAAGGAAGCTCTGACAAATTTCCAATGCGGTCCATTTTTTAAACTTAGACTTGTTCTCGATCTCCTCTAACAAATTCTTTTTATCTACAAAATAGTAACAGCCGCACACAGGCCACAAATGATAATTTTATATCTGCAAATCATCAGCATATTGAGGCAGGAATAAAAAGAGCATTAACACAAACTTATTTATAAACGTTCCCCTGTCGCTGTCGCTTTCATTGGGTTACCTTCCCTTGACCTGAGTGCTACCAGCTTCGTTGCAGCGAAGTTGTAACTCCGACTGTGGCAGCTGCTATTCGTTTATTCATTCGCCATGATTTGAGTCTGCAGCAAACATGAACAGAGAACAACCTCGGACGAAATTCATGCGTGAGTTCCCGTTGTCATAAAATTGTTCCCATTTGGGGTCTGTAAATTGTGCGGAGGTGAGCATCAGCAACACAATGAATAGAGTCGTTCTCGGCTCCTGCTGTTCAATGGCCCGAGGAGCCCTTGGCGAACTGGGCGAGAATTAGAAAGAGGCCTTGTCTGCTCCGGCACTGCAGTGGTCCAGAGTTTATGACTCGGGTTTTGCGTACACGTCGTGCCTAATTCCTGGCCAGGGAAATGTGCTGGAAATTTCTGAACACTATTCTGAAGTAATAAACTTTACAGTGATGTGATGTGCAATGTGTCATCTGAAATTATGTTGTTTACACTGTTTTCCGTCGTCCAAATGCGCATGATATTTTTGAACGCTCTTCTGTATGAATAATTTCTACGGTGATGTGATGTGCAATGTGACATCTACAATTACCGTGTTAACACTGTTTTCTTTTTTTCAAAGTATCATCTGAAATTACGGTGTGTTCACTATTTTCCAGCACCTAAAGTATCTTCTGAAATTACAGTGTGTACACTTTTTTCCTTCGTCCAAATGCGCAAGGAATTTCTGAACATTATATACTGTACGATAAAAATTTACAGTGAAACGATGTCCAAAGTATCATCTAAAATTATCGTGTTGAAACTATATTTCTTCGTCCAAATGCGGAAGGAATTTCACCACTCTACATGAAACCTACAGTGATATGATGAACTCGTTACTGCATGACGTCTGCCTTCTATTTCAGTGACGGTATTTTGGTAGTTTCCGCGTTCCGATGTATTTAATCTGTATATTTCAATTTATTGAAAACATCCGCTTCTCATGAGAAAAATAATTTCAAGACGGTTTGGAAAATGTCTGTTCGTGATGCAATAGCAGCCGTAGTTTGATGCAAAAATTTCACTTTATTTTATACACAAATCCGATTTGGTGTTGTATATTCTATCATATCGATAAATATAATTTATATGGGTAAGTTTCATTGATAAAAATTTATAAATCCAAGAAGATATTTTCATTTTTTCTCTCACACGAGTTCGTTTTTGTCATTTATCACTTCCGGTTGATGGTAATATCGTCTTAGTAACGTTGGCCAGTAAATCCAATGCCAGTAATAAACAATTTAAATAGGCCAATTGTTTCATTCAATCGAGTTAAGATCCTGGTAATTATTAAAAACTCTTTAGGAATTGATACGTGCGTGTAAGAGAAGCGTACGCTGCGCATTTTTAAAATAAACCTGAACCAATTTACAATAAACTCGTAGTGGCAAACCCAAAGAGGATTCATTATACATTTAAAATCTAGCATTTAGACCAAAACTATGAAAAAATTTTATTTAAATAATTTGCAGTGAGAATTTACAGTCAAATTGACTTCATATTCTTTATATAATTAAATTTCATAATTTATATTGTCTCATAATATAAAGATTTATCATTTACACCCTTTTTTACACCTCACACGCGGAATAACTTAATTTTTTCCTAAATTATTCACAATTTGCTAGCTTCTCAACTGATTTTTTATTTATTGATGAATTTTTTTCTAGTTTATCTAATGTTTCAATGTGCTTCTGAACAAACTTGTAATAACTAATGTCCGAATGTGACATTTTAAAGATTTCCTCAGAAGTAAAGCTTTCCACCGCAAACTAGCTACCGAGAGCAAAAGTTTTTTATGCTTTCAAAATAGAACTGTCAGCTAACAAGTGCGTTAACAGATGGTGTGTCAGGAACATCCAGGGTACGGAACAACCAGAATTTTATTCAAGGGCATGATTTACGCTTCCGAATGTCCAACCTTAAATTTTTGAAAGACTTTCCAACCCTAATTCTTTTAATTTTATTCAAGGGCTATGATTCACGCTTCCGAATGTCCAACCTTAAATTTTTTTATTTTATTCAAGGGCAATGATTTACGCTTCCGATGTCCACCCTTAATTCTTTTAATTTATTCAAGGGCCATGATTCACGCTTCCGAATGTCCAACCTTAAATTTTTGAAAGACTTTCCAACCCTAATTTTTTTAATTTTATTCAAGGGCTATGATTCACGCTTCCGAATGTCCAACCTTAAATTTTTGAAAGACCAGCTGCAGCTTCATGCTAAGATGGCAAAAATTCCACTGCGCCAACTTGACAGCGTCCAACTCACCCAAGCCCTCACAACTCCCACTATATCAGACTCCATCTTCCAGGGAATTGAAAAATGCGCAACTGCTAGTTTTGGATTCATAAGCTGTTGCCATTTCAAACTCGCCGCCTCCCAATGCATGATCTTTTTCTAGGCGGCCGTGCTGTCTTCATGGTAAAACTAATACTTTTACGCTGCCAAACATGGAAAAGTATTTTTTAAGGTAGGCTAAAATTAGAAAAATTATACACGATTAGAATGTCAATTTAAATCAGTAGTCATTTAAATATGTATTTAGAGCGCGTATAATTTTTTGAAAATTCTTCTGTGTTTACGATTAGGTGATATTGAAATGATTATCAATCATTCTGAGTAAACTCCCTTAAAAACATAAATTTCAAGCATCTATCCTAATAATGCCCGTTGTGTGTTTATTTATATCTCTGTATGGTGTCCGCTTCTTAAGAAACATAGGATGTCTGAGTTTGCGGTCTCATGGATACCGAATTCCTCAGTATAACATCAAAAGATGGCCTTTACATGCATTGATATATTTGACACTTAATCAGGATAGGTTCGTTTAGTTAAATTAGTATAGGATAGGTTAGCATATGTTAGGTAATATTGACAGAATTTTTACGCGGGTCTACCTACGAATTTCCACGGGTCCGAAGAATTTTCAGGGGTCCTGCTTCTACATAAAAATACTCATTGATTATTTGTTTAGAGTCCGCTGCTTTCAGTTCTGTCATTCTCATAAAGATAGCCATAGTGACCGTATCTGTGATACGAGTTTCACCAGTGAGCAAGTACAATAATATTCTTTATCACAGGTACTGTTAGCATGGATATATTTGTTAGTCATCCACGTCTGGAAGTTTGTTCAAAAAAGGAATTAAATCCCGCCATTTTTATCGGGCCGTGCACACTAGTTAAATAATAATGAGGTATCCAGTTTACAGGGTGGGAGAAGAGATGAGCAGACTAAACATGCAAGTAAACAATGACCTACCAACTATGCACATTATCCAATATTTATTCTTCACACGTACCTAGCGAACTACGTGTAATTGAAAAAGGATACTTACAGGCAAATTAGCAGGCGTTGTCCCCTTTTATTACAGACCTGCCTTGGTAGTTTGCCGTTTTTTCGCAGCTATTCGCATGTTTCTGCACACATCCTATGACAGATAAGTAATCGTCTATTGCAACCCTCGAGCTGTGAAAACCTTCAAGTCTTAATTTAAATTCTTCTCGGTTTATGGATAACTGTTGTAACACAAATGTGTATAGTGTGAACACTGTTTTTCTTTGACAAAATACATCACCTAAACTTACGACGAAAACATTGTTTTCCTTCGTCCAAAGCAAGCATCATCTGAAATTACCGTTTAGACCTTGCTTTTGTTCGACCAGAGCATCATCTAACATTAATACAGCACTAATGCCTTCGTCGAACGTGCCAAATTCCCATATTTGTTCTAAAGCTGCATTACCATTCCAGGTTCCATTACAAGGTTCCCATTGGAGAAGCCGTTATCGAACATCGTCGCATTGGAGCGGCGTCGCAATTTTGACTTTCGCCAAGACTTGTCACCAAGGAAGGCCATTTGCATGCGTAAGTTAACGAGATGTCGACAGACAAATTGCCGAGCTCGCTAAGCACCAATTGCCTCTGGCAGTTAGTTCGAGTGGCCTGTGCTCGAAGAAGAACAATCAAATGAAGTTCTCTTGAGGATTATCTCGGGTGGTCGCAATTCATCGCTACGAGGAGGGCTCGATTGTAAGACAGGGTCAAAGGAACCTCTAATTGAGTGTTAGAAGTCAATTTAGACAAAGAAGAACGTATTTCATCATTACGAAAATTGTTCGATTGAAAAAGACGGTCAAAGGAACCTCTATTTGCGTGTTAGAAGACGGTATAAGCGAATAGAAATTCACTCATTTCATCATTACGAGAGAGGTTCGAATGCAAGACAGAGTCGAAAGAACTACAATTCGAGTGTTAGAAGTCAGTATAAACGAACAAAAACGCAGTTCATCATTGCAAAATTCGTTCGTTTACAGTAAACGATAAAAAAACTCTATTTGAATGTTAAAGGATAATTCAAAGATAGAAAAAAGCAATAATAATTGCACTTTAAATTGTGTAATCAAGAGCATGCCTGCAATTATCTTTTCATTTGATTAACCTTGATAAATTTTGATAATAATGCATTTTTATTTTCGTGTACAATATATTGGTTAAGATATCGTCAAATACAGAATAAGACTTTGAAGTCGATAAGAAACAGGCTAAAAACTAATCAAACCAGACACTTTCTTGTGCCGTTAATTTTCATAACTCAAGTTATAAAAATAAGTTATGAAACCAACTTATGAACAAAGTTATCAAGTCCAGTTATGAAACCGAGTCATAAAACCCAATTGTGAAGCTAAGTTATAAAACTAAGTTATGAAACCAAGTAATGAAACAAAGTTTGAAACCAATTTTTGAATCCAAGTTATAGAGCCAAGTTACAAAAACAAGCTATAAAACAAAGTTGTGAAACTAAGTTATGAAACCAAGTCATAAAACCAAATTATGAAACCAAGTCATGAAACCAAATTATGAAACCAAGTCATGAAAACAAATTATGAAACCAAGTCATGAAACCAAATTATGAAACCAAGTCATGAAACCAAATTATGAAACCAAGTCATGAAACCAAATTATGAATCCAAGTCATGAAACCAAATTATGAAACCAAGTCATGAAACCAAATTATGAAATCAACTTATGAAACCAAGTCATGAAACCAAATTATGAAACCAAGTCATGAAACCAAATTATGAAATCAACTTATGAAACCAAGTCATGAAACCTAATTATGAAATTAACATATGAAACCAAGTCATGAAACCAAATTATGAAACCAAGTCATGAAACCAAATTATGAAATCAACTTATGAAACCAAGGCATGAAACCAAATTATGAAACCAAGTCATGAAACCAAATTATGAAACCAAGTCATGAAACCAAATTATGAAACAAAGTCATGTAACCAAATTATGAAACCAAGTCATGAAACCAAATTATGAAACCAAGTCATGAAACCAAATTATGAAATCAACTTATGAAACCAAGTCATGAAACCAAATTATGAAACCAAGTCATGAAACCAAATTATGAAATCAACTTATGAAACCAAGTCATGAAACCAAATTATGAAATCAACTTATGAAACCAAGTCATGAAACCAAATTATGAAACCAAGTCATGAAACCAAATTATGAAATCAACTTATGAAACCAAGTCATGAAACCAAATTATGAAATCAACTTATGAAACCAAGTCATGAAACCAAATTATGAAACCAAGTCATGAAACCAAATTATGAAATCAACTTATGAAACCAAGTCATGAAACCAAATTATGAAACCAAGTCATGAAACCAAATTATGAAACCAAGTCATGAAACCAAATTATGAAACCAAGTCATGAAACCAAATTATGAAATCAACTTATGAAACCAAGTCATGAAACCAAATTATGAAACCAAGTCATGAAACCAAATTATGAAACCAAGTCATGAAACCAAATTATGAAACCAAGTCATGAAACCAAATTATGAAATCAACTTATGAAACCAAATTATGAAATCAACTTATGAAACCAAGTTATAACACAAAGTCATGAAACCAAGTTGTGAAACTAAATTTTACAAGCCCAGTCATAGTGCCAAGTTACAAAACCGAGTTTTCAAACGCAACCAACCGAAATAAAGCCCCGAGCTGTTCGGTTATTTTAATTCCCTTCGACTTGCATTTAACGAACGGGATCGTTGAGCTCAATACTCTCACGTGTGTTAAAGTATTTTTTATTGCAGCATCAGATTAAGATCAATGATGCGCGCGCTAAAACGGCTCAATGTTTGATCCATTGTGCCAATGCAAACACAATGTGTCCAATTATTGTTTGAATCCAGAAAAATTAAAGTGAGTAAAAGCTTATGCTTCGCCATATGATGTATTATATGCGCTTATTTTTCCCCTTCACTAATGGAAACCTATTCATGTTAGGTCCAAAGAGTACTCTATATTTTTAATCCGCTGTGTACGTTGAGACGAAATGGGTTCAGTCATTGTTAAATTGCTTAAAACTGATGCGAAATATGACTTTTGGAAATACAATGCATTTTATACGCTTACTTTTCTCCTTGACTAATGAATGCTTCTCGTACGAAGCCTAATACTTTCATTAATATTAACGAAAGCCTGCTCATACTAAGCCTAATACTTATATTAATATTATTGACAGCCTACTTCCTCGTTCTTCAACATAAAAATAATCAGCATACACCTTTGAAAAATTCAGGGTATTTTAATATCATCCGTGCAAAATATTTTCAAAGCGTCGTGAAATACATATGTTCCAAATACTTTCACCGGAAATTTTTTGCAGAAGTTTTAAAAAATGTACCCAACTCGGTGCAACGCGGTGTTTTGTTGAGACATTGTCTGCTGCAGCTGCGCAGCTTTGAAGATTTTGTGTGATTTTCAAAAGCATGCAATTCTTTTACTGGCTAAATGAATCCGTCAGAATGCCTGCAGAGCTGTCGCGGACTTTACAATGAATTCGAAAAGAAATACAGCAGATCTCATTTCTGATACGCACAGCGTCAATTTCTATTAATGACAAGCAATTTTTTTTTAATGCAAAAATAATTTAGGATTGGAACACGGCCGTATCTCATTAAATAAAATCTGGAAAATATTTTTTCATCCAATCGGAGAAAGACGAGTAGCTGAATTTTAATAGGAATGTCCTCGAGCCAAATGATCTTTTGCTTCTTCGGGTCTTGATTGCTTCCTGGGTCACAATCTCTGCCATTTGTGAAGTCGGGGGCAATCTTATTAGCGGCCCCGAGAAGGAAACTCTGGAGCGTTCGTTGAAGGACAGCCCAAAAAAATACGCTGAAAGGAAATTCATACAGAAGCTGTCAGACTACCGAAAATAAAGCAGCTGGCAGATTACCGAACTTAAAGAAGCTGACAGGAAATTAACATAGAAACTGGCAGACATGCCCAAACAAAATCGGTGGAAGACAAATCAAAGTAAAATGCTGGCAGGTAGGCCAAAATAAAAATAACGTGTGGATGAATAAAAGAGAAACTTGAATACAAAATTATTGAAAGAAACTTGTAGGATATTCAGTTAGAAACAAGCAGATAAACTAAAATAATGAAGCGCGCAGACAAGCCGAGATAAATTAGATTGCACGGTAATCGATAAAAAGTTTGCTGACGAACAAAACCAATGAAGCTCGCAGAAAAATTCATCGAGAAGCTTAAAATTTTAAATAAATAAATAAATAATGAAGGCATCTACGGATGCTAGAAGCATTTTAAAATGCTAGCAGAAAAATAAACGAAGAAGCATGCAGACTTTTCAAAACAATGAAGACAGCAGAGAAATGTATAAAGAAGCCAGCAAACTTAGCAGCTTAATATTGGCGTTGATTTTGGAGCGGCCTGTATCGTTAGAGCCCTGCAGTAGGTTTATCATATGACCTTGTGGTATAGTGTTGTGGCACACATGTGTGGTGTAGAGTTGTGGTAGAGATGTGGTTGTCAGCTCAGGTAGACATGTGGTATAAAATTGTGGTAGACAAGTTGTAGTGAGCTGAGGTAGACAAGTTTTAGTGAGCTGAGGTAGACAAGTGGTAGTGAGCTGAGGTAGACAAGTTGTAGTGAGCTGAGGTAGACAAGTGGTAGTGAGCTGAGGTAGACAAGTGGTAGTGAACTGAGGTAGACAAGTGGTAGTGAGCTGAGGTAGACAAGTGGTAGTGAGCTGAAGTAGACACGTGGTAGTGAGCTATGGCAGACATGTGGTATAGAGTTGTGGTAGTCACGCGGTAGTGAGCTGTGGCAGACATGTGGTATAGAGTTGTGGTAGACATGTGGTATAGAGTTGTGGTAGACACGTGTTAGTGAGCTGTGACTAAGATGAGGTAGAGAGTCAAGGAAGAGAAATGTAGGAGACCTATGTACGAGAGTGTATAGTGTTGAACCAGTTCTATCCTGCAAACTAACACCATGTGCACTGGTAGACCTGAGGTGAGCCCGGAGTAGATCTCAGGTAGACCTAAATATGCCTGCAGTAGACCTGAGGTAGACCTACAATAAGCCTGAGGTAGATCTGAGGTAGTCCTGTGATAAGACTGAGATTAACCTGAGTAAACCTAGAATAGACCTGACTTAACCTGCAGTAAACCTGAAGTACACCTGCAGTAGACCTGCAGAAGACCCGTGGTAGACCTGCGTTAGGCCTTCAGTAGACCTAAGTTGACCTGCAGTAGACCTGCAGTAAACCTGGAGAAGACCTGAGTAGACCTAAGTAGACCTGCGTCAAGTCAGCCCTACTGCCCACACCTCAGCACGCCTCACAAATGTCGTATCAGACCAAAAGCAATCTGCCGGCCCGACTGGCCGACAGTTTTTCCTTTTCCCGGATCCTGCAAACCTCGACCGAGCTTAATACCAATAAGTTCAAAGTCCGCGCTGACAGCCGAACATAATGGAACTTCGTCGCAAAATGGAAAAATCAGTTTTACGTTAATGCGACTCTGCTTGTGCTCTCAACTGAAATAAATTATTAATACAACGGCGTTCTTATGCTATCACCTGAAAATAAATTATGGTTAGCTTTCCATGTAAGCTACCTGGTCCACTTTTTTTTGAAAATGAGATTTTTACGATGTTAAGACTGTTGGCGTAGCTTTATGTTTAGGAAAAATAAGGGTAAAGTAAATGCAACTACGTTTATGTACTCTAAACTGAAATAAATCAATCTTTACTTTCCAACCGAACTACCAGGTTCTAGTACAACGAGGTTCAAGTAGTGCCCTAGTTCAAGTGCTACATGGTTCAAGTAGTGCCCTGGTTCAAGTGCTACATGGTTCAAGTAGTGCCCTGGTTCAAGTGCTACATGGTTCAAGTAGGGCTCTGGTTCAAGTGCTACATGGTTCAAGTAGGGCTCTGGTTCAAGTGCTACATGGTTCAAGTAGGGCTCTGGTTCAAGTGCTACATGGTTCAAGTAGGGCTCTGGTTCAAGTGCTACATGGTTCAAGTAGGGCCCTGGTTCAAGTGCTACATGGTTCAAGTAGGGCTCTGGTTCAAGTGCTACATGGTTCAAGTAGGGCTCTGGTTCAAGTGCTACATGGTTCAAGTAGGGCTCTGGTTCAAGTGCTACATGGTTCAAGTAGGGCCCTGGTTCAAGTGCTACATGGTTCAAGTAGGGCTCTGGTTCAAGTGCTACATGGTTCATGTAGGGCCCTGGTTCAAGTGCTACATGGTTCAAGTAGGGCTCTGGTTCAAGTGCTACATGGTTCAAGTAGGGCTCTGGTTCAAGTGCTACATGGTTCAAGTAGGGCCCTGGTTCAAGTGCTACATGGTTCAAGTAGGGCTCTGGTTCAAGTGCTACATGGTTCAAGTAGGGCCCTGGTTCAAGTGCTACATGGTTCAAGTAGTGCCCTGGTTCAAGTGCTACATGGTTCAAGTAGTGCCCTAGTTCAAGTGCTACATGGTTCAAGTAGGGCCCTGGTTCAAGTGCTACATGGTTCAAGTAGGGCTCTGGTTCAAGTGCTACATGGTTCAAGTATTGCCCTGGTTCAAGTGCTACATGGTTCAAGTAGGGCCCTGGTTCAAGTGCTACATGGTTCAAGTAGGGCTCTAGTTCAAGTGCTACATGGTTCAAGTAGTGCCCTGGTTCAAGTGCTACATGGTTCAAGTAGGGCCCTGGTTCAAGTGCTACATGGTTCAAGTAGGGCCCTGGTTCAAGTGCTACATGGTTCAAGTAGGGCCCTGGTTCAAGTGCTACATGGTTCAAGTAGGGCTCTGGTTCAAGTGCTACATGGTTCAAGTAGTGCCCTGGTTCAAGTGCTACATGGTTCAAGTAGGGCCCTGGTTCAAGTGCTACATGGTTCAAGTACTACATGGTTCTGGTAGGGCCCTAGTTCAAGTGCTACATGGTTCAAGTAGTGCCCTGGTTCAAGTGCTACATGGTTCAAGTAGGGCCCTAGTTCAAGTGCTACATGGTTCAAGTACTGCCAGGTTTGAGTAATACCTTGTTCAAATACTTAGACTAAAAGTAATTTCACGCGACTCAAAGCGCCCTCTAGGGTTAGTTTTACTTACTACACTACAAAAATTACTGTACAAATACACATTTATATATGAATCACAGAACACATGCAAATGACAATACAAATTACCGAACACATACAAATGACAATGCAAATACAAATTACAATACAAATACAAACTACAATACATCACAAATTGCAATACAAATACGATCTACAACACAACACAAATACATGTTAGAGCAGCTCCGCAACGACAACCAGTCCCCGTGATGCAACGGAGAACATTTCTCTGCGCCCGAAATAAAGTTTTGATAAAAGTGCTCGGCGCGCTCATGGATTCACTAGTGTCCCGAAAACAAGAGGGTTCTTTATGCGTTGAGGGTGGGAGTGAATAAAGAAATGCGTTACTTCTTCAGGACGTTCTCGTATGAAAAAATGCTTAAGAATGAAGCTCCGTATTTCTAGATATATGCATAAAATTTGAGGACTGAGAAACTTTATTTTTAGGAGACACAAGTATTACTTTACTTGAAAAATTTATCTAATACTTTGTGGAAATAATGGGTAACGGAGATAATCTTTCGAACTTCGTTTGTCAGTTTTGCTGCCTGTATATTCAGACGCACAGTTAAAGTCTCTCATTCCTTGTATTGATAGACCACAGCTCATCACACTGCGTCAAATGCATGATTGTCATCGCTACACAGAGAAAAATCCTGTTCACCTTTCACAATGACACCACACACACTATCGCACTTCAACTTCCACTTCAAACAACACACACACACTATCACACTTCAACTTCCACTTCAAACACCACACACACAATCGCATTTCAACTTCCACTTCAAACATCACACACACAATATCGCACTTCAACTTCCACTTCAGACACCACACACACACTATCGCATTTCAACTTCCACTTCAGACACCACACACACACTTTCGCACTTCAACTTCCACTTCAGACACCACACACACACTTTCGCACTTCAACTTCCACTTCAGACACCACACACACACTTTCGCACTTCAACTTCCACTTCAGACACCACACACACACTATCGCATTTCAACTTCCACTTCAGACACCACACACACAATATCGCACTTCAACTTCCACTTGAAACACCACACACACACTATCGCACTTCAACTTCCACTTGAAACACCACACACACACTATCGCACTTCAACTTTCACTACAAACACCACACAAACACAATCGCACTTCAACTTCCACTCCAAACACCACACACACTATCACACTTCAACTTCTACTTCAAACACCACACACACAATCGCATTTCAACTTCCACTTCAGACACCACACACACACTATCGCACTTCAACTTCCACTTCAAACACCACACACACTATCGCACTTCAACTTCCACTTCAGACACCACACACACAATATCGCACTTCAACTTCCACTTCAGACACCACACACACAATATCGCACTTCAACTTCCACTTCAAACACCACACACACAATATCGCACTTCAACTTCCACTTCAAACACCACACACACAATATCGCTCTTCAACTTCCACTTCAGACACCACACACACAATATCGCACTTCAACTTCCACTTCAAACACCACACACACACTATCGCACTTCAACTTCCACTTCAGACACCACACACACAATATCGCACTTCAACTTCCACTTCAAACACCACACACACACTATCGCACTTCAACTTCCACTTCAAACACCACACACACACTATCGCACTTCAACTTCCACTTCAAACACCACACACACACTATCGCACTTCAACTTCCACTTCAGACACCACACACACAATATCGCACTTCAACTTCCACTTCAAACACCACACACACAATATCGCACTTCAACTTCCACTTCAGACACCACACACACTATCGCACTTCAACTTCCACTTCAGACACCACACACACTATCGCACTTCAACTTCCACTTCAGACACCACACACACTATCGCACTTCAACTTCCACTTCAAACACCACACACACACTATCGCACTTCAACTTCCACTTCAAACACCACACACACAATATCGCACTTCAACTTCCACTTCAAACACCACACACACAATATCGCACTTCAACTTCCACTTCAGACACCACACACACTATCGCACTTCAACTTCCACTTCAGACACCACACACACTATCGCACTTCAACTTCCACTTCAAACACCACACACACTATCGCACTTCAACTTCCACTTCAGACACCACACACACTATCGCACTTCAACTTCCACTTCAGACACCACACACACAATCGCACTTCAACTTCCACTTCAGACACCACACACACTATCGCACTTCAACTTCCACTTGAAACACCACACACACACTATCGCACTTCAACTTCCACTTGAAACACCACACACACACTATCGCACTTCAACTTTCACTACAAACACCAAACAAACACAATCGCACTTCAACTTCCACTCCAAACACCACACACACTATCACACTTCAACTTCCACTTCAAACACCACACACACAACATCGCACTTCAACTTCCACTTCAGACACCACACACACAATATCGCACTTCAACTTCCACTTCAGACACCACACACACAATATCGCACTTCAACTTCCACTTCAAACACCACACACACAACATCGCACTTCAACTTCCACTTCAAACACCACACACAGAATATCGCACTTCAACTTCCACTTCAGACACCACACACACAATATCGCACTTCAACTTCCACTTCAGACACCACACACACAATATCGCACTTCAACTTCCACTTCAAACACCACACACACAATATCGCATTTCAACTTCCACTTCAGACACCACACACACAACATCGCACTTCAACTTCCACTTCAGACACCACACACACAATATCGCACTTCAACTTCCACTTCAGACACCACACACACAATATCGCACTTCAACTTCCACTTCAAACACCACACACACAATATCGCACTTCAACTTCCACTTCAAACACCACACACACAATATCGCACTTCAACTTCCACTTCAGACACCACACACACAATATCGCACTTCAACTTCCACTTCAAACACCACACATACACTATCGCACTTCAACTTCCACTTCAGACACCACACACACAATATCGCACTTCAACTTCCACTTCAAACACCACACACACACTATCGCACTTCAACTTCCACTTCAAACACCACACACACACTATCGCACTTCAACTTCCACTTCAAACACCACACACACACTATCGCACTTCAACTTCCACTTCAGACACCACACACACAATATCGCACTTCAACTTCCACTTCAAACACCACACACACAATATCGCACTTCAACTTCCACTTCAAACACCACACACACACTATCGCACTTCAACTTCCACTTCAGACACCACACACACACTATCGCACTTCAACTTCCACTTCAGACACCACACACACACTATCGCACTTCAACTTCCACTTCAGACACCACACACACACTATCGCACTTCAACTTCCACTTCAAACACCACACACACACTATCGCACTTCAACTTCCACTTCAGACACCACACACACACTATCGCACTTCAACTTCCACTTCAGACACCACACACACACTATCGCACTTCAACTTCCACTTCCAACACCACACACACACTATCGCACTTCAACTTCCACTTCAGACACAACACACACACTATCGCACTTCAACTTCCACTTCAGACACCACACACACACTATCGCACTTCAACTTCCACTTCAAACACCACACACACTATCACACTTCAACTTCCACTTCGAACACCACACACTAACGCATTCCAACTTCAACTGCAAAATTCACCAGATTTTAAAAGTCGAGCCATCCTTACCAATAATATCCACGCCCCGCACTATTCTACGCACACTCTATGAATAAGTTGAGGAGGGTCGGCTATAAAGTTTCATGAAACATGAACAGTTGTGCCAGCGAAGCATCTACGCAGGCTGCAACGCCCACCACGTAACATAAATTTTGGTTTATGTGAACCAATAAAGTCTTTATTCCTCGTAGTCGCTGCTTTGAAAACCTAACGCGCACGACTCGTGCATCGGCGAGCTGCAAAGTACGCAGTTCCAAACGGTAGGCAATCCCTAACGTAGAAAGAAAAGGAAGAAACAAACTATCTGTATATTCCAATCTTAACCATGCTAAGGTGGATTTCATACTTGTTTGTCTGAACCTATATCCCTGGAACAAACTGAGTGTAAAATTTGACAATTTTCTATCCAAAATTATACTGAATCCAAGCCATTTATTCGATTCACTCCAACAATCGCTGAGTTTGATTCCAATCGCTGAATGTGATTTTTACAGTAGCTACCATAACAACCAGGATAACAACCAGAAAAATAACCAGGATAACAACCAAGATAACAACCAGGATAACAACCAGAATAACATTCAGGATAACAACCAGAATAACAATCAGAATAACAACCAGGATAACAACCAGAATAACAACCAGGATAACAACCAGAATAATGAACAGAATAACAACCAGAATAACAACCAGAATAACAACCAGAAAAACCACCAGGATAATAACCAGGAAAACAACCAAAATAACAACCAAAATAACAACCAGAATAACAACCAGGATAACAACCAAGATAACAACCAGGTTAACAACCAGGATTACAACCAAGATAACAATCAGGATAACAACCAGGATAACAATCAGGATAACAACCAGGATAACAACCAGGATAATAATCACAATAACAACCAGGATAACAAAAAAGATAACAAAAAGGATAAAACCAGGGTTACAACCAGGATAACAACCAAGATAACAACCAGGATAACAATCAGGATAACAACCAGGATAACAACCAGGATAAAAACCGGGATTCCAACCAGGATAACAACCAGGATAACAACCAGGATAACAACCAGGATAACAACCAGGATAACAACGAGGATAACAACCAGGATAACAACCAGGATAACAACCAGGATAACAACCAGGATAACAACCAGGATAACAACCAGGATAACAACCAGGATAACTGTACCAAGCCACGCAGCTTGCCACCAAACATCAAACACTGCTGCTGCTCGGTACCAGTAGACGCCTGGGAGTTTTCTACCTTCGTTTTTTGTTAGGTTTTGCAGCTCATTTTCTGAAGTTGACGCGCTTCAAAGAGAATGTTAATGGCGCTGATGAATTTTTCCTAAACTTACCTCGGCTTTCTCCCTCATTTCCCATCGAAGTGGCTTGTGCTGAAGTCCATTCGCTGGAGCGCAAATTCCGCATTTTTCTATATTCTGAGGTTAATTTAAGAAAGTCTCCCTTGTAATTAGTAGCCCGAATCTGTCTAGTTTAATTTTTGTTTACTGAACGCCAGTTCACTAAGCATTTTATTATTTACTTCTAGTTATTTCAGCGTAGGTTTTAACGATTCATGATTTTTCAACATGTGTAAAACTCGTATTTAAAAAAAAACGAAAGCCATATTACTTTAGAAATGGATAGCATTTAGCACAGTTGATCGTCAAAGTACGGCAACTTCTGGCGTAATTTCTATGAGTGTTGCTTCATTTTTCGGAAAAAAACAACCGAATCAGTCTGCGATGCACATTGTGCTGCGAGATGGCTCGTCAATGTTCCTCTGACCTTGAGTTCTCACTGAACCTGAGACTGGTTTTTTTCTCAACAATTTGGGTCTCCTCCACCAGCAGCGAACCAACAACAAACCTCTTGGACAAATTTATTCGAAGAAAAATATCAATAATATTCTTTATCTCGATGGCTTCTTTCCTTTTGATGAAAACACACGTTGGTGTCTGGGTTTAGTTTTCGTTTATTTTTAGTAAGATATGGTCACGGGCTCTCTCGAAAATAATAACTGTTCCGTCAAAAGCAGCGAGAACTTTTTCTATATTTTACCTTGATGCGCCTACAACCACCTTCCTCCAGCCTCATTTAAATTTTAGAATTCTCTGATTGACAGCATTTCACTCTTAGATTCTACAATTACACACCAGCATATTCTACAGCAATTCATATAATCGTCTGTCCTCGAAAATCCTGGTGTTGAATTATTGATCATTTACAGTGAAAAAGAACCTACTGCCATGTAACACTTTGACCTAGACGTGAGCCGCCGGTGTACACGGATGGAATTTTCATAAGCTGCTAACCGACCAGTGGTCACAAACTCAACTTTTATAAATTTTAACCAAAGCTGAATGAAGGTTCAATTCAGTTAATGTGTGCTATTTTCAAATTGCTCACTACAATTGACGTTAAATTCGAGTTGAATATTGAACTTCATTTAGCACCCATCGCGGTCGACGTTTTAAATGTCACTTAGGGCAAACTAAACCAAAGAGTTTTTAAGCCACCTTACTTCACAGTCTAACTTATCGCCGCCTGCATGTGTTTTTCGCTTTGCCGCCTGCATAAATGTCTTTCACCGTCTAAGCGATTCAATCGCTTTAAATCGTTTGGGCGGCGAAAGACATGCATGCAGGTGGCGACAAAGTTAGACTGGGGTACTTAATTACGTCATTCTTTGTTACGCGCAGGAGAACCTCGGTGCTCTCTTCCAGTGCGTGTTGACACGGTCACAGCGTTTCCGCGGGTGTTGACGGTTGGTTTGGTTCGGTTGTGAAGAGCAGGAGAGGGTAATAGCCTCCTCTGCTTAAATACGTTTTCATCCCTCCTAATAAATATGAAAAATGAATTGCACGATAACATTTCACCTGGTATGAAAATGGTTATTTTTGAAATAGCACGAAAAAATTAAATATCAGTCATTTATACCGGTACCTGCTGGAGCAATTAACCTATTGTTACACATGTGGCTCAACACGCGGAGAACGTGCAAAGAATGCGAACGTCATGTGCAATATTCTAAACTTGAAACTGAAATATTTTTCCACGCTCAAAAACAATCCTAGAAAGGGTTACAGAGCCGCCAAAATTCCTTGGCAATATTTGTACTTGCTCAAAACAACAATCCTGGAATATTCTTGAGTGTGGCAAAATTCCTCGGAGCACACATATATAAATTTAAACATACTGTCTATGAATAAGTATAAAAATCATCAATTGTATTATTTTTAGAGTCCAGTATCCTAACCCCAAATTATGTTTCAAGTTTTTTCACTTAGATATCCTTTTGTTTTTTTTACAGCTCATCCAACTTTGCATTTCAATGGCATGAGAGGAGAATTTTACAAACTCGACTATCCTTTGTAACTTCTGTTGATCAGAATATAATTGAACGAATGATCTCACCTTCAGCTCTCTTGATACGTACTCATGTTAAGCTTGGGCAATATTGTTAAATGTTCTGTTATTAACCTCAATAAACAGATTTGAACGTTATTGAGCGTCCATGCTATTACAATTTCGAACTAACATTCAAAATGAATTAGCCATTAACACTCCATTTAAATTTCCTATCTGAATGAAACAGAAGCACAGCACAATATTGAGTGCAATGTTTGTATACAACACTTACCATCACCCTGTATTTGTATATAACACTTACCCTCCCCCTGTATTTGTATATATCACTTACCCTCACCCTGTATTTGTATATAACAGTTACCCTCATCCTACATTTGTCTATAACACTTACCCTCACTCTGTATTTGTATATAACACTCACCCTCCCCCTGTTTTTTGTATAACACTTACCCTCACCCTATATTTGTATATAACACTTACCCTCACTCTTTATTTGTATATAACACTTACCCTCACTCTTTATTCGTATACAACACTTACCCTTACCCTGTATAAGTATACAACACTTACCCTGCCTGACCCTGTATTTGTATATAACACTTACCCTCACCCTGTATTAGTATGCAACACTTACCCTTACCCTGTATAAGTATACAACACTTACACTAACCCTGTATTTGTATATAACACTTACCCTCACCCTATAGTTTTATGCAACACTTACCCTCACCCTGTATTTGTATATAACACTTACCCTCACCCTATATTTGTATGCAACACTTACCCTCACCCTGTATTTGTATACAACACTTACCTTCACCCTGTATTTGTATACAACACTTACCCTCACCCTGTATTTGAAAACAATACAAACCCTCACCTTGTATTTATAAACATCACTTACCCTTAACCATATTTCTGTGCGATCTCACCATAGCCACTATTTCATTCCAGGCTGCTGAAATTCATTTCTTACGACGGAAACGCGACACAGGCCTCAAACTGGCTTGAAAAGCTTCTTTATTTGGCAGAAAAGTGAACATTACACCACTACGAATGTGAACGCAAAACTCGACGCAGGATATTCGCAAACAGCAAACTAAAGTTTGCCTCTTTGAAACAACGCATTGAAATAGAACCTTCAGTTGAGACTCGCCCTGTCTGTTCGCGTAGAAAGAACTCTGCAAGTCGTGCACTTTTTGTTACCAGACACTGGGAGCATGAAAGGAAACTATCTCGAAGATTAAATACCAGGTTCTTACGGGGCACAGACGCCTACCCTTCCCGCCGTAGCTGGCCGAGCTGCTTCCTGCATTTCCGAGAGCGAATCGCAGTTCTGCGGAGCTCATTACGGCCGATGAAAACGCATTACGGCCGATAAAAAAAGCGTTTATTCACTGCAGGAATCTTACAGGGTACACGTGTCTCTGGCAACGGCCACAGTTCTTGTTAAAACATCTGTAAAATGAGCAAATGAAAAACGTTTTTGAAATACACGAGTTGAGCTTTTGAACATTTTAGGGGAACAGGAGCATATCTGTCGTTGAAATGTCATTTATAACAGGTGTTTAGTCCATTTAGTCCATTTAGTCACTGAAAGTTATACTTCCTGTATACTTGCAGTGATTTCAAGCATTTCCGAACTTATAGCACAACTCAATTTTCTACGTTTATTGTATCGAAATTGCATTTTAAGTTTGAGGGACAGTTTCTAGAAGGTCACAAATTATTACTGGTGTTATATTCACTTCATTTCTCCATAAAGAAGTTGCCGTTATTAGCTAAGGCTGAATGCATCAAGAGGTATGAGAAATAGCGTGAATATTATTAATATGACAACAGTAGCATTTAGAGTGCAAACAGTCCCTCAAACTAATAATTCACTTTTGCTCGGAAAAATGCAGTAAAATTTTGAGCTCTACCATAAGTGCAGTTTTGCTGAATATCACTCTTAATTATACTGGAGGTATAACTTACCTCGATTAAATGAACTAAATACTTCTGATAAATGACATTTAAATGGCAGATAAGTTCTTGTTCACTCTGAATGTTCACCTGCTCAACTCGGGTATTTTAAAAAAACGTTTTTCATTTGATCATTTTACAGAAGTTTTAACTGGAACCGTGGCCGAGACATGTGTACGCTGCAAGATTCCTGCAGTAAATAAGCGATTTTTTCATCGGCCGTAATGCGTTTTCATCGGCCGTAATGAGCTCCGCAGAACTGCAATTCGCTCTCGGAAATGCAGGAAGCAGCTCGGCCAGCTACGGCGGGAAGGGTAGGCGTCTGTGTCCCGTAAGAACCTGGTATTTAATGTTCGAGATAGCATGCTCCCAGTGTCTGGTAACAAAAAGTGCACGACTTGCAGAGTTCTTTCTACGCGAACAGACAGGGCGAGTCTCAACTGAAGGTTCTATTTCAATGCGTTGTTTCAAGGAGGCAAACTTTAGTTTGCTGTTTGCGAATATTCTGCGTCGAGTTTTGCGTCCACTTTTGTAGTGGTGTAATGGTGTAATGTTCACTTCTCTGCCAAATAAAGAATCTTTTCCAGCCAGTTTGATGCCAGTTGAACGTTTGCGTCGTAAGAAATGAATTTCAGCAGCCTGGAATGAAATAGTGGCTATGGAGAGATCGCACGGAAATACATGGTGTGGATTAGTGTTGTATACAAATATCAGGGTGAGGGTAAGTGTTGTATACAAACACAGGGTGAGGGTTATTGTTGTATACTAATACAGGAAGAGGATAAGTGTTATATTCAAATATAGGGAAAGGGTTGTATACAAACACAGGGTGAGGGTAAGTGTGCTATACAAATACTGCTTTCTACATTCTGCTTTGCTTCTGTTTCATTCAGAGAGGGAAATTATTATCAAGTCCTAATAGCATTTTCATTTTTGTATGTTGGTTAGAAATTATAATATCTTGAACGCTGAATCATGTCCGAATCTCATCGTTAAAATTGATAACAGAATTGTTTTTACACTATCTACACCGTTGTAGCGATTCGGCCGGCAGCGTAATTTCTTCTGTCAACTTGGCTAAGTCGCATGCTGTTTTTTTAGTCCCAGCCCCGCAAGTTTAAGTTTTTCCTAGCAAATTTTCAGCACCTGCCTAACCTTAGAGGTCACGGATACTGATTCAGTATCTGATACTGATACACTAATACTTCCGAATACTGATACACTGATACTGATTCTTCATTATCTACTTGAAAACAAAATTTCAACGGAAGTATTACGGCCTATATATTACATCATGCAGCGTAGCCAAGTCGATAAAACTTTTGCACCGGGTGTACCGCTACACCAACTTAATTTTATTTTTAATCCGCCACCTTGCGAGGACCCGAGCCGTGCCTCTCATGTTGCGCGCCTCAAAACTCCCTCAAATTTTGGCGCTGATTTCGCCGCTCTGAGCGAGACAGATTTTGTATCGCGCGATCCTCCTTAGGGCAGAATATCAGCGATACATGCACAGGGTGTCCGCTAAGAAAGTAGCCGCTTTAAAAATGCTGTACTTTGTAAAATATTAGTGCTTGAAGGCTGAAATAGGTTTATGTGAAAAGATGATTTGAACTTCTTTTTTATTTCAATAATTTTGTTTATTTGGCATGCTTTTACAGTAAATGAGACATTCATCACTAAAATTTATGATATCCGACAGTATTAGATCAGAACGACTCATGTTTTATATCCTACGGGGGAATAATAACATCGGGTCTTCATCCTGCGGGGAGATTTCTTGATGACATTGCATTTTATGGGGTTTTAAATATACTTCTTTTCAGAAATAAAATTACAGCAGTTTTCATTACATGAGTCTCAGCAGACAATTTTCTCACTGATTTCATTTTATCATCGTAAAATAAATTCCTAAAAATGTAATTCTGGTTTCTATCCTTCTCATACGCCAAGTAGACAAAATTATTTAAATAAAATAAAACTTCAAAACCTACTCATTTCAATACGGTCTATTCCAGTCTTCTTGCCCTAACAATTTTACAAACTCCTGCATTTTAAATCGACTACTTTCTTAGCGAAATTTCTCTCAAAGCTTCGTTCCTGAACTTTGTTTATTTTGTCACGAAGCATCGATTACTCCCTGGCAGAATGAGCTTGTAATGAATAGAAACATTGGTGCGACACAGTGGCATTAAATCTGACTGCGCAACTGCGAATCCAGAAGTAAAATTCAGTAAAAATTCAGTAATTTCCATGAAGCGATTGTCGGAGAATGTATACGTGAGAAGTTTTTCTATGCTAGTGAATAAATCCGATGAATTACAATTTTAAAAATGTATTTGAATTTTAAACCGGTACATCACAGGTAATTAAAAGCTAACGAGCAGCTCAGCTTTATACGTAATCAGATCGTTTAAAGTATATATTATTTCTAAATTATTTAATTATTATAAAAACACTCGCTACGAAGAATTTCGGCGTCAGAGTCAATTTACCTGCTTTAATGAGTTTTCAGAGTCGATTTGGCTACTTTTCGTAAAATGTGGAAATTAATGCGCTCTCTTACAAAGTTTTAGCGAGGCTTCCACGAATCCCAACTGATTCATAAACAGCGAGCGTCATCCCACAAAACTTAGTCCCATTGTTCACGCCACCGCAATTTAATTACATAGAATCTATATCGAAACTCCGTCTTGCTGCAGCCAACACACGCTGCCACCTCCACCGCTACGACCACCTAAATTTTTGGAATATACGCCTCAGGAAAGTAAAATGCTGTCGGAAAATATGACGGGTTACCATTTCTGGCAACGCGGCTTGCAGAGCTGGCAGCTTGTGCACCACGAGAATATTCTTGACTTTCCAAAATTTCCTGTACGTTAGTTACATGGTTTTAAAAAGTCAAAAACCGCGTGAATTTTGCAGTTAATCAGCTCATAAATAATTGTCACATGTGCAGCACATTTGTTGCTTGTGCTTTTTTTTAGTTAGCAGAAGAATGTAGCATTACTTATTATATTTGTAATGCAGAAAGCATTTATGAGCCCCGTAGGTGCACTGCTGCAGTGGCACAAGATCTGAGCTGAAAGATTAAGCTAGATGTTAGTTTAAGCCTTCCTAACCGCTACTGAGGCGTTCCAAAAAAAGGAAGGAGGATGGCATCATTGAGTATGGACTTAAAGGGAATGCAGAATCTAAGCGCAAGGTACATAGAAACAGTATGTTTAGAAAGCAGTTTATGAAGCAAGATAACAGTTGTGGAAGAAAAAGTAGGTGCTGAAAAACAGGACAGCAGTGACCCGAAAAATATAGTTCTTAAGAAAACAAAAAACATTGTATTTCACCATAACGAATGCCTACTTAACTCTCAGCTCGGGATCTGGCCTGAAAATTAGCAGGCTGTCTGCCTCGTACAAATGCAAAAGTACATAATCGTCAGCTGCTGCCTGTCTTTGGTAAAGCTGTCTGCTTTAAACTACCCTCGGTGAGAGCCTGCCAGTTTCGAGTTTTGTTTGTTTGTTTGTTTAATTCCCTCACGAGTCAAACATGGCCAATCTCCATCGCGAATTAAACTCGGGATTTTTACTTTCATTTCTGACAAAATTGAAAGTGATCGAATTGTGACCGAGCGCAGTGTTTCAAATCGGTGTGAGAGTTGTTAGTGATGGTTAATCAAATCTCCCTGCACATCCAAGAGTTTAATTCATATAACACGACTACCCCGCTGTCACTGAAGTCTGTTTCGACCACTTGCCAAAATTTCCATTGTTTCCAACGCAAAATTATTCTCAACAATATATCCAAGAGCCGAATCCAACAATATATCCAAGAGCAGACGTATTCTAACACTGCTGGCCACTGAAAGCTGTTTCGTAGCAGTTGACAAAATTTTCATTTATGTCCTCGTCAAATACATTCAACGACAGCCGCTTTAAGAATAGGTATTTACGTCGTTTAAATACTTCTCTTCCGTGTAGTTTTATTTTTATTTCTTGAGTTGATGAAAAATATTTTTTCCTGCAGACTGACTGGCAAAGGCAGCTTTTGATTCAAAACCAGTTCATTGTTCTCACGCCTCTCAAGTATTATATCTTTTGTTCTCTTTTTTTAGTATGAAACAGGATTGTTTTACATAGGTATGATATCAGGCGGCCTGTACTGAAGCTCATATTTCCTCTGTATCTCCCAGCATATTTTTATATCACAGGCCCAAATCAACCATCCAATAATCCCCCTCAGCACAGCAGGCAATCAACACCTTAAAACGACGTCAACGCCATTAGGACAACTTTTGTCGGACACCCAATTAAATAACTATCCTAGTCTTGCAAATGGTCAAAGTTCATTTCTTAGTCAGCCACCTGCACCAGCAATACGTATTTGGTATTTGTTGCTGACACCACTCTTTCAAAATCACCTGCCATTTCGGTCTTTCTATCTCCCTCACTCTCTCTCTCTCTCTCTCTCTCTTGCCCTCTCTCTCGACCGACAGACTCAGTTGCAGCTTATGAAACCAACGTATTTTCTTTTAGAGTTGGAATTTCAAGAAACTTTCTTCAACTAATGCCAGACCGATTCTGCCAATTCTCCCTACTTATGGCTTTCAATTTTTTAACTATCAAATAATGTGCTATTTTGGGCCGTTTTGATTCTTCTCTTCTACGGAAAGTTGAAATAATTCAAGCCTAATTTTCTGACACCTTTTCTACACCTGAAAAAGAGGTGGAGTGCATGAAAAGAATGGTATTTGTCCCGCAAAGTAAGTCATTTGTCAACGAAAGGTCAAGGATCCCATTCGTTAAATATTGAGCAACAACGAGCGTTAATTTCCGTCATGCATGTGGAACAATGAGCTTAAAACAGAAAAATTGCAGCGCTTTTCATGACTACCTAAAGCCTTAATGCCATATTTTTGCTCGTACAGTAAACTGAACGATAATTAAGCGAGTATTTACCGGCTGTGAAAGCCAGACTGAACTACCGCAGCGCAATTCGTGACTGGTTAAAAACTGCACGCGATATTTCCGCCTATGCAATACACTAGGTTCAAATCAAGCGGGTATTTATCGGTAGTGAAAGCTGGTACATACCGGACTAAACAGCCCCCAGTATTTACTGGTTAGAATGCGAGTCTTTTCTCGTGGTTTCCTCGAAGAACGTCTTTTATGTTGGAAGTTTGGCTCCAACAGAGGAGAAGAATTCTTACTTTGAGTAAAGTTCCTGAACTTTCATAGCTTTTTTGTTTCCTACTGCGGTTACCGCAAGCGTCAGTGAAGCCCAATAGCAAACAGTATGAATGCACGCAAAATAATAAGAGTACTCATAACAACTTCATTTCTGATTATTTTTAGGTCAAGGTTTCTTACAGCTAATTTTCAAACACTCATGTCTAAAGAATATAAACAAAAAATATTGAGTTTCTCTGAAAATTCTGAGCCTGTTTTATTAGTAAAAAACTTTAAATGGACGTAAAAATTTCTCAGCTAGCAACGACATTTGCCCGCCTATCAACTAACTGAATAGTCATCAGCGCTGAATTTTGCTAGTTTGAATTGGAAGTAAAACCAATTTATTCTAAGTCTGTTTAAACCGTTGAATGTTTTTCCTTCAATGAGTGTTTCAGAGGAAAATGTATGAAAAATTTACAAAGAAAAATATAAGAGGGTGCAACTTTGGGAGAACGGAACAGTTGAGGTAAGACATCGCAGCTAAGTTGAAGTAGTCAGGAGACATGTGTTGGCGCATCGTCGTGATGAACTGCCTGCTTCCTCCTCACAAACATCGTCTTCAACTGCTAGATTACCTGATCCAAATTAGATAGTTTACGACGATACCCATGAAAATTCATGGCTTGATTTTGTGGAAAAACCTCACAGTGAATAGTGGTTGTGAAATAAATCCAAATCCACAGGACAGCTTTCTCTTAGTGGCTGTTTTATTGGTCGCTGTTGTACGGTATTTTTACGTCTGCCATTTTTTGAGCTTCTATTATTTTTCACGCGGGGTATTTTTTATAGTTCGTTATTAATTGTGTTCGTTATATTTTATGCACGTTATTATTAATTGTCGGTTTTCATATACGTTATTTTTATTTGTCTTTTTCTGTCCGTTATTCTTGATTTTTTTCTGCTAAGTCTTTGCAAGCAAAGATATGTTCTAAACGTAAATATTTTCTTCGGTCTTGACGGATAAAAGAATTAGCAATCGAATGTGAAATTTTATTAGTTTATGTAACAAATATTGAATTATATCCATACAATTAAAAATTATTCAGGGAAAAACAAAATTAGTTCATGTATATTCTGAAGCGTCATCAGTGTTTTAAATAAGTAATAAGATTGTATACGTTTTTATTATTGGTGTTTTCCATGTTATTTTATTACAATACTTTTTTTTCGAAATCGATCAAAATTTTCCTTGCCTAATTAATATTTAAATTTACCCACTTGACTAGCACCATCACTGCAACTCGTTAGTCGAATGAATAATAAGAACACTTTATAAGGAAGAAACATGCCCGTATCTACCCTCGTTCAATGAAAGGCATGAGGTCACATCCGACCCTCATTCGGTAAAAGCCTTTATCAGTTACCCTCGATCTATAAGGACATGCCCGCATCTACCTTCGCACAACAAAAGGACATGCCCATTTCTACCCTGCCTCAAAAAGGACCATGCCTACTTCTACGCTCGCTCAATAAGGAACATACCCATATCAACCCTCGCCCAATACAGAACATCCCCATTTCTACCTTCGGCCAATAAGGGACATGCCCACTTCTACCGTCGCTCAAAGATAGACAAGAAAGCGTAGAGGTTCATTAGAAAAAATCGCAGCTCAGACAAAATTGCGAGCTGCTGCCCAAATTCTGGATCACAATAGCAGGCGTTTGAAGGGTTTACTAGCTCGATAAATATATTTAAGGCACCGAAAATTGCAAGGCGAGCCGTGCATGCCAGGCGTCTTTATGGATAAACTTGTTCAGAAGTGTGCTCATAAAGTGGCGCAACTTTCAAAGTATGCAAGAAATTGTGCCGCTAAGCGCTTGTGGGTGCCAGCTTTGTGGTAATTCAGCTTGTGCAAAACATGCGTGAAATTCAATAGCGAAACTCTCGTAAAATTCATTAGCGAAACTCGCGGTCTGTGAACTCCACGTATAGAGGATAGTAATAACTAAAAGATTAGTGATAATGCTATCAGAGGAAATTTATACTCATGAATAGAAATGACTTTTGAATCTTCAAACTCTACATATATATTAAATAACTTTTAAATCGTGTAACTCCATATAAATAGGACGATAATTACTTAAAGGTTAATAATACTGCTATGGGAGTGAATTTAAACTCACGAATCATAATGACTTTTGGATTTTGTTGCACAAATAGAATCGATTCAGTTTTAGCTCCAAATGTTAGACGAAAGTAAGACATGGTGCACGTATTTACGTCAGACTGCCACTTTGCTATTGCGAATATCTAGTGTAGAGACAATTTTTATGCATTATAAATTAGGCCATTTCAGTTTGAAAACTAATTTCTTTGACCGTGTGTGTATTTGTACTAACGTTTATTGAATTATTTTATTGGATATTGTTCCCCACCTATTAGCGTACCAATGTTACATATATTGCATTAGAGTAAAACGGACTTTGTGAATGATGCTATGTACAGCTGGTGTGCTGAGCTGGTTCACTATACTCGAGTTGGACTGTGGCTCACCGTAATCCTCAGGTCATCGTACCAATATTCCTAAGTATACTAGGCATACATTCTCAGCACGTATTCTGAGTACATATTTTCAGTATACAGTCTCAGTGTAAATTTCCAATATATATTCTCAGTATACATTATCAGCATATATTCTCAGTATACATTCTCAGTATACATTAACAGCATAACTTCTCAGTATACATTATCAGCATATATTCTTAGGATACATTCTCAGTATTCATTAACAGCATACATTCTCAGTATACATTATCAGCATATATTCTCAGTATACATTATCAGCATATATTCTTAGTATACATTCTCAGAATACATTATCAGGATATATTCTCAGTATACATTCTCAGTATACATTAACAGCGTACATTCTCAGTATACATTATCAGCATATATTCTCAGTATACATTATCAGCATATATTCTTAGTATACATTCTCAGTATACATTATCAGCATGTATTCTCAGTAAACATTCTCGATATACATTCTCAGTATACATTATCAGCATATATTCTCAGTATACATTCTCAGTATACATTATCAGCATACATTCTCAGTATACATTATCAGCATATATTCTTAGTATACATTCTCAGTATACATTATCCCCATGTATTCTCAGTAAACATTCTCGATATACATTCTCAGTATGCATTAGCAGTATACATTGTCACCATATATTCTCAGTATACATTCTCGACATACATTCTCAGTATGCATTATCGGTATACATTATCAGCATACATTATCAGTATACATTCTCGATATACATTCTCACTATACATTCTCATTATACATTCTCTGTATATCATTATCAGTATATATTCTCAGGATACATTCTCGATATACATTCTCAGTATGCATTATCAGTATACATTATCAGCATACATTCTCAGGGCACATTCTCACCCTCTACATCATACAGTATACTTTCGTAAATATAAAATCCGGGATCCTCTCTCTGCCACAGTAAAACTTGGGATTATCTTTACCCAGTATAGAAGTCGGGTTGCATTTGTTTTGTTAAATACATGAGTTGTTCTTTTATAATGCAAATTTTAAACTCACTCCTTCACTTTTTGTAATATTCAGGTTATTTTCCCACGCATACGAATATTTTTCCACTTAGTAAAATAACTTTATTGCTCACCCACTCGGTAAACTGCTCATGGTACCCTCACACACATGTAATACCCACATTGCTCTCCCATACAGCAAAGTGTTCAGTACAACCTAAGCCAAAATACTTTATGTGATATTAAATGCAAGATCAATACTCGGTTGGCTTTAGAAAACTGATCGTATAGAAAAAATGCTGAAATGTTACTATCTTTTTTGATTTTATAATCTGGTCTTTCCACAGCAACGTTCATATACGAGTACCTGTGACCTTCAAATAAATTAAATTATTGACATTTAAATTAGCTTCATCGGCTCCTGGAGAGCGAAGGTTAGTGTAGCTAAGGGCGACAACCGAATTATATTTGATGGGGAAATGAAACAAGTGTGTATTAATTTGATAAGAGGAATGTGCTAATTTGAAGAGAGGAAAGTGTTCATTGTGAGAGAAGAATGTGTTAATTTGATGAGAGGATTGTGTTAATTTGAAAAGAGGAATGTGTTAATTTGGAGAGAGCAATTTGTTAATTTGAAGAGAGGAATATGATAATATGAAGAAAAAAATTTCTTAATTTGAAGCGAACAATTTGTTAATTTGAAGAGAGGAATGTGATAATTTGAAGAAAGGAATTTGTTAATTCGAAACGAGCAATTTGTTAATTTGAACAGAGAAATTTGTTAATTTGAAGCAAGGAATGTGTTAATTTGAAGAGAAGAATGTGTTAATTTGAAGAAATGATTTTTTTAATTTGAAGCGAGCAATTTGTTAATTTGAAGAGAGGAATATGTTATCATAAAGAGACGAATGAAGTTTATGGAGTTCAACAATTCGATTGGAAGGATAAATGTAACGACAAAATGGTACTTTTGAAACTTAGTTACATAATATGAAAGCTTAGGCGGGCAGACCAATAAGGAAAATAACGAATTAAATATAAAGCTGTTAATATTCTCGAATGATTTTTCATTTTGTTCTATCCCAGCAGGGATTGGAGTTCGAGGTTCAACTACTCAATAAATACGTAATATTCAGTTATACCAGGGTACACTGGGAAAGCAACAGGTGAATATTTTCTTCATGTAAAATTATAAAACCTCTTTAATTATAGTCTCTTGTACGGCTGCCGGCGTATAAGAAATTAATAACCCATGCCAAAAGTTTAATTATTTTTTCGTAGTTCATTCACCAACGTTGAAACAATTACGGCTTTGCTTCAATTATTTGCTAGTCGGAACGAGACAGACATACAGCGGCACCACAGTTACGGCACCACAGTTACGGCACCACAGTTACGGCACCACAGTTACGGCACCACAGTTACGGCACCACAGTTACAGCACCACAGTTACAGCACCACAGTTACGGCACCAAAGTTACAGCACCAACACAGTTGCGGCACCACAGTTACGGCACCACAGTTACGGCACCACAGTTACGGCACCACAGTTACAGCACCACAGTTGCGGCACCACAGTCACGGCACCACAGTTACGGCACCACAGTTACAGCACCACAGTTGCGGCACCACAGTTACGGCACCGCAGTTACGGCACCACAGATACGGAACCACAGTTACGGCACCACAGTTACGGCACCACAGTTACAACACCACAGTTGCGGCACCACAGTTACGGCACCACTGTTGTGGCACCACAGTTGCGGCACCACAGTTACGGCACCACAGTTACGGCACCACAGTTACGGCACCACAGTTACGGCACCACAGTTACGGCATAACAGTTACGGCACCACAGTTACAGCACCACAGTTGCGACACCACAGTTACGGCACTACAAGGCCACCTAAAAACAAAACTTGATGAGGTTACTTATGAAAATTGGTACTCCTTCCTTTCTTTCGGGTAGTTTTCCGATAATCCGCTTTAAAATATCCAACAATTCTCAAAAAACGCAAGGGTTGCTGTATTACGGCTATGATTCGTCCAATTTACAAGCGAAGGAAATCCAAATTTCGGCGTTGAATAACTACACCATTAAAGGCTCGGAAACATCGGCGTAAAAGTGTCCCAAAATTTGTCGCCTACGGAGCGTTTTTGTGCGTTTTTTTCGGCGCTCTAAAAGAAATGCGAAGCGACTCAAGTGCCGGTAATCACATTAGGGCCTCGGGTCCTGGCGACCTGAGGAGGGAGACACAGAGGTAAGGAAGAAAGGACTTTCTTCCTCAGTGGAACTCGCGAATAAGTCGCCTTTTCTAAATGAGAACGTTAACTCTTCCACGCCGTTCTACCTCATCAAGGACGTTTTATCTCATCACCGACGTTTTATCTCATCAAGGATAGTGTCTCTTATCAACGACGTTTTATGTTATCAACGAAATTTTATCTCATCAAGGACGTTTTGTCTCTTCCAGGACGTTTTATCTTACCAACGACATTCTACTTTATCAACGACGTTCTATCTCATCAAGGACGTTCTATCCTATTAGCACTATTTTTATCGTATCAAGGACGTTTTATTTTACCAACGATGTTTTTTCTTATTACCTATGTTTTATCTCATTAACGACGTTCACTACGTTGTGATTTTTCGGCAAATAACTTCGGTAAATCTTGTAAAAATTCGAATGGCTGGGCGAGTGTGTGATATTCGCTAGGGCCATTGAAGTCTCTGATTTTTGACTAGAATAATAAAACGTTTGAAATAAATAAGCAAATTATATGGTTTACTAAGCATTTGCTCGTCCCTGAAGATTGTGGAGGTAATAGTTACTTCGAAAGATTTTCGTTGCGAAAGCAAGAAAATTGTGGATTATCGCCAAGGCATTTCTTCCTAAATTGATACGTTACGAAATAGAATGAAATTTACAAGCCGTACGCTTAAAATGTTTCATTTACCATACCCACTTATGCTTGTTTGATCGCGTGTTGTACTCTTAAATCTTAGAAATCTTGGTTGTCGTTGAAGACACAAATGCATGTTTTTCCCATAGAGATTCTAGTGAATGACTATTTACGAATTTCAAAGACTATGACATGAGCTTGAAGTCACAAATGCTTGTTTTCCCTACAAAGATTCTATTGAATGACTATTTACGTATTTCAAAGACTATGAAAAGAATTTAGTTCTCTAAAACGCTCTCCTGGAACGCTGCTCTCTAAAATGCGTATAACCCCTTCGTTTTAATGTTACTTAAACAGTGCCATTACTTGTTGCATCTTAAAATCACAATTAAAGTTAAAACTTTTTCGGCTTTAACGTTAAGAAGGAACGAGAGCGCAAGCTGATTGAAACAGATTCCAGCCATTAATTTCTTTTGCCGACCTATTCTAGTCACCAGAGAAGCTGCCAGCTCGGACAAATGTTTCAGGCATCGCAGGGTACTGAGAACCTGCGACGCTCTTCCTCAAAATCCGTTCGCCACATGGAAGACTTGAAGATTTTCAAGTCCACTAGTCATTAGCAATCAACGTTGCAGTTTGAAAATAACCTAAAATATCGTGCAAGTGTGATGGCTACCAGTATTACATTGTCCAGCATAACGAAAAATAAATGTGTAACTGTAACTTGTTTGCCCCAGATGACACTATTGGCTAATTTTGATATACGTAAAGTGTTAACAATATTAAAATAAAATTGTTCTTTTTCTAAATTTCAACTAAAATCCATCCATCAGAAATATAGGGGAAAACTCATGTGGCTTCCCTGTGTTTCAACTATCTCACGCATTAACTATTTCCTACAAAATATTTTTCCAACATTTGCCATTGCCCTCAAAATCTCCTTAAGAAATAGAATGGGAAATTTTAGCTTAACGCGTGTACTTTAACTGTTTTTTACGAAGCATCAAATCCCTCTAAGATATTTTTCAAAGGTAAATGACAATCTCCAAAAAACATCAGAAATAGGGTGGAGACCGGTGAAGTACTCGTGTACTTTCACCTGTTTACGAAGCAACAACTTCCTCTAAGATATTTCTCCAAGGTACATTATTATCCCAAAAACCCGATGAGAAACTGAGTGAAAAGCTGTAGCTGCATTCGTGTACTACAACAATTTTCACGAAACAAACACTCCCTCCAGGGCATTTTTCCCAAACCTGTTTTGTTATACTTCCATTATGGCGTCTCTCCTGTACCTAAGTTGGCGATGACGTTAGCAACTCAATTTCTGTGGCGTGGCAGATTCCGCACTCTCTGGCACCTCCTGCCCGTGCCAGCTCTGAAGACCACAGGGCCAACGCTTCTGTTTGGTGATGGATATTACTTTTGTTCCTTGAGCACCATAAAAGGGAATGAAATAATTTCAAGCTTGTGGTGATTTCATTGAGTTTGACTCGTGTAGGTGAGTGTTGAGTTAGACTTGGTCCTGATAAGAGTTACGGATGGTAAAAATTACTTTAGTAGGAATGTATTTGTGAGTTTTGATAAACTATCTCAGCCACAAAAGTATTCACTTTCTAATATTTTCCTGGCAATGGGTAATTCTTATTTTAAGAGATCAAACGCCACTACTTTTCACTCTGGCTTAATATTGCATTGTACGCAAAGTGAATACAAAATATTTAACAAAATAACTGTGTGCCTGAAAACATTCTTCTCAGTCCCTAAACAAACACATCATCTAATATTTCCGTTTATTCTCCTGAAAAATTTATCCTTTTCCAGCCCAAAAGTCTTTCATGGGCTAAAAATGAAGTACCACTGTAGATTTGCTCAGCATGCTCACCGTAATCAGATAATGCGTGTTTTAACCATTTGAAAAATAATACAAAGCCCGATGTATGGCCCCAGTTTGTTGTAGGTCAACACAGGGCACAATAAAAGGTAGTGGATCATCTCTAACTATAGACTCAATCGATCATAACATTTATAAGGACACGCGCTTGAATACCCTCAGTCTGGTTGTCAGATAAAAGATGATCAGTAAAAGGTAGTGTGGTTTTCTAAAGCATAAAAAGAAAGCTCAGAGCAAAATTGAGTCAATGTAAATCGAGGGTTGGAGGGAGATCCCGATTATCCGTGAACGACATAAAACCACGCTCGTCTGATTTCCATTACTACGTAAATAAAATCTCAAATCAATTTCATCAACATCAATTGACGATTGAAATGAATACAAAAATAAAAGTAAAAATTAATTGTAGCAGCTTAAATTGAGGATTGGAGTGAGAACTTGTTTTTTTGTGGGCGACATTGAACCTTTTCGCTGATCTGCATTGAGCGTACAGCCGTCCCGCTGCCACTGACCGTACAGCCGTCCCGCTGCCACTGACCGTACAGCCGTCCCGCTGTCACTGACCGTACAGCCGTCACGCTGTCACTGACCGTACAGCCGTCACGCTGTCACTGACCGTACAGCCGTCACGCTGCCACTGACTGTACAGCCGTCACGCTGTCACTGACCGTACAGCCGTCACGCTGCCACTGACCGTACAGCCGTCACGCTGCCACTGACCGTACAGCCGTCACGCTGCCACTGACCGTACAGCCGTCACGCTGCCACTGACCGTACAGCCGTCACGCTGCCACTGACCGTACAGCCGTCACGCTGTCACTGACCGTACAGACGTCACGCTGCCACTGACCGTACAACTGTCACGCTGACAGAGCAGCCGTTACGTAGCAGCAGCTTTGCACTCCCGAACGAAGGAAGGCAAAAGTTATCGGCCCGCTCGCTTGACACTAACTGCCATTTAATGGACTCCATTCATTTGCTTTAATTGCTGCCATTGTACTTGTGTGCCTCTTGAATGTACAATTGCGTGCGTGCTGCTGCTGCTTGCGTTCAGCGGCCGCCTCCGTGCATGCAAGCAAACGCCCTCGTTTGTGAGCGCTGTGGCGGTCTGCTTGCAAGCGTCAAGGTTCTGCTTAGACTAGTAAATTCTGCTTAGTCAAGTAGATTCTGCTCAGTCAAGTAGATTCTGCTTAACCGAGTAGATCCTACTAAGGCGAGTAGATCCTACTTAGTCAAGTAGATACTCCTTAGCCGAGTAGATCGTGCTACCGAGAAGATCCTACTAAGGCGAGTAGATCTTAATTAGTCCAGTAGATACTTTTTAGCCGAGTAGATCGTGCTACCGAGAAGATCCTACTAAGGCGAGTAGATCTTAATTAGTCCAGTAGATACTCCTTAGCCGAGTAGATCGTGCTACCGAGAAGATCCCACTTAGCCGAGAGGATCCTACTTAGGCAAGAAGATCCTGCTTAGCCGAGTAGATTCTGTTTTCCCAAGTAGATCCCAGCTCGCCAAGATCCTACTTTGCCAAGTAAGAATATAAATTCCGTTAATGGGCCCTTTATAAGTAGTCTAACCAAAGAATCACAAACTGTTGTAAATATTACCAATTTTGGTACACATCAGGTCAGGAAATCACAAAATATGGCAAGTGTGTTTTAAGGCACGAAATCAAGCCAAAAAATGACTGAAAATGTTCAATAATTTCACTCCTAACAAGTAATCAAATTGAGCAATCATTAACTACAGCAAATATTTTCGTTTTCGCTGCGCAATCAAGCCAAACAAATCACAAACTATGGTAGGTATTTTCATCATTAATACGCAATCAAGCCAAAAAACGAATCATTGCAAGCATTTCAGCTCGCCAATAGGAGGCCTCATTTTGCTGAATATTTCACTCGTGAGTGAACTGTGATAATAAATCAAAGCTAAGACTGTTTGCCAATGGTAATGCTGTTCATTTGTACTGGGTAAAATATGATATTTGAACAGGGGCGCTCGTAGGTAATGAACATTTCGACATCTGTACCACGGTTTTGAATGTTGCTTGTGTTCATATTGTAAATGTTGAATGTTGATTTGTGTTCTCACTGTTAATGTTGAATGTTGCTTGTGTTCATACGGTAAATGTCGAATGTTGCTTGTCTCGTACAGTAAATGTTGAATGTTGCTTGTGTTCATACTATAAATGCTGAATGTTGATTTGTGTTCTCACTGTTAATGTTGAATATTGCTTGTGTTCATAATGTAAATGAAGAATGTTGCTTGTGTTCTTACTGTTAATGTTGAATGTTGCTTGTGTTCATACTGTAAATGAAGAATGTTGCTTGTGTTCTTACTGTTAATGTTGAATGTTGCTTGTGTTCATACTGTAAATGAAGAATGTTGCTTGTGTTCTTACTGTTAATGTTGAATGTTGCTTGTGTTCATACTGTAATTGAAGAATGTTGCTTGTGTTCTTACTGTTAATGTTGAATGTTGCTTGTGTTCATAGTGTAAATGTTGAATGTTGCTTGAATCATACAGTAAATGTTGAATGTAGTTGCGTTCATTGTGTGAATTTTGAATGTTGCTAGTAGTCATAGTGTAAATGTGGAGTGTTGCTTGTTTTCGTAGTGTTAATGTTGAATGTTGCTTGTGTTCGTAGTGTTAATGCTAAATGTTGCTTGTTTTCATACAGTAAATGTTGGATGTTGTTTGAATCGTACAGTAAATGTTGAACGTTGCTTCTGTTCATACTACAAATGTTGAATGTTGCTCGTGCTCATACTGTGTGTGAGTTCTTGTGCGTGATTGAATTCAATTTTGTCGAGGATAATGAAACTGCAGAGAAGTGTTTAGTTTTTAATGTGTAAAAAACTAGATTCTGCAACTTAATGCATACGCTGTGCAGCCTGACTAAGATTTAACCTATACCTTAATTGTATTGAGCGTCCCTCTTTATTAACTCAATCACGGTTATTCTTTTAATTGTCCCCCTTTTAAAATTCAATTGTCTAACTTTTTTATACACAATTTATTTTTCAAATACTTATTTCATCAGGTTGTATAAGATTATGTTATGTTGTATAAATGGTTTACTTTAATGCTGGTTTTGAAAAACTATTTGAATAAATTTGAAAAATTTAATTTTTGCTTCTGACACTAATTTGTCAGTTAGCAAGCAAGGTAGTTAATAGCTCAAATTTACGTCAACGTAAACCATTCATCGGACCCAACATAACAAGTTATATAAACAATCAACCACCCACAAAAACTTCGGAAATTAACACTTTGAGTGTGAATACTAAATATTAAGTTCAACACCATGCTCAAATTTAATGTCAATTGTAGTAAGCTATTTGGAAAGTACCAAAGATGAACTAGAAGTGCCTTCATTTTGCTTTGATTGAATATTTATGAAAATTGAGTTTCCGACTGCTGCCCGGTCAGCAGCATTATGAAAACTACCTCTGTGTACCACCGGTGGCGCTCGACGTAGTCAAAGTGTTAAACAACAAAGTACCGACAGACAACGAACAAGTACCTTATCACACCAAAGCACGCAAAACTTTCCACATAGCGAACAAATAACAAAATTGGATAACCTTTATGAGGTTAAACGATGGTCAACAAAAAAAAACGCGCGCCCCCCTCTGCCAGCCAATGCAGGTCACGTCACCGTCACGCTGTGCTGGAAGAAACAGGTGTTGTGTGACTCATTGCCATCTTGGCTTTCCTGCCCGAAATGAGAAGCAGAAACGAGCAATTCATACTTGCCGAATCGCCTTCAAAGTCCACGACCTACAATTTGCTCTAATCGAACTCTTGACGTGAGCATCAAGCCGAGACGCTTACAGCTGACGCGTCGATACTCAATTTATTCTGTGTTCTCTTCTGAAGGGAAGCCAGAGTTTTTGTGCTCTGTCTGTGCTGACAGAAAACGTTGACTTATTTTCTTAGCTAAGTAAGCATATTATAAGGCTAATAAAGGCGTATAAGTGCTAGTATAAAGGGTAGAGTACAGGCATAAAGGCAAGTATAAAAGCTTGTATAAAGGCTAATGTAAAACTGGTCTAAAGTCTGGTAAAGGCGCGTTGGTGCTGGTATGCGGCTGGTAAAGGCGAATGAAGGCTAGTAAAGCGTAGAAAGGCTGGTAAATGCGTACAAAGGCTAGTATAAAGGCTTGCATAAAGGTTAGTATAAAAGCTGGTCTGAAGGCTAGTAGATGCATCTTAGTGGTAGTATGCGGCTAGTAAAGGCGTATAAAGGCTAGTAAATGAGTATAAAGGCTAGTAAAGGCGTACAAAGGCTAGTATGAGGCATATGAGACGTCGCTATCTACAGAAGCGTTATCTTCGATGTTCAGTTTTACATAGAACGCAGAGAGCGTAAACTTGTCTATCTGCTTTGCGCGGTTGCAAGAACCATTAAATATTATTCATTGCTGCAGGTCACGCTATTTTCTTTCCAGTCTTTTCTGTCTCAAGTCTCTTTTTGCAGATGCAATGCATGTGTACTGGTCAAAGCGCTGAAAAGACAAGCTTTAATGCATTTCGATTCAATGAATAAAACTTCAATGGCATAAATCGTATACTTCAGCTTTCGTTTGAATGAATGAAACTCCATTGAATAAATCATAAATTTCAGCTTTCGATTCAATGAATGAAACTTCCATTGAATAAATCATCAATTTCAGCTTTCGATTCAATGAATGAAACTTCCATTGAATAAATCATCAATTTCAGCTTTCGATTCAATGAATAAAACTTCCATTGAATAAATTGTAAATTTCAACTTTCGATTCAATGAATGAAACTTCCATTGAATAAATCATAAATTTCAGCTTTCGATTCAACGAATGAAACTTCCATTGAATAAATTGTAAATTTCAGCTTTCGTTTAAATGAATGAAGCTTCCATTTCAGCTTTGAACTCGCGAGATTGAGCAATTTTTTGCATGATTCAGGCATTTGTTCTTCACATTTACTGCTGTACTACAAACAACAAATGGCATTTAAGATTCTTCATGTTTTTAAAAAGACAAAAAAAAACATCTGAACCTCGTTGGAATATAGGATATCTAAGCTCTGCTTCTACTTTTTACTCACAGCATGACCAGTCTAACTGTAGACAAAAACCGAGCTCGTCAAAATTAAAAGATAAGCCTCATGTACAAAAAAAAGCACATCCACCCCAGTTTCAATGAACAGTCGGAATCACTTTAACGAGCGTTCAGATCGAAGAATTTCATCGTTTGCAAACTCAACAAATGTTCAAGTTCAAAAGAAGCTTTTAAACCCTTTTTCGTAAATTTACAAACAGTTTCTCCAGTCATCAACTGATTTTGAATAATTCATCAATAAACCAAACAATCGCACACTCATCGGAACCCTTTAGCGCAGCTCATCTGCCTAACGAAGTGTAATGAAATTAGCGGCAGTAACGCTAATTAATTAATTCATTATCAATAACGCTGTAATTGTATTTTGAAAATAATAATAATAATAGAAATAATAATAACAATAAGGATTCAGTAAACGTATAACGAATGAACGTATTGCATTGACAATGACTATTTTTGTTATTATTATTGTTATTATATAGTTAGTAAACTCATCACATGACCGCGCAAACTTCATTAACAATAATGCAATTAACTTATCGATAAATTCATAAAATGATAACAATAACAACGATAATAACAATGATGCAGTTCACGTACGGGGAATACCGTGAAATAATGACAATGAAAAAAATGATGTAATTAACATGTGGGGTAATCACTAACATAATAACAATAATAGTAATGATGCAGTGAACGCGTCTGCACATCTCTAAGGCAATAACAATGATGGAATGATACAGTAAACGTAACGGGAAATATCTAAGGTAATAACAATGATAGAATGATACAGTAAACGTAACGGGAAATATCTAAGGCAATAACAATGATAGAATGATACAGTAAACGTAACGGGAAATATCTAAGGCAATAACAATGATAGAATGATACAGTAAACGTAACGGGAAATATCTAAGGTAATAACAATGATAGAATGATACAGTAAACGTAACTGGAAATATCTAAGGCAATAACAATGATAGAATGATACAGTAAACGTAACGGTAAATATCTAAGGCAATAACAATGATAGAATGATACAGTAAACGTAACGGGAAATATCTACGACAATAACAATGATAGAATGATACAGTAAACGTAACGGGAAATATCTAAGGCAATAACAATGATAGAATGATTCAGTGAACGTAACGGGAAATATCTACGACAATAACAATGATAGAATGATACAGTAAACGTAACGGGAAATATCTAAGGCAATAACAATGATAGAATGATACAGTAAACGTAACGGGAAATATCTACGACAATAACAATGATAGAATGATACAGTAAACGTAACGGGAAATATCTAAGGCAATAACAATGATAGAATGATACAGTAAACATAACGGGAAATTTCTAAGGTAATAACAATGATAGAATGATACAGTAAACGTAACGGGAAATATCTAAGGCAATAACAATGATAGAATGATACAGTAATCGTAACGGGAAATATCCAAGGCAATAACAATGATAGAATGATACAGTAAACGTAACGGGAAATATCTACGACAATAACAATGATGGAATGATACAGTAAACGTAACGGGAAATATCTAAGGCAATAACAATGATAGAATGATACAGTAATCGTAACGGGAAATATCCAAGGCAATAACAATGATAGAATGATACAGTAAACGTAACGGGAAATATCTAAGGAAATAACAATGATAGAATGATACAGTAAACGTAACGGGAAATATCTAAGGCAATAACAATGATAGAATGATACAGTAAACGTAACGGGAAATATCTAAGGCAATAACAATGATAGAATGATACAGTAAACGTAACGGGAAATATCTAAGGCAATAACAATGAAAGAATGATACAGTTAACGTAACGGGAAATATCTAAGGCAATAACAATGATAGAATGATACAGTAAACATAACGGGAAATATCTAAGGCAATAACAATGATAGAATGATACAGTAAACGTAACGGGAAATATCTAAGGCAATAACAATGATAGAATGATACAGTAAACGTAACGGGAAATATCTACGACAATAACAATGATAGAATGATAGAGTAAACGTAACGGGAAATATCTAAGGCAATAACAGTGATAGAATGATACAGTAATCGTAACGGGAAATATCCAAGGCAATAACAATGATAGAATGATACAGTAATCGTAACGGGAAATATCCAAGGCAATAACAATGATAGAATGATACAGTAAACGTAACGGGAAATATCTAAGGCAATAACAATGATAGAATGATACAGTAAACGTAACAGGAAATATCTAAGGCAATAACAATGATAGAATGATACAGTAATCGTAACGGGAAATATCCAAGGCAATAACAATGATAGAATGATACAGTAAACGTAACGGGAAATATCCAAGGCAATAACAATGATAGAATGATACAGTAAACGTAACAGGTTTTCTTTAATGTACCAAAAATGCAGCAGTAAAAGTATCACGAAGCCGCGAGTAAAATAACTCGCCAAATTCAATGTAAGTTTAAGGAGCCAAAAGCCGCGTCTCAAGGGAAGGCGGCGTTAAATTGCCTCCCTGCATTTTCCCTGAGCACATTAGCGGATTCGCGAATATTTTGAAGAATTTGCTACGGCAGGTCCGTAATTTTGGCGGGATTTTATTAATGCGGGCCGGTCCGTTAAAACGAGGTAAAGTCGGCCGAGGCAAGCGCCGGAGAGTTGTATTGTGACCGACGCATTAAGCGGTCGTAATAACTTTAATGCTTATGAAGCGCTGCCTGATTGTTCCGCGTAGAATGATTGCTGGAAGTCAAATAAACTCATTCATTCTGGCGGAGGAAATGATTTATTTTCCAATGAATAAAGTTAGTCATTTCTTCACAAATGAAACTCGTCGTTTTTATGTGAGTGAAATAAGTCGTTTCTAGAGAAATGAAATTAGTCTTTTCCCTATGAATTAAATTAGTCATTCCTCCATGAATTAAATTAGACATTTCCCTATGAATTAAATTCGTCGTTCCTCCATGAATTAAATTAGACATTTCCCTATGAATTGAATTAGTGATTTCCCTATGAATTAAATTAGTCATTTCTGTACGAATTAAATTAGCATTTTTCTTCGAACGAAATTAGTCTTTCCTCCATAAATAATATTAGCCCTTCTTCTACGGACAAAATTAGTTATTCTTCGACAAAGGAAATTAGTCATTTAATTTCATCGGGAAAATTTTACGGAATTTTCATGCTATGAATAACGGAACGAAGGATTTTTTGTAGGGATTTGGCAAGGAAAAATTTTTGAGGCGAGAAAACGATGCTTTGCGTTTTGTGTCAAAAACCACTTTCTTAGATTATAAGTCGGTCGTTCATATAAATGAAAATCGTGATACCTTTTAATTTATTTGAAATATGTACTAAGTTCGATGACCTTTGTGCTCCGTCTGTAATTTATTACGCGATATTTTTTTACCATTAGAATAGTAGGACCTGATACTGATATATAAAGTACAGTTCTCAACTCTACGTGAGGAAGGTTCTTCCTGTCGTGTTTCAGAATCTTCCCTGCACATTTTTGTTGCGAACGTGCATTTTTGACCAATTGGAGATCCAGTTTACATTTGTATTATTTTTTAAACAAAAATTACATTCTTTATAATCTTCAGATGAGATCATTCTGATCAAAAAAATCCTTCTGTATAAAACTCCAAGCCGTGAAAACCCCCAAAAAATTTACCCTCTGCCTCTAAGTATCCATGATACAATACTATTCTATCGTGTTCATTGAGCTACATTAAAAAGGGAAAAAGTGAAGATAATATATATAACTAAACACCCGAGCATACAAAGCCCTGACGGGTAATTAACTTTCACCACCCTAAAACTACCTAAAAAAAAACCTCCAACGCTCGCATCATCTGCGCAAAGCGCATCTCTATCAGTTTCCTTTCTATCCTTTTCCGTTTCACCTCTTCTCTCCCCGACACACTCTGCGTCAAACTCTCTTTCCGTCCTTTCTATAAGCATTGACCGACCGACCGATAATATATCGACGTTTAACTATTGTACCTGTTGTACGGTATCTTACACGGCAGAGGAAACAAGGTAGTGTCATTTCTATGGGAGAAAATACACCTCCTCTTGTTCGGCTAGCCAATGGAACGGCTTAATTTCAAACAAATTTTATGACGTCACTAAAACACCATGTCGTTAGGCCAATAGTAGAGCCAGATTTGGCGGTAGCAGTGCTACCCGATGCAATATGAGCGTTTCTATTGGTCCGTTGCCGTGACGTCAGCAAAACCACACCGTCAACGGAAAAAAGACTGGTTTGAACCTATCTTGTTTCCCCTACCGTAGTATTTTCAATACGTAATGTTGTTGATAATTATAATCAATTCATACATTTTTGACGGAGACCGTGTTGATGAATTGATAATTACTTCCAAATTGTTTCATCCTGCTTGCTTCTATCGGGTGAAATTCAAAACATTTCACATTGTTGCAGCTGTGCAGCCAATAGCGAAGGTTTTTCTGTCGACTTGGCTACCCTACGCTCTGCTTTTTTTCTGAAAAAATCCTCAAGCTTTATTTGAAGGAGCTAAACTTTAAAATTTTCACCAAAAAGCCCGTGGGTTATGCCCATTATTACTATTATTATTGTGCATAACTATTATAATATAATTTAAAATAACTATCATGATTGTATATGGAGTTTCACCAGGTAGTCAAGTCAACAAAATAACTTTCATAACCAGTAGTACCGCAGTGATGGCGTAAAAATATCCAAATCTGTCCACTGGAAGTCTTCATCAGCGAGCGCCGCACTCCCGTGGACGTGGAATATTTCTTTTCTGCGGGGCTCAATGAGCATGATTGACTTCCGCAACAATTTGCATATCGTTTTTTCAGGGCTGTGAACAGCTGCTCTTGCGCGTCGAGTTGCCTTGAAAATTAAACTCCCTCGGCCACAACGAACTGTTCTAACCCAGTCATTTGATTGGGCATCAATACCATTCTGGGTAACTTTATTGCAACATTGAGAGCCTGTATTTATACGGGAGGGGTTCAAGCTACGTGTGTAAATAGCAAGGAATGCATTTTCATGAGATGATTTTTCGGTAACTTTATTGCGGTAATGAGAGTCTGTAACTATACGAGAGATTTTCTAGCTACGTTGGTCAATAACCTCTTTTAATGTGAAAATGTTCCTTGCTTCCTGACTGTGTAACTTTATTGCGATAATGGGTGCCTTTAGCTATACGAGAGAAGCTCTAGCAAGAAATGTCTCTCAAGAAATGTCTCTCGTGTGTAAATAGCAAGAAATTTCTCTTCTTGTGAACATGTTACATGCTAGACCGATATGCGATCAACCCGATACAATCTTTCTGATCTGATCCCTAGTCTGAAGTCTGATCTGAGGTCTAGAAGTCTGATTTTTTATAACTGGGACTGGTGGCTTGGAGTCTGATTCTTTTTAACTGGGACTAGTGGCTAGGAATCTGATCTTTTATAACTGGAGCAGGTGGCTAGGAGTCTGATCCCTATAACTGGAGCAGGTGGCTAGGAGTCTGATCCCTTATAACTGGAACAGGTGGCTAGGAGTCTGATCCCTATAACTGGAACAGGTGGCTAGGAGTCTGATCCCTTATAACTGGAGCAGGTGGCTAGGAGTCTGATCCCTCATAACTGGAACAGGTGGCTAGGAGTCTGATCCCTTATAACTGGAACAGGTGGCTAGGAGTCTGATCCCTATAACTGGAGCAGGAGGCTAGGAGTCTGATCCCTATAACTAGAGCCGGAGAGGCAGGCTGCAGGATAAGACGCTCAACTCTTATTTATACGGCAAAAGTTGGCTCGACACAAAGCTTCCTTCGAGGAATTCAAATGGAGTTGCCGGAGAGCCTTATCTCCGCGAAAACTACGCATAAACTGACAGGAAGTCTCCCAAAGATCATAGTGTTATAGGCCCATTTTTATTCCAAGATTTGCCAACCTTACAAATAATATTTTCACGATTGTTCTCTGTCTCTACGCCTGTCTCTACAAAAACTACACTCATGCACCAGAGGTAGCTGTGCTCAGACACAAGGAAAGTTTGAAACGGTCGTTAAGCTTGAAGTTTTCACATCAGAACACCGTAGTTTTCGGAAAACTCTGCGCTGCTACACGAATAGGTGATGTTACAAGCATACTTGGTGCCGTAAGGCAGTGCCGAAACAGAAAAGTACGTTTTTTTTGCTAATTTCAGCGCATTTGGGAAAAATTTTATTCGACGCACCTACTTGGCTTGCGATTGGGAACGCGTGCGGATTCGAAGTTCTTGCGTGTCAATGAAGACGCGACAGGTGGATTATAAGTTCTTGCGTATCATTGAAGATGTGACAGGTGGATTATAAGTTCTTGCGTATCATTGAAGATGTGACAGGTGGATTATAAGTTCTTGCGTATCATTGAAGATGTGACAGGTGGATTATAAGTTCTTGCGTATCATTGAAGATGTGACAGGTGGATTATAAGTTCTTGCGTATCATTGAAGATGTGACAGGTGGATTATAAGTTCTTGCGTATCATTGAAGATGTGACAGGTGGATTATAAGTTCTTGCGTGTCAATGAAGACGCGACAGGTGGATTATAAGTTCTTGCGTATCATTGAAGATGTGACAGGTGGATTATAAGTTCTTGCGTATCATTGAAGATGTGACAGGTAGATTATAAGTTCTTGCGTATCATTGAAGATGTGACAGGTGGATTATAAGTTATTGCGTATCACTGAAAATGTGACAGGTGGATTATAAGTTCTTGCGTATCATTGAAGATGTGACAGGTGGATTATAAGTTCTTGCGTATCATTGAAGATGTGACAGGTGGATTATAAGTTCTTGCGTATCATTGAAGATGTGACAGGTGGATTATAAGTTCTTGCGTATCATTGAAGATGTGACAGGTGGATTATAAGTTCTTGCGTATCATTGAAGATGTGACAGGTGGATTATAAGTTCTTGCGTATCATTGAAGATGTGACAGGTGGATAATAAGTTCTTGCGTATCATTGAAGATGTGACAGGTAGATTATAAGTTCTTGCGTATCATTGAAGATGTGACAGGTGGATTATAAGTTATTGCGTATCACTGAAAATGTGATAGGTGGATTATAAGTTCTTGCGTATCATTGAAGATGTGACAGGTGGATTATAAGTTCTTGCGTATCATTGAAGATGTGACAGGTGGATTATAAGTTCTTGCGTATCATTGAAGATGTGACAGGTGGATTATAAGTTCTTGCGTATCATTGAAGATGTGACAGGTGGATTATAAGTTCTTGCGTATCATTGAAGATGTGACAGGTGGATTATAAGTTCTTGCGTATCATTGAAGATGAGACAGGTGGATTCGAAGTTCTTGCGTGTCAATGAAGACGTCGCAGGTTTATCACGTTTCTTTCGGCACCGGTGGTGACTGAGGGGATTTTTATAATGCTTCCGACCAACCAGCAGTCACGCACTCGATTTTCATTAATTCTCAATGGAAACTAAATGGAGGCACAATCTATTTACTGATCGGTATTTTCAAAATTGATCTCATAAAATAATTCTAATTTGAGTTAAAGATTAAACTTCCTCTTAACCCATTGTAGGTAAGGTGTTAAGACTTCTCGAGTAGAATATAAAAGCATCCTGAAAATTTACATTGAGCAGATCCTCGAGTAATGCATCACCTTATGCAAACCTCATCGCATCCGACTGAAAATTATTCACATTTATTTACCTGATACTCTAGTTGATTCAAGTTTCTAATATATAATAATTAGGAGTACTTCACACTTAGACTGCGTTTTCACTCTTGCTACGGTGGGTTTGGTTAGGTTTTAAGTAGCAGAATTGGAAAATCGACTTTACTGTTAGATCACATTGGAATCTTTTCTGAGGAATATGCAAAAAATATAACTGCACGATAACATTTTACCTCATATGAAAACATTCATTGCTGAAAAAGGTAAGCGAAATTGATGATATGTTATTCACTTATACAGGCACGTGAATGAGCAACTCGCCTAGTGGTACACATATGTCCCAACACGCAGCCAATGTGTTAAATTCAAGTTCAGCGAAGATGGTACGGAACTTGAAGATCGACTGGAATTTCTCAGCAGTTCTGCAGGACAGCGAATAAAGATCGAACACTCAAAAATAAGCGCTGTCGAGATAGGCCTATTCCATCCCCACGGCCTACAGCATCTGGCATTGCAGGGAGGGCTAATTCAAGGGCTGTAATTTTGGTGCTGCAGTGGATGGCTGAACGCTGGGCTGTAATTTTGGTGCTGCAGTGGCAGGCTGAACGCTGGGCTGTAATTTTGGTGCTGCAGTGGCAGGCTGAACGCTGGGCTGTAATTTTGGTGCTGCAGTGGCAGGCTGAACTCTGGGTTGTAATTTTAGTGCTGCAGTGGCAGGCTGAACGCTGGGTTGTAATTTTGGAGCTGCTTCCATTTATTCTAATAAAAAACTTACACTTACCGTTAATTTAAGCGCAAATAACCAGTCCCATTTGTCCTGACAAAAAACTGACAAGTCATCGGGAATTCAAATGCAAATAATAAGCAGTCCCATTTGTACGTACCAAAAAAAAGACAGCCCCAGCATGCTCAAGTGCAAAAGACAGACAGTTCTATTCGTCCTAAGGCAAAAATAAACAGTTCCATACGTCCAAACACACAAGATAGACAGGCCCATTCGTCCAAAGACAAAAATAGACAGTCCAATTCAGGTTCCATTTCTATCAGCACAATTCTACGCTGTCACCAAGACCTCTGCGAGTGTCAACAAAAATTGGTCGGTGAAACAAGTTACAATCACTCGTTTTTCGCAGCGAGATCCGAATGTTACAGACCATTTTCCGTCGAAACCCACGCACGATGTCTCCAAAGACGCGCGAACGAATGCTGCCAGCTTCCTGTGAGAAGATAATTTCTATCGAGAATTCGTTTTCGAAACCAAGCGATGCCGTGACGCACATGACGCTTGTGATCCAGCAACGCATCGGCACGCGGCGCTGGCATTGCAGGTTTCAGGAGGCAGCTCAAAAGTGTCAGTTTTAGAGCCACCGCTGATGCTGAGGCACAATTGCCTGCCTTTGCCCACACGGGTAAAACTCGCAGGCTTTTCAGGAATTCCGAATGCGTGCGGCATCTACGTGGGGTGAAAACTGCGCTGAACGGACGCTGCAGAATTGCAACGGCGGTGTGCAACAGAACTGCAACAGCGGTGTGCAACAGAACTGCAACAGCGGTGTGCAACAGAACTGCAACAGCGGTGTGCAACAGAACTGCAACAGCGGTGTGCAACAGAACTGCAACAGCGGTGTGCAACAGAACTGCAACAGCGGTGTGCAACAGTCCTCGGGCTTGTATGCGATGAAGGGACTCTTGCATTTGTGGTCCGTTGATCTCTAGAAGTTTAAATTTACACACTTGAAATTGTGATGAGTTTTGATAAATTGTTTTGCTCCGGTTCCAGTGCGTTGCGTGGGGCTACGAAAATGATCCGAAATGTTTGATGACATCTTGAAATCTTGGTATGATCAGTCAATTACAATGGCACTACAGCAGCCAAACTGTTAGAGGGAAAGTCTCTTTCGTTCTCCGTTTTCTTTATTTTGGCTCTTTTAACATCATCTTTTTTCATTTAAGTACAGTTTCTAGTTTCGTCAAGTCATGTCTACTTTCTCATGCAGTCTTAAAGTCGAGGATCTCATTTTTCATGCTTAATTCTTTCTCCTATAACACCTCCCTTCGAAAGTCTGCCTATTTTCTGTTTTGCGCTCCAGCCAAAGCGAATACTTTGTTTTGGTATGGAGCCTCGTGTGTACAGTTTTTCTTGTAAGAGTTCCGACTCCTTCACCTGTTGTTTTATTTGCCAGCTTTTACTCGGCTTTGGCCGCCGATGTTTCTTCGATGTCTTGTTATTTCTATTAAAAATTTCATTTCAAGATGAGGCTTTCATTTATTATTCCGCGTAATTAGAACCCAAAAAATAAAGCAAACGAATAGAAAGAAAATCTAACTTTTTGCAAGATATGTCTTCGGGACACTGAATACCGCCCAGTACACTGTCTGTATTTAATTTTAATTAAAAGAATGAACTATTTATAATGCTATAATTGTTATGGTCTAATGTGAGTTCTCGATACGCATTAACTTTTGTGTATATAAGACTTATTACAAGAAAAGAAGAATAATAATAGGGAAATAAATTATTATGATGCACACCCCTATATTATAACCTGACTTAAAATAATTTATTCAGCATCAAATTTAGAATTTGTTGATCGATTATTGCAGTTTGCTAAAGAATACGATGGCTTGAAAATAAGTTCTATTCAGATGTTGCCATACTAGTTTTTAATGCTGCCAATAATTCACTCAGAGTAGTCATTAGTTTCATGTTCGCGTTACCCTCGCGTACAAAGTTACTTTTATTAAAATACTTGGGCGTTGCAACTCACATTCATTGCTCGAACTTATATGTTTTCATGAAAAATTTCAATGATAACTAATGACCTAAACTTTGACTGGTATGGTATTCCTGTAATCTTAAGAACTAATCTTGTCCAACTCGGAGCCAACGTAAAAGTTTTAAACAACTGTTTGCATACCCAAAGCAGCATCTAGGACGTTCACTCATCAATACTATAAAATAAACCGTTAGGTGCCTCCTTAAATTTATAAGTAAATTTTACTTTCTTAGGTGTTATTTTCCCTATGTTATTACAATGGGACTCTCATTTAAGACAATAAATTGGTTGGTCCGTCTTGGTTGGTTGGTTCGTCTCTCTTTCACGCTCTTAAAGGATGCTTAACGACCGTATCTGTGGTACGAATTTCACCAGCGCACAAGTTCATGAATATTTTAATCGCAGGTGTTATTTTGATGGATATTTTTGTTGTCATCCACATCTGAAAGATTTATTTGAGGAAAATATCAAATCCAGTTATTTATGACGGATCGTGTACACTAGCTTACCAAATGAGTACGTCACTTCCCAAAAGCAGCATTCCTCATAAGTTCCCGACCACAGCAGAAGAAACGAGGTAGGTTCAAACCAGCTTTTTTTCCGTCGACCGTGTGGCGATGCTGACGTCATGGGAAAGAACCAATAGCAGTGCTCATACTGCATCACACAACACCGCTATCCCCAAATCTGGTGCCACAATTCGCCTAAAGACACGTCGCAATGGTGATGTCATAAAGTTTGTTTGAAATAAAGCTGTTTTATTGGCTAGCCGAACAAGCGGTGATGTATTTTCCCCATAGAAATAACCCTACCTTGTTTCCTCTACCGTGGTCACGACTAATTTTCCGACCACCACTCAAACTCCACCGTCGGCTTCTGTTAGCTTACAATAATCCTCGCAACCACAATCGACGTAAATTAAAGTCGCTGGCACAAAAGTAACGTCGATTGCTCAAAATCAACGTCGATTGCGCAAAAGTTAGACTCCAAAAGGGGCTGGCACCACTTGCGGATGAGTTCCATCTCGCGTCGAGTGCAAGCGGAAGCCAAATTGAGTGGCGCTCTAGTGCCTGCACGCTTTTATCTGTACGCGTTGGTGCGAAGCTGGGAACCGTGTGCTCACACTGTAGTTCGACACGAACAAAAATGTGTTACACACATTCCTTTACATTTTCTCAAGCAAACGCTTTAGTTCAACGTAAATCCTGTGCTATAGATATTACTTGTCTTTGTTTTCCATAACATCGTTGTTTTCCATAACATTATACAGGGTGTTCGGGATAAATTTAACAGCTTTACAGGAGAGAAAAAAGACGCTTGGATTCTATAAAACTCAATTGATTTCAAAGGAATTCAATAGGCAAGGAAATTAGATTGTTGTCGACGAGTTTTACTCAAATAATCGCCATTAGTATGAATTGCAGCCTCAATCGGGGCCCGAAACCTAGAGCAAGCTCATTTTACACTCTCCCTTGGAAAACGCTCAAAAATCAATTTAATTCCATTCATGAACTGTTCTCTTGTAGTACTGGCACGGCGATTGGTATCTTTTTCGGCCCCAATCATAATAATCCATCGGGTTAAGATCAAGGGAGCTTGAAGGCCAAGCATTGGGATTTGTGAGCATCACATCACCCTCTGAGGATACGAATCCGAAAACCATGATGGTTTTGGAAAATTTAGTCTCCTCGTAGCCTCGTAGTCTCCATCGCAATTCTCTCGTTCATCCTAGATTGTTTTTACTGTGTTGAGGGAGCATTGCGCAGTGACCACAACCTCCTTATTTTGATGGCCGCCGCGAGTTATCATGATACAAGTTATTCTCTTCCAAGATTCAGGTAGCTCCCACTCATCCATTCTTGCTGTCATCGTATATATGAATGAAGGAGGGCTTAAACTTTAAACTCAAGCCTAGTTGGTATGAATAAATTTAAAAAATATGGAGAAAACGTCAAATGTTATTCTATAAAATATTGCGTCTGCGAAGAGGTTTTCAACATTTTCAACATTCAACATTAAAGAGGTTTTCAACATTCAGTGTAAACTCAACATGTTGACTACGATTGGGCCGTTTTCACAGTTGGTTGAGTTAATTATTGCTTGAATACATTCCTACTTTTCTGTAAATGAGCAAAACGTAATAGGACGATAATATTTTACACCGTGTGTTAAAGTCTGTTCTAAAACAGGCAATGAAAGAATTGGAGTACTGTTTATTTGTACCGGTACTCAAATGAGAAAGTTACCTAGCGGTACACATGTGTCCGAACACGCAGCCAACATGTCAACACTTCGACCGCGACTTGAGCCGCCGGTGTACACGGAAGCGATTTTCAGAATGCTGCTGACCGACCACCAGTCATGAACATAATTTTCACGAATACTTAATCAAACCTTAATAAAGACACGACTCAGTTAACATTTCCGATTTTCAAAATTGCTCTTTACAATTACATTTAAACTTTAGTTGAATATTTAACTTCAGCTTAACCCACCCGACGAACTTGAGCTGAAGAATGAACTTCATTTTAACCCATCCAACAAATTTGAGCTAAAGATTGAACTTCAGTTTAACCCATCCAACAAACTTGAGCTAAAGATTGAACTTCAGTTTAACCCATCCAACAAACTTGAGCTAAAGATTGAACTTCGATTTAACCCATCCAACAAACTTGAGCTGAAGATGGAACTTCAGTTTAATCCATCGCAGTGACCGTGTTAACTTGGCGCTCTACATGCAAAACATGAGCTCGTCGCCGGCATTTGAGATGTCGAGCAGAAGTCACGTCAGGTCGAGGGCCAGCGTGCCAAATTCCCTCTCTTTTATGAGCTTTTAATGAGGGCTTTGAAGCTGCAGTTAACTTCGTAGGCGTCTTAAAAGATCTCGTCTTCATGCAAATCAAATCGAATTTCCGGGCGTCGAAAAGTTTTCCGCGACCACAACACAACAGCGGCAGACTTGTTACCTCACTCCCTTCATTGTCTGTAGTGATCCTCTTTTACACCCTCCCTTGTCTGTAGTGCCCCTCACTCACTCCCTCCCTCGTCTGTAGTACCCCTCACTCTCACCCTCCCTCGTCTGTAGTACCCCTCACTCACACCCTTCCTTGTCTGTAGCCCCTCACTCGCACCCTTCCTTATCTGTAGGGCCCCTCACTCACACTCCCTTGTCTGTAGCCCCTCACTCACACCCTTCCTTGTCTGTAGCCCCTCACTCACACTCTCCCTTGTCTGTTACAGCTGCAAACGTAGGATCCGTACAGCTATAAAAACGGGATCGTTTCAGCTGCAAGCGGAGAATCATTACGACCAGAATCACGGTATCATCACAATTGCAATCACAGCATCATTAAAGCTGTAACCACAGCATCATTACAGGTATTATGACAGCATCATTACAGGTATAATGGCAGCATCATTACAGGTATAATGGCAGCATCATTACAGGTATAATGACAGCATCATTACCGGTATAATGACAACATCATTACAGGTATAATCACGGTATCATTACAGGTATAATCATAGTATCATTAGAGGTATAATGACAGCATCATTACAGGTATTATGACAGCATCATTACAGGTATAATGGCAGCATCATTACAGGTATAATGGCAGCATCATTACAGGTATAATGACAGCATCATTACCGGTATAATGACAACATCATTACAGGTATAATCACGGTATCATTACAGGTATAATCATAGTATCATTAGAGGTATAATGACAGCATCATTACAGGTATAATGACAGCATCATTACAGGTATAATGACAGCATCATTACCGGTATAATGACAGCATCATTACAGGTATAATCACAACATCATTACAGGTATAATCACAGTATCATTACAGGTATAATGACAGCATCATTACAGGTATAATCACAACATCATTACAGGTATAATCACAACATCATTACAGGTATAATTACAGTATCATTACAGGTATAATCACAGCATCATTACAGGTATAATGACAGCATTATTACAGGTATAATCACAACATCATTACAGGTATAATCACAACATCATTACAGGTATAATCACAGTATCATTACAGGTATAATGACAGTATCATTAGAACTGTAATCATAGCATCAATACAGCTGTAATCACGGAATCAATACAGCTGTAATGACAGCATCATTACAACATCATTACAGTTGTAATCACAGCATCAATATAGCTGCAATCACAGCATCATTACAACATCATTACAGTTGTAATCACAACATCATTACAGCTGCAATCACAGCATTAATACAGCTGTAATCACGGCATCATTACAGCTGTAACGACAGCATCATTACAGCTGCGGCTCCCACACAGAGCTCCTGTTTACCAGCTTCCACAGCCTCCCACAACGCAGCTCCCACTTTGCAAGACAAACAGCAGATGAACTTCCCTTGTCGAGTCTTCCCCCCCATAGGGAGGAGGGAGTCGAGACCCCCTGGGGGGATGGGGGATTGGGATCCCAGTAGGGGATGGGGTTTGAGACTCCTGAGGGGATATAAACTTCCCAGCGAGGGATGTGATATAGTGGGAGGTGTGGGGTGAGATTCCCCCCTAGGGGAGGATGTGTGGAGGGGATTAACACGTTCACCACTTATTGCGCCGTGTGTGTCGCAATCGGTGAATTTTTCATTCATGTACCGGTATAAATGAACGGCATTTCACCTGCTTCCCGACTTCTTTAAGAAATAACAATTTTCATGCGGAGAGAAATGGTGTCGTGCTATTGTGTTTCCATATTACTTAGAAAGGATGAGAAAGTATTCATGCAGTAAAGTCGATTTCCCCATTCTGCCACTTACAATCTAACCAAAGCAACCGGTAAAAACCGCAGAAACGCGGTGAACGTCCCAGTCTAACTCTTTCGCCGCCTGCATGCATGTATTTCGCCGCCCAACTAATTAAAACGCTTACGCGGCGAAAAACATGCATGCTCCGCCGAAAAAGTTTGTCTGGGGTACTAACTTCTAATTACCGTGGGGAACGACTTGAATTATTCAGTAGATGTTGTCTAAAGAAACAGCTTCTTTGATTTGATTTGAAGGATGCTTAATGACCGTATCTGTGATACGAGTTTCACCAGTGCACAAGCTCAAGAATATTTAAATTGCGGGTACTATCAGGATAGATGTATTTGTTTGTCATCCACATGTAGAGGATTTATAGACCCAGAAGTTGGTACCTTTTTAAAATTATCATTGCTATAAAATTAAAAATGGTAAAGAAATTTGGTTAATCTGAATGAAAGAAGAAATTTCGAAGTTTAGTTGACGTTTTGGGTCGACCAGCAAGACGCGTTGCAGCAAACAGAAGTACAGCATCATAGAAGTGCATCATTCGTATGGTATGGTAATAGAAGTGTAGCATCATTCGTATGGTCCGTGGCCTGCCGCAACGTTGTCTGTCTGCTGTTGTCCCAGTTTCTCTCAATTTAATTACCAGTTTCTATGCAGTTCTTCGAAGGGCTTCTTTCAATACCATAAATATTCCTGAAATTCCTTTGAACTGCATGGACCGTACAATTACATCGGAAGTATAAATCCACTTGTTTTGTTCCATTGCGTAGAGACTCATTTTGAGGTGTGGATTTTATGAATTTCTTGGGCTGGTAAATCAATATGCTTTTGATTGTCGGTAAATTAATACGCTGGTAGAAAACTGTGAAATTTCTTCGTTCAATCTGAATTAACTAAATCTCTTTAACATTTGTAGGTTTATAGTAGTAATAGTTTTAAAAATGTACATTACATATGGGCTACCTTGTATGAGGAAAATATCGAATCCAGTCATTTTTGACGGACTGTGTACACTAGTATGACGTACTGCGTAAGTTGAAAAACTAATCCCCCTTATTTCTTCTGTCATCTTTGTAAAAATGAAATTTTTTAACGAGAATGAGACGAGTTTTTGCATTCTCTGGACTGATGTACTCTGATCAATGCATTCGATGTTGGTGTAATAAAATGATGTATAGTTATTGGTCGGAATGGACAATTAATAAGTATTAATTTTCCATTTCGTACGTGTAGGAGAAAAAATACAGCGTATAAATTCCACCTTGTTTATTTCCACGTTTTTCCTGCAAAAAATTTTCCTTATGTTCTTGAAAAAAGTAAAGCATTTTTAGAGCATAAATAAAGCATTTCATGATGAAATGCTTTATGTTCTTTTTTTAACATGTTAATAGCGGCGGTTTTAAACTGAAGTTCAATATTCAACCCAAATTAGATTACCCTTTAGAGATAAATTTTATCAGTAACGAACATTGGATAGGGGATGTTTCCATTAGGTTTTCACTCAGTATTTACGACAATTGAGTCTGTGACTGCTGGTCGATCAGCAGCATTATGAAATCCTTTCAGTGGCCACCGGTGGGTCACGTCGCTGTCAAAGCGTTAACATTCATTGATTAACCGCACGTTTTTAATCACTGTTTTTCATAAAATAAAAAGTATCATGTTAACATGTCTCAAATGAATTAATCCATCAGACTTGGTGTCCTTAACTGAAAATTTACTCCTATGCTCCCATCACTGTACACATATTTTATCTTCACACTTTCCTTTCTATATCTAAAATCTCTATAATTGTTGGAATACCGTCAACACAATACTCTAGTTAGTCTTGCAACTAATGTGCTGTTCGAAAATAAAATGAATGTAACAGACACCCCTCAGCTACACTCTTCCAGTTTTTTCATCTCAAAGCTTTGTAATTGTTGAACGTTATTATACCAAAATCTTGCAACTAATGTGCTATTCTAAAATATATTGATAATAGCTATTCAATTCATAAAGCAAGCCCTATTCAACTTAACTTTCTAAAATATATTGATAATAACTATTCAATTCATGAAGCAAGCCATATTCAACCTAACTTTCATTCCCTTTCTCTACTTTCCCTAATACTTACATTCATTTAAGCAACCTCATTTTGTTGTCAAGCAAAAACCGATGCTACTTCCTTCTTTAGATCAACCTTCGCATAAACTTCTTCTTCTATATCAAAGAGCCAATCAAATTTTGCCGGCACACCGACGATGGCAAATCAAACATTACTTTGAAGATCCCCCTCAAGGCTAAATATATTCAGGCTAGAAAAACGATCTGAAAAATGATATGATAAAAATCTGAAGACATGAAAAGAGCTCAGATTTAAAGACCATACGATCTGATAAGCATCACGTCAGTGGACCTCTGGGCAGTGAAGCAGCCGTATAGGCCTCTAGAATTCCTGGAAAAAAAGCAGAGCGGACCATCAAAGGAACTTAAAACCTCCGGGAAGCAAATTTTTCCAAGGTTTTTCTTCGAGTTTTGGAGCTTGGAACAGGAGTTCATGTTCATGGGAAGAGGGAAATTCTCCCCCTTCCTCTTGCCAAGGTGATGGAGCGGGTTTTTTTAATGGAGGCTGTATGTCATAAAGAACAGTATAAGAGATATAGCTAGGGTATAATCAATAAAGTTAGGGTATAATAAAAAAAGTTAGGGTATAATAAATTAGGTTAGGGTACAAAAGACAAAGTTGGGGTATAATAGATGAAGTTAAGAAATAATAGATAGAGTTAGGGTATTATAGATAAGGTTAGGGTATAATAGATAAAGTTAGGGTATATTAGCTAAAGTTGGGGTATAATAGATAAAGTTAGAGTATAACAGATAGTGTTTGCCAAATACCTCGTAATGACCTCTAGTGCAGATATTAGCAGTAAACTAACGAGGCAAAAATAATACACAATTCATACCTTTTGGATTAACTTTGCTCACTCACTTTATAGGAATTTCAGTGGGTGAAGAAATTCAAGAAAAACTTGTTGCAAATCCACTATTAAACAATACTGTTAAAAAAGGTCAAACTTATTGACATCGCGAATCGTGTTTTATGGGCAAGCCTGTGTTTTCTTGTGTTTTTCTTGCCCATAATCCAATTTGAAAATTGACTTGCGGAGCATCGTGATTGGTGTTATTTGCAGGGCATAGCCGATTTTTTTAAAAAAATTGTTTCATTTAATTTTAAGGGGAGCTTCCCTCATATTTTGCAGTTGAAATATGCACTAAATCCTTCGATTCTCTGGAAACGATTTTATTATTGATATAGAAAATACTTTCGTAATAATGAAATTTTGAAAATACAGTCGGTGCTGTATGAATTGAGTGCCAGGTTTTAGGAAACAAAATAATGAGTTTAACTTAATCTAATTTAACTTAATTCATTTATTGCACTACGTGGAAACTTCACAACCGGTTCGCAAGACTGAAGCTTTTATTGTCCTTAATATTCAACAGCCTAAATGGGATAAAATTTGGCTATTTCGACACAATTCGACTTACTGAGACAAATTCAGAGCAAATTAAACAAAACTGTTCAAAACTAGACAAAATTAGTCAAAACCAGACAAAATTAGCCAAAACCAGACAAAATTAGTCAAAACTAGAAAAAATTAGTCAAAACTAGACAAAATTAGTCAAAACTAGACAAAATTAGTCAAAACTAGACAAAATTAGTCATAACTAGAGAAAATTAGTCAAAACTAGACAAAATTAGTCAAAACCAGACAAAATTAGTCATAACTAGAGAAAATTAGTCAAAACTAGACAAAATTAGTCAAAACCAGACAAAATTAGTCAAAACTAGACAAAAATTAGTCAAAACTAGACAAAATTAGTCAAAACTAGACAAAATTAGTCAAAACCAGACAAAAATTAGTCAAAACTAGACAAAAATTAGTCAAAACTAGAAAAAATTAGTCAAAACTAGACAAAATTAGTCAAAACCAGACAAAAATTAGTCAAAACTAGACAAAATTAGTCAAAACTAGACAAAATTAGTCAAAACTAGACAAAATTAGTCACAACTAGACAAAATTAGTCAAAACTAAACAAAATTAGTCAAAACCAGACAAAACTAGCCAAAACCAGACAAAATTAGTCAAAACTAGACAAAATTAGTCAAAACTAGACAAAATTAGTCAAAACTAGACAAAAATTAGTCAAAACTAGACAAAATTAGTCAAAACTAGACAAAATTAGTCAAAACTAGACAAAATTAGTCAAAACTAGACAAAATTAGTCAAAACTAAACAAAATTAGTCAAAACTAGACAAAATTAGTCATAACTAGAGAAAATTAGTCAAAACTAGACAAAATTAGTCAAAACCAGACAAAATTAGTCAAAACTAGACAAAAATTAGTCAAAACTAGACAAAATTAGTCAAAACTAGACAAAATTAGTCAAAACCAGACAAAAATTAGTCAAAACTAGACAAAAATTAGTCAAAACTAGACAAAATTAGTCAAAACTAGACAAAATTAGTCAAAACTAAACAAAATTAGTCAAAACTAGACAAAATTAGTCATAACTAGAGAAAATTAGTCAAAACTAGACAAAATTAGTCAAAACCAGACAAAATTAGTCAAAACTAGACAAAAATTAGTCAAAACTAGACAAAATTAGTCAAAACTAGACAAAATTAGTCAAAACCAGACAAAAATTAGTCAAAACTAGACAAAAATTAGTCAAAACTAGAAAAAATTAGTCAAAACTAGACAAAATTAGTCAAAACCAGACAAAAATTAGTCAAAACTAGACAAAATTAGTCAAAACTAGACAAAATTAGTCAAAACTAGACAAAATTAGTCACAACTAGACAAAATTAGTCAAAACTAAACAAAATTAGTCAAAACTAGACAAAATTAGTCAAAACTAGAGAAAATTAGTCAAAACTAGACAAAATTAGTCAAAACCAGACAAAATTGGTCAAAACTAGACAAAAATTTGTCAAAACTAGACAAAATTAGTCAAAACTAGACAAAATTAGTCAAAACTAGACCAGATTAGTCAAAACTAGACAAAATTAGTCAAAACTAAACAAAATTAGTCAAAATTAGACAAAATTAGTCAAAACTAGACAAAATTAGTCAAAACTAGACAAAATTAGTCAAAACTATACAAAATTAGTCAAAACTAAACAAAATTAGTCAAAATTAGACAAATCAGTCAAAACTAGACAAAATTAGTCAAAACTAGACAAAATTAGTCAAAACTAGACAAAATTAGTCAAAACTAGACAAAATTAGTCAAAACTAGACAAAATTAGTCAAAACTAGACAAATTTAGTCAAAACTAGACAAAATTATTCAAAACTAGACAAAATTATTCAAAACTAGACAAAATTAGTCAACACAAGACTAAATTAGACAGAATTAGACAAAATTAGTCAAAACTAGACAAAATTAGTCAAAACTAGACAAAATTAGTCAAAACTAGACAAAATTAGTCAAAACTAGACAAATTTAGTCAAAACTAGACAAAATTATTCAAAACTAGACAAAATTATTCAAAACTAGACAAAATTAGTCAACACTAGACTAAATTAGACAGAATTAGGCAGAAGGGACGTCCATTAGCTGTGACAGCCCCGAAGTTTCCCGGTTCATCGACAAAAAATGCTCAAAGAAGTTCCTTCCACCTGTTGTTCTTCGCAGCGCTTTCCTTTTATTCGTTTGTTGATCACTTATTTCTACGAATTTTTCATCAATTTGTCATTTAAATTGTTTCTACATCCACTAGTGAGAAGGTGGAAGTGGACACTAACTTCTGGCAGTGGTAACTAATTTCTGATAAAGGTTTATAATTAAAAGCAATGGTAAATAATTTCTCACATGGGTAACTAATTTTTTCTGTGGTAAATAATTTCTAGTTGGTATAATGATGACTAATTTCTGGCAGTGGTCTCTTATTTCTGGCTTTGGTAAATAATTTCTGGTTTTGATAAATAATTTCTGGCATTGGTAAATAATTTCTGGTTTTGATAAATAATTTCTGGCATGGGTAAATAATTTCTGGTTTTGATAAATAATTTCTGGCTTTGGTAAATAATTTCTGGTTTTGATAAATAATTTCTGGCATGGGTAAATAATTTCTGGTATGGGTAAATAATTTCTGGTATGGGTAAAAAATTTCTGGAATGGGTAAACAATTTTTGGCAATATTAGCTAATGCCTGGCCGTAGTGTCTAATTTCTGGCAGAGCCAGAAATTAGACATCCAGTAACGGTAACTAATATCTGTCTGAGGTGACTAATTTCCATAAGTTTTGACATTTAGCACCTGGCCGCTTAATGGGTAATTAACAAATGTTATTAACTGACGCTTACAAAATATTATTTGTTTGAAATTAAATGTCTCAAATACTTCTCATAAATGTTTTTAAACACGCAATAAAAATTTATATAAATTGTTATCATCCGTCATATTTAAATGCTACAAATAGTTAATAACTGTCATAATTAACTTATACGAAGTTTTATAAGCCGTAATCCTAAACCGTTATAAAATATTTTTAAACTGACAATTATTTCTGATATGTAGGTAATAATCGTCCAACATTTTCCGTAGCGGCCTAAGTATAGTTTGTTATCAACTGAAATAATTAATTCAAGTAAATTCCCATCAAGCATTATATTTTATTCAATGGAATTCCATTAACAAAACACCGCTCTCAAACTCCGATCATCCATGAGACAACACCCGAAATAAAATTATCTCATACATGCGGCGTTAATTGCAAAAAAATATCCCATTTCTGAGATGGATTTACGTAGGACGGTAATTACAAAAAATCCCATTTATATGGTGTATTTACGTGGGGCGTTAATTACAGAAAAATCACATCCCTAAGGTGGATAATCCCTCACAAACCCGACCAAAATTTCTCCATTAACATTCCTAAATGCGAGGCCAAACTACACCCACCACAAAAATATATGGCGTGAATACCCAGCCGCACATCAGCGGCAGTTTACGGCCAGGTATTGAGGCCGCTGTCGCGTCAGTAATTGGTTCGTATCTCATTAATCGCCGGGCTTCTGAGCCGCTAATGAGATAGTGAGCCGCTAAGGCTGGCTAATGAGCCACTGACACAGGCTAATGAGCCGCTGAGACCGGCTCATGAGCCGCTGAGGACGGCTAATGAGCCGCTGAGGCCGGCTAATGAGCCGCTGAGGCCGGCTAATGAGCCGCTGAGGCCGGCTAATGAGCCGCTAAGGCCGACTTATGAGCCGCTGAGGCCGGCTAATGAGCCGCTGAGGCCGGCTAATGAGCCGCTGAGGCCGGCTAATGAGCCGCTGAGGCCGGCTAATTATCCGCTGAGGCTGGCTAATGAGCCGCTGAAGCCGGCTAATGAGCCGCTGAGGCCGGCTAATGAGCCGCTGAGGCTGGCTAATGAGCCGCTGAGGCCGGCTAATGAGCCGCTGAGGCCGGCTCATAGAATCAATGCAGGTGCGTTGGCTTCACTGACCACACTCAAAAATAAGAAAGGGAAAAACATATATCCATCACAGTTCGAGCATAAAATGTGATACAAAATTGTGCATGTAAAATGACCTTTTTTAAGTGCACAACTGATGGATACGTACACAGTGATAAGTAGCCTTATACCACAATAAGTAGCTATGTACCATAATAAAACGCCATGTAACTTGATAAGTAGCCATATACCCCAATAAGTAGTCATATACCATAATAAGTGGCCATACACCATAATAAGTAGCCATATTCCGCAATAAGTAACCATATACCATAATAAGTAGCCATGCACCACAATAAGTTGCCATATACCGCAATAAATAGCCATATACCATAATAAGTAGGCATATACCCCAGTAAGTACCAGTATACCACAATAAGTAGCCATATACCATAATAAGTAGCCATATACCATAATAAAACTGTAGATATGTATAGATAGGTATACAACAACAACGGAAAGTCAACCGTTAAGAAAATTTGGTGCTCTCTTTATTATTTCGCAGAAATATTCGTAGGTGACTTCTTCCTGAAGACGTGAGCATTATTTACTTACAAAGTCACAACATAAATGATACGGTAAATAAGCAGGACTGAAATTGCGTCTACAGTCACTCGACTTCCCCATTCTCCGAGCCGAGGAAGTAACGCCGAAGTTGTGTGGTAATGGACACAACGTCTGTCGTTATGCAACTTTCAGCAGCACGTATAAATAAAATACTTAAAGCCATGAAGGAAAGAGCGACGCAAAAGCTAAGCATTACACACACAAAAGATATGTATTTCAAACACTAGAAAGCTGAGTATTTCACGCAGAAAATATAAGGATATCGCACACGAATGCCAAGGATATCGCACACCAAAGCCAAGGATTTCACATACAAAAGCCAAGGATTTCACACAGAAAAGCCAAGGATTTCACACACGAAAACCAAGGATTTCACACACAAAAACCAAGGATTTCACACACAAAAACCAAGGATTTCACGTGCAAAAGCTGTGCTTGAGTTCTGTGACACCATATGCTTAATAGAACGAAATGTGACTGTCACTGCCGTCACTATGTGTCCAAGTTCTTGGTTCATCCGTTCCCAAATGAACAAACGAACTTTAAAATCAATGAGGCAATAAAGCAACGGCCAGGAGGGTCAAGCTCTCACTCAACACAGTACGCCAGATCTTCACTTCCAGATCGTCGACTTGGCCCTCTAAGTCGACGGACAATTCAAGTCGACGGACACTTCAAGCCGACGGACGCTTCAAGTCGACGGACGCTTCAAGTCGACGGACACTTCAAGTTGACGGACACTTCAAGTCGACGGGCAATTGCACTTGGAGAAGGTCCCTTGCGACGCCTAACTTCACCCATCAAGAAAGTGGAAACTTCGTCACAGCTCTCAGGGTATTCAGGCAGACCATCGCCACGCTCCCAAAACGCTCCAGAACTTAGGACTCTACGCTTTATCCTCTCGTCATTATGGGAATAAGACGGGGGGACTAGAGGTTATGGACGGATACGAGAGGATATGGACGGTGTTAGGCCATCGCCAAGATAGGTCGACTGGTGTCTTTGTACTACGGAGGGAAAATAATTCTTCCCTCAAATAAACTGAGCTCGCGTATCACAGATACTTGCGAAACGTACTTCTGTCCCACTCTTCAAATTTTCAGGAAGAAAAACATAAAGAAGAAAAACTTAACAAGAAAAACTTAACTTGAAACTCAAAAGCTTGTCAGCTCAAAACTCAAAAGCTTATTAGCTCAAAAACTCAAAGCTTGTTAGCTCAAAAAATCAAAAGCTTATTAGCTTAAAAACTCAAAAGCTTATTAGCTCAAAAACTCAAAGCTTGTTAGCTCAAAAAATCAAAAGCTTGTCAGCTCAAAAACTCAAAAGCTTGTTAGCTCAAAAACTCAAAGCTTGTTAGCTCAAAAGCTCAAAAGCTTGTTAGCTCAAAAGCTCATAGCTTGTTAGCTCAAAAACTTAAAAGCTTGTTAGCTCAAAAGCTCATAGCTTGTTAGCTCAAAAACTTAACTTGGAAACTTAACTTGTTTAGCTCATAGCTTGTTAAGTTCATTGCTTGTTAGGTCATGGCTAGTTAGCTCAATCGCTTTTTCGCTTGACTACTATTGCAAGTTTTACTACTTCGCCACGCAGCCATCTGAAATTCTGAAAATTATTGGAGGTTTATCGCAGCAACAGAAAATCTGTTGACGAACCTCGACTTAACAAATACCAGTCAGCAAAACTGTCTTCTCTTCTGTCCCTGAAATACCAGGAAGATTCCAATGGAATAACCAGCCTGAAAAAACGGCCTTTTATCGAACAACTGACGACCCTCAGGTATCCCTAAGACAGGGACATTATCAAAAGGTGGCATGAGGACAAGAACAAACCCACATTTATCCATAAATTGGTGCCCGAACAGGAACTGTCCAAGTTATCTATCAGACGGGTACGAGAGGATATATATATATATATATATATAAATAAGTGTACGAGAGGTTATGGACGGGTACGAAAAGTTATGGACGGGTACGAGAGTTTATGGACGGATACGAGAGGTTATGGACGGGTACCAGAGGTTATGGACGGGTACGAGAGGTTATGGACGGAGACAAGGCGAGTATAAGTTGCGATAGATTTCATTCGACTCATTGAGCTTGCCCTTAACTCTCTCTCTCTCTCTCTCTCTCTGTATATGAAGATGATAAGAATACCTTCCATAGCTTGATAGTTGCGATCTATCAACAAAGATGCTTCTTGAATTTTTGTTGAATTGTTGTTTTTGGAGCAGTGAGGTCTTTTTCTCGAAGACGAATACACAATGTGTAGCGTGATAGTTGTAATAGATCTTTTCATCACCAAAGATGATTCTTAAAAAATAGTTCTGTGACAGACACTGTGGTATTACTTCAAAGCTGAAACCACATTCTGTACAATGAATGTAGTGATGAAGATGCTTCTTAAAAAAGCGCATTCTGTACAAAAATGGTAGTGATGAAGATGCTTCTTAAAAAATCACATTCTGTACAATGATGGTGGTGATGAAGATGCCTATTAAAAAATCACATTCTGTACACTGATTGTAGTGATGAAGATGCCTCTTAAAAAATCACATTCTGTACAATGATGGTGGTGATGAAGATGCCTCTTAAAAAAGCGCATTCTGTACGCTGATTGTAGTGATGAAGATGCTTCTTAAAAAATCACATTCTGTACAATGATGGTGGTGATGAAGATGCCTCTTAAAAAATCACATTCTTTACAATGATGGTGGTGATGAAGATGCCTCTTAAAAAATCACATTCTGTACACTGATTGTAGTGATGAAGATGCTCCTTAAAAAATCACATTCTGCACAATGATGGTAGTGTTGAAGATGCTTCTTAAAAACAGGTTTTTATTGACAAGACGCCCAAGTCTTTTTCAAAGCCTCCTCGAACAAACATTTGAGGTACAAAGATCTTGCCTTACTAACACAGGGATAAAATTTCCGAAATGATTAGGCGAAGGCAGCTATTCGATTGTTTAACGAGCCTGAACAATGATTTGAGTTTTTCTTCAATTATGAAACTCAAACGAGGGAATGACGTCGTCCGGTATAATCTTGATGGCCGCGCAGTGCCGCAAAACGGTGCCAAATTTTAGATGTTACTAGTGTACGCGACCCGTCGAAAATGACGGAATCGAAATTTTCCTTTTAAAAGTATTTCAGGTGTAGATTAAAAACAAACATATCCAGCCCAACAAAACCCGCAATTCAAATATTCTTAATCTTGTGCACTGGTGAAATATCTATCAAAAATAATCATTAAGCATCCTTGACAGCGTGACAGAGCGACAGACCAACTGAACTTTAACATGGCTTTCCCATGATTTTCCCTATGCTATTCTATGGCTTCCTATACTTTACTAACTCTCAACTCCTGGCATTGTATACAAAACTTAGCCTACCAGTACACGTGATGTTCATCCCGACTAAGAATTTGATGGATTAATACACCAAAAATTGTGGGATTACGAAGCTTGTATCACATATACGCTCATCACACACTCTCTCTGCTGGTGGATGTGACACACGGACAGACAGACGGACGCGGCTCTTATTATAGTATAGATTTTTACAGGGGTGTTTGAGTGTAGGACTTTGGATCGCACATTTTTGAATCTGACTTTATGCTGAAGCTGACTTATTATTTTCTGTTATTGTCAAGGTTAGTCTGAGTAACCATGACTTGGTAGCTTCAGCAAGGTTACTCAGACTAACTATGAGTCTCATATACATGTATCAGCAGTTTTTTTATATTGCAGAAAGGATAGTATATTCAATTATGTGTCGCAACTGTTTACATTACTAGAACTTTACTTTAAGAGTTGCTCGTTACATAAGTGGTAACAGATTTAGGTGAAAAATCCATGTCTGATTACATATTAATAGATGTTGTCAAATGAAATTCGTATTCAGCTGGAAATTTATTATTTTCGGTCGAGCTTTCGAAATTTTAAACAAATTTCGTTTTCAGGACAAGAGATTGAAGTTTTTGGAAGCAAAGTTATGACCAAAACAGGTATCCTGGAAACAAGGGAAAGATATTACATATAAGATAAACGAAAGCGGACATCGGTGGAACATGCAGGAGTCACAGTAATTATTTCAAAAGTGGTTTATAAACATCTGGAATTTAGAGATATCTATTGTAGGAGTTTGAATTAGTTGTCGAATAGAATGCTTCTAAGTATCTTCTTTGTTTCTTGTTGGAATTTTGAGATATAATTTAATAATTTTGAAAATCTATTTAGTGGCCCGTATCCCGAACATGTTAGTAAACTAAAGAATTAATTTGCTATTTTTCCACATTTTGGCAATGTTCATTGACACGGATTTTTAAATTCCTGCAAGTTTCACCGATATACACTTATTAACAATTTTTACAACCTAATTTGTACACTACATCGCAACGGTCTCCAGGTGCTTGTTTGTCTTTAATTTTTGATAAATTTCTTCCTATCAGGTTAATTGACTTCTTTGCTATTTGCACATTGAATGGCCGGAGTATCCTGTTGACACGTTCAGATGTGCCTTTTACATAAGGAGCACTAAAATAGCTAATTTTTGGGTTCTAATTTTGGCTAATATTTTATCGCGGATTTTTTAGTTTTCTGATTGATTGTTTGATCATTTTTTCTTGGTATCCGTTTTTTTGTAGCTACTATTTAATAAATTTTAGTTCATTTTCGACTTAATCATTACTACACAATTGCAAGGCTCTACTAACTAGGGAATCAACAACGCTACGTTTTTATTTATTAGGATGGTTTGAAGAGAAATCGAGGTATCGTCCGGTATGGGTTGGTTTTCTGTAAATTCCAAAACTGAGGGAGTTGTCTTCCATTCTTGTAAATTTTAAGTCCAAAAAGGCGATGGAATTATTTTGTTCCTTTTCGATCGTGAATTGAATGTTAGCGTTAATTTAGTTTAGCTAGTTGTTTAAATCATCGACGGTGTTTTTGGGAACTATTGCAAACACATCGTCAACGTATCTTTTCCAAAACATAATTTAGCTACTGCAGTGCTCAAAGATCTCATTTTCAATGTTTTACATTGTAGCCTCGGCAATTGCTACGGACACGCTACTTCCCATTGCTTCCCATAGCTTGTATTTTTAATTCTTTAGTTTACTAACATGTTCGGGATACGGGCCACTAAATAGATTTTCAAAATTATTAAATTATATCTCAAAATTCCAACAAGAAACAAAGAAGATACTTAGAAGCATTCTATTCGACAACTAATTCAAACTCCTACAATAGATATCTCTAAATTCCAGATGTTTATAAACCACTTTTGAAATAATTACTGTGACTCCTGCATGTTCCACCGATGTCCGCTTTCGTTTATCTTATATGTAATATCTTTCCCTTGTATCCAGGATACCTGTTTTGGCCATAACTTTGCTTCCAAAAACTTCAATCTCTTGTCCTGAAAACGAAATTTGTTTAAAATTTCGAAAGCTCGACCGAAAATAATAAATTTCCATCTGAATACGAATTTCATTTGACAACAATGGAACCTGGATATCCGCTATTTGAACTAATAATATTAATAGATCTGTGAGCATCACAATAAAGCCGCTGGATTCTGGGATGCATGAGTTGTGATAACAATATCGGTATTGTGTTTTCGTTGTGAAGTATCGTCAATATTTTTCAGGAACATCAATATCTTCCGTGGTTTACACGATCACTGTGATACTTCAATTTGCACTGAAAAGTGAAAGCGTTTTAGTATCCATGGTACATGAAGCCAACAAAGTAGCAGGCTTCTGGAAACTCTAGGTACGGAGTTCAGAAGCATGCGGGTTTTATTCGAAAAATCTTCGGAAGCCAGCTAAAACTTCGGCAATTTCGACCTGCTCTTTCAGCCGCAGTTGTTGGCCGGTCGCTACTTTAAATCGAACGAAATTGATGCACTCTGAAAAAAAAACCTTCAGATTGTATTCTAGATACACGTGAAGAACAAACTTGAAACTCGAGTGTTACTTTTTTGGAAGAAGTCCCACTGTTCCCAGCACGATTAAAAAAAGGAAACGTCTGATCATTTTCACTCAAACTGAAAAAATCGTGCAATCGTTCTCAGTCTAACTTTATAGCCGTTGCATATATCATTTTGACCGCCCTATGCAGAAGCTATTCTTGGATGGCTAAAATTATAGACGCCTGGGCTTAGACTCGGGTGGATTCGCAAATCTGTAAGTGCATTTTATGTCTTCTATATCTCTACCGCATTCTACACCAAGATGTCTCTCCAAAACTCTGTAATCAATACTTTATTTAACCACAAATGTGTGGAAAATTATTTATCTCTGAGTTCATTTGTTATTAATATTTTAAAAGGGTGCGTAACTTATGCGCCACCCGGTATATGGAATCTTTGTTTACTTCAAGGTAGTTAAAAGAATCAGTGATTTATTTTTGTGAGTACCTCATCTGTTTGCATCTCATTAATACTTCGTATCTGATCTCAAACTTCAAGTTATGAAATCGTTGACAATTTAGAAGATAAATTGTAATGGGTGTGGCCGGTCTCTCTACTTTTGATTCTTAGAGAATATTGCGGCATTTATTGTGAACACAATTGTTTCAGTATCCTTGATACGTCATTATCATTCATAGATAACGAACATACAGGCAATAAAATTTAATAATGAAAATTCTCCACCTACTTTAGATCTACTCAATTTAAAGAGCGTAATTTTTCCTATCCATCCACTAAACGCTCGTTATATTTCTATGGTGAAAAGCACATTTGGTTTCCTCTCCTCTAGCTACCCTTTGCTTCACTTTTTTTTTAAATGATGTGAAGAATTTTAAAATTCATCCTTTACCTACATAGCAATCCAAACAAATAACACAAAATGGAGAAATTTCATGTCTTTTCCAAATTTTTAACTTAAGAACATTGTTCAAGTTCATCACATGTTAAAATACAAAGATAATCACATACGATTTTGGCAATTGAGTGTTTTGAGTAAAGATGATAAGTGATTATCTTCGTATTTCAACGCGTGACGAACTTAAACAAATTTTATGACTGCGATTACCATTCACTTTTCGCAACCTTTTAAGCGAAACACATATTGAGATGCGCATCGCGCACAACTAAATTCATAAACTGGTGGCAACCGTTGGCTATATATAGCTATCAAGCGTTTGGTTCATGTTTAGAGCGGGGCACACTAAAGCAATGACAGTATTTGTAGTGGTCCAGTAGTAACGATTGGTAAAATTAAAATTGGACCTCTGGTAAAATGAGAGTTCATCACCTCATTTTTATTTTTGTTCATAAGCAAGTTGAAAGCTCGTTGAAAATAACGTGAAAAGTGGACCCCTCTATAAATGTTTTGTAAATAACTTTATTCGTGCCAACTGCTAGAAAGTATGATACGTGTTCTTGCTAATGATTTTTTTTTTGCATTCAGTTTTGAACAAAGTTTTATATTTGCATTTATTTTTGAGCAAAGTATGATATTTTGGCGTATGGTTTTGAGGAAAATACTCATTACACGTTGGTAAGCTGCTGCAGGTATGGGGACCAACATTTCAGCCAGAGCACTTTGTTCGGTTATAAGTATTGTAAGGACAACGGTCTAATATTCTTCCAATAAAATTCTACTTCTCTATACCCACCTCGGAGCTCGTAGCGTTGTACCTCCATACGCTTGCCGCCGCGCACTACAGGTGAATATAGAAATGTTTAATCGTGAAGTGTATTGTGATTTATCTATGTTTATAGTTCATTGTGAAATAGCGGATAATGAGATAGTGTATCGTCTTGAAGCTCATGTTCTCGTTGAATTGTTTATCTTGTCTGCTGATCTTACCCGATGCCTGTTAAGATTGCATTCTGTCTGTCCAACATGCCAGATCGTTGAGACTGCGCCTCAACCCATATCGCGAATTCAGAACTGCTGTCGTATATTTGCTTTAATTTAGTTGCTTCAATATGGTTGCTCTAGAATCTTTGTTATCTTCTAAATTTTGTACTGGCCTGATTTTCGATGTATAACAATTAACCGTCGCTTCCAAACTCGTCTATAAGTATATTTGAGAATTATTTTGCATTTTCGTTATTCATTGTTCATTATTTATCTTTCAAGTGTAAACTTAATATATATGTTAATTATACTGTTGAATAAAACAGTAGGACCTTATCGATTTTCTTTCACCTGCCACCTAACCTACGCCGATCCTGCATGCCCTGACAAGTATATCTGTGTTATAAAACCTGCAAAACAGTGTCTCCATATTTTATAAAGGCCACACAACCGAATGATTGTCAGTCAAATCCAGCTTTTTTCAATTGGTCTTCCATTATTTTTTCCCCATTTCGAGTCGCTTCAATTGTTCTCATATTTTATAAAGGCCACACAACCGGAACATTATCAGTCAAGCCCCGCTCTTTCATCTGGACAAATTGTCTCTCCATTTACACTCGCTTCTATTTATTGCAAATGGCAGTCGAGTTGCAGCAGTTACGAGGAGACATGCTCCTCTCCTACTGCATCGCTTTCAATAACAACACAAATTCAATAACACTGGCATTGGTCGGAACCGTGCCCTGTCGGGCCCATTATATCAGCAGTCGCATCCACAGCAAAATTATCCAGGGTTGCTGTCTTTGTAGTCCTTAATAGTTCAGTGCACAACAAAATTATTCTCAGACCATGTCGTTGTCCGTGTCCGAAAGTCCCAAATAGTCGAGCCCACAGCAAAATTAACCTGGGTTGCTGTCCTAAAGTTTCAAATAGTTGAGCCCACTGCAAAATTATCATGGGTTGCTGTCCTAAAGTCCCAAATAGTCGAGCCCACAGCAAAATTAACCTGGGTTGCTGTCCTAAAGTTTCAAATAGTTGAGCCCACTGCAAAATTATCATGGGTTGCTGTCCTAAAGTTTCAAATAGTTGAGCCCGCTGCAAAATTATCATGGGTTGCTGTCCTAAAGTTTCATATAGTTGAATCTACAGCAAAATTATCCTGGGTTGCTGTCCTAAAGTTTCAAATAGCTGAGTCTACAGCAAAATTATTCGGGGATCCCGTCGCTGTCCCAAAGTTCTAAATAGTTCAGTCCGCAGCAGAATAATTCATAGGTAACGTCACCGTCTCAAAAGTCCCAAATAGTCGAGCCTACAGCAAAATTATCTATGGGTCCTATCTCTATCCAAAAGTCCCTAACAGTCGAGTCCACAGCAGAATTATTCAAAGACCCTGTCGCTGTCCCAAAAATGCAAGATAACGGCAACACAGCGGAGCAGTCGTGCACATTGAAGACATTTACTGCTGTGGCAACGAGCGGCGATGTGCCGTGTTGCTCAACTTTGTCTGTTTGTTGCCAGCGGGCAGTGAACAGCGAAACTATAGCGGTATAATACCCTTGGTGTCTGCATTTATTTACATACTAGTGTACACGACCCGTCAAAATGACGGGTTTCGTTATTTTCTTTGGACAAATTTTCCAGATGTGGATGACAAGCAAATATATCCATCCTGCTAGTACCTGCGAATAAAATATTCTTGTACTCGTGCACTGCTATTTACAGCCTAACCGAAGCAACCGTTAACAACCGCGGAAATTCGGTGAACGTGTTAAGTTTCTAAAGGACCTCTTATTTCCATCTGCCAAATAACACATTGGTTTCTCCGATTTATTCTAACTGATGCCTGGTCGCAAGGACGAACAGAAACTCATTTCGTACACGTAGGAATTGAAGCAAATGTGGCAAGGTTTTTTCATTACGGGAAGAAGCACAGGACACGATCTACAGAATTTTAATCCCCCAGAAAGCATGCAAAAGGCCAGAGCTTTAATCCGCTTGTCCACGATAGATCATAAGCTTCGTCGAGTTCAAGAACTAATCAATCGAAGAAGCACAGGGTGAAGTTCAAGTCTTTAAAAAGCCTTCCCAAATCATGGCTTTCCAGCTTATACCCGAGCTGAAGTCTACTCTTAGATCAAATGCAAGTTAAATTCACACTGAATTCAAATTTAAACCCAGTCAAATCTGAAGTCCAATCAAAGGTCAAATGCAAGTTCAAATTCACTATGAGGTCAAGTGCACCCAGTCCACTCTGAGGTCAAATGCAAACCCAGTCGACTCTGAGGTCAAAGGCCAACCCAGTCCACTCTGAGGTCAAAGGCCAACCCAGTCCACTCTGATGTCAAAGGCAAACCCAGTCCACTCTGAGGTCAAAGGCCGACCCAGTCCACTCTGAGGTCAAAGGCAAACCCAGTCCACTCTGAGGTCAAAGGCCAACCCAGTCCACTCTGAGGTCAAAGGCAAACCCAGTCCACTCTGAGATCAAAGGCCAACCCAGTCCACTCTGAGGTCAAAGGCCACCCAGTCCACTCTGAGGTCAAAGACAAACCCAGTCCACTCTGAGGTCAAAAGCCAACCCAGTCCACGCTTAGGTCAAATATAAATCCAGTCCGCCATAAGGCTTGATGTAAGTCAAGTCTGCTATAAGGCTTGATGTAAGTCAAGTCCACTCTGAGGTAAAATGAAAGTCTAATGGAAGTCAAGTCCCATCTGAGGTCAAACGAAAGTCAAGTCCCAGCTGAGGTCAAATAAAAGTCAAGTCCAATCTGATGTCAAATAGAAGTCAAGTCCCATCTGAGGTCAAACTTAAGTCAAGTTCCATCTGAGGTCAAACGAAAGACAAGTCCCATCCGAGGTCAAACGGAAGTCAAGCCCTATCTGAGGTCAAATAGAAGTCAAGTCCCAGCTGAGGTCAAATAGAATTCAAGTTCCACCTGAGGTCAAATCGAAGTCAAGTCCCAGCTGAGGTCAAATAGAATTCAAGTTCCATCCGAGGTCAAATAGAAGTCAAGTCCCACCTGAGGTCAAATCGAAGTCAAGTCCCAGCTGAGGTCAAATCGAAGTCAAGTCCCAGCTGAGGTCAAATAGAAGTCAAGTCCCAGCTGAGGTCAAATAGAAGTCAAGTTCCAGCTGAGGTCAAACCGAAGTCAAGTCCCAGCTGAAATCAAATAGAAGTCAAGTCCCACCTGAGGTCAATCCGAAGTCAAGTCCCAGCTGAGGTCAAATAGAAGTCAAGTCCCAGCTGAGGTCAAATAGAAGTCAAGTCCCAGCTGAGGTCAAATAGAAGTCAAGTCCCAGCTGAGGTCAAATAGAAGTCAAGTTCCAGCTGAGGTCAAACCGAAGTCAAGTCCCAGCTGAAATCAAATAGAAGTCAAGTCCCAGCTGAGGTCAAATAGAAGTCAAGTTCCAGCTGAGGTCAAACCGAAGTCAAGTCCCAGCTGAAATCAAATAGAAGTCAAGTCCCAGCTGAGGTCAAATAGAAGTCAAGTCCCACCTGAGGTCAATCCGAAGTCAAGTCCCAGCTGAGGTGAAATAGAAGTCAAGTCCCAGCTGAGGTCAAATAGAAGTCAAGTCCCACCTGAGGTCAATCCGAAGTCAAGTCCCAGCTGAGGTGAAATAGAAGTCAAGTCCCAGCTGAGGTCAAATAGAAGTCAAGTCCCCCTCACGAAGGAACACAACAGAAGCCTCTGTCCGCCCCTAACAGAAGATCAATGATAAACGCAGTTGCCTAATATGAAGACGGCAGTTTAAGCAAAGCTCCCTAGTTATAATTTTAATTTCCAGCTATCATTCAAGATATTAATGCGTGTAATTCGCCCGTAATATTGATGGCCAGTAATATTATTGGGTCAAATAAAGGCCGCATATAATACTTGGCCCAAGAGGCTGCGTGTTACGAGACATTTAAGCTATTTCCCGAGGCCTTTGATTTTTATTAGGCAAGGGCCGCTCACTACTGCTGAGCACGCCATCACGATCGTTCTTTTATATTCTGCTCATCGTAATGAATGCATCATCCCCTATCCATCATGTCCATGTATAAGCTGTGTCAATGTTTATGTAACATGAAATGGGATAACATGGATATTCGAATATTCAAGCATGGCCGCTCACTACTCAGCAAGCCAGAACGATCGTTCTTTTACATCCCGCTCATCGTAATGGATGCATCATCCCATATCCATCTTGAATATATATAAGTTGTACCAATGTTTCACCAACACGAAATTGGATGACGGGGATATTCATGGGTTTTGAATCCCTCAATGGGATACAACTATTGTTTCTATGGGAGTTAGAACTACCAGGGGGAAATGTATGAGGGCCAACTACAGTAACGCAGCCACTGCACTTCTCAAAAAAATCCAATATTAAATTTAGGCCTCTATTGTTAAAGTCGCTTAGTGACTGAAAAATTTCAGGACAAGAATAATCATCGACTAACCCTAACTACGAGAGAAGTTAATTCAAATCTTAGTGATGCCTACTTAACAATTATTTTTCTTTCACTTCAAAAGGATGCAAATTTGGTGTCAATCGATCCTCCACTAGTAGAGATGAAAAAATAGTTCCAGTTATTTCAGAAATGAATAGCTTGTATCAAGCATCGTGCGAGTTTAATAACTGGGCGTGGTGCCATTATTCGTACACTAACACTACTAAAAAAGCCTCAGTGTATTCGACTGTAATGCATGATGCACACTTGGCCCTTGATATCATTCAACATAAAAAAGAAACAAATTTTATCATTTACTGCTACTCTCTCAGTGTCGTGAACACGTTGACTACGTTTTTTGCGCGGTTGCTACTCTTGGTTAAATCAAATTGAAATTAGTAGAGTTGAAAAACTGATTTCACTGCTCTAATATATTTATGTTTTTTCTAAGAGGTGTGAAAATCGCAATATGGATGATAATATTTTACATTTTACGCTAAAATCTAAGCTAAAAAAGGTAGTGAAATGATTGAAATGCTGTTCATTTTTACCGGCACGTAACTGAGGAATTTACCCGGTGTTACACACAAGTCCTAAAAGGTAGTCAACGCGTTAACAAAATACGTGACGCACCATCCAGTACAACATCGAATTTTCTGCGACTCCCTAAGTGTCAACGGCACTAAAATACGTCACGCACCATCCAGTGCAACATAGAATTTCCTGTGACTCCCTAAGTGTCAACGGCACTAAAATACGTGACACACCATCCTGTGCAACATCGAATTTCCTGTGACTCCCTAAGTGTCAACGGGACTAAAATACGTGACGCACCATCCAGTGCAACATCGAATTTCCTGTGACTCCCTAAGTGTCAACGGCACTAAAATACGTGACACACCATCCAGTGCAACATCGAATTTCCGGTGACTCCCTAAGTGTCAACGGCACTAAAATACGTGACACACCATCCAGTGCAACATCGAATTTCCTGTGACTCCCTAAGTGCCAACGGCACTAAAATACGTGACACACCATCCAGTGCAACATCGAATTTCCTGTGACTCCCTAAGTGTCAACGGCACTAAAATACGTGACGCATCATCCTGTGCTTCGGCGAACACAACACGATATTCATGACGTGCAAATTAGCGGCAAATCCATCAGCATAAACTGGATCCCTTCTCATGTTGGACTACGCGGTAACTCTGTCGCAGATGCTGCTGCCAAAAGCGCGTCCCGAAACTTTAGGAATACATTTTAATTAGTTTCTCGGATTGGAGACCCATAATACGACAAGCCCTGATTAATCAGTGGAAAACTAGATGGCAGAATTGCAGGGACAAGCTGAGGGAGATCCAGTCATCACCATGAAAGGGGATTGGATTTGGGTAAAATATAACGCAGACAGGAAGTAATAGTTAACACACTCAGAATGGGACATACATTCTCAACTCATGGTTACCTGATGAACAATAAATTACTCGGTATCGCACCACGGTGTGAGTTCTGCAACAAATCAATACTAACAGTAAAACATTTAATAATAGAATGTTAAAACCTCATATATAGTAGTATGAAAGTTTGCAAAACGCATCAGCGGCACTCGGACGTTATGGATATAATAAATTCCATCGTGCGATAAATGCTTGCGACCAAATTTAAATGCTTCAGTTTATCTTGACGCAGTTAACTCATTCTTAAAATTAAACAGTTAAATTTTAATTTTCTGTAGCAAATGTCATCCGTAGAAGGTAACCAGAAAGAAAGGCCTTCGTGATTAATTTCATCAAAACTCTTCAATATTATTATTATTATAATTATTATTATTATTATCCCCGTTCTTATTATTAACTGGGAGTTACTTTTGTACGCACAAGTTGCAGGTCGCATAAGATGACGCACAACTTCAGGACCAACTGTTATTTCAATCTCAACACCACACATAAACCAACTCGACCAAACTTCAATCGCGAAGAAAGTCTACGGAGATTGGTCGCCTTGAATCGTAGATGGGAGTCCCGCTGTCTGGTCTCCCAGAATTTCTGTGCTTGCGCTGCCGCTCAGATTTATTGAGGAGAAAATTACTCCATTTCTGGGCCCTAGTTTGAGCCAACTGTGAACGACTTGAAATTGTGTTATCAATTGCTCGCACAGAGGCATTTTGCAGGTCATTTGAGACAGTTTTGCTCAGTTAGGTGAACTTCCAAGGTAGTCGATTGTAGGCTGGAATTGATAAAGGCTTGGAATATTCAATGGCTTTAGAAAATACAAATTGTAACGTAGCTTGAGAGTGTTAACTGAATTTACTTGGTAGAGCGTTAAGAATAATACACATAAATAATAGCTTAAATATAATACAGATGAGGGAAAAACTACTGGTTTATGCTAAACGCGTATTCATATTGTGGGCCTGCAACTAAATTATTCAGTCATAAATCTAAAAAGTTATAAACAAATTTATCTGGTTTATCAGTTTATCGTGTCATATTTGTAGCGTAATATAACGGAATAGTAAAATACACCAACATAAATATTCTTAAAAAAAATCTCTTGAAAAAACGGCCAAAATTACCGTCAAAACAGCAGTTGAATAACAGTATTCGTCATGTCAGTCTTGTCTGATGAACAAGGTTTGTACTTTCTAACCTCACACAAAAGGTGTCAGGGAAAGGCAAGTGGGAACGAGATGTAATTTCTGAAGTTGCCGTAATCATTATTAGTTATTTTCCCGTAATTTTTTCAATTTCCCGCTAGTCAATTCCCATTATTTTCGTTGGAGGTGATGGATGTCCACTTTTCGTATTTCATCTGCTCTTTTTATCGCAAGCAGTGGTGTGAAAACCACGTTATATTTTCCGCTGCAAAATTCATGTAAATGATTTTGACCTCCACGTCATCGTTGTGCTTGCGAATTTTTTGAGAAACATAAGAACTTTTTTTAACTCTAGTGTAACTAACATCCAGTTACTGGCTACACCTGATATTTATAATGGAATATAATTAAAAATCTCTAGGGCTTAAAGAATACCAAGTCTTAACACGTTCACCGCGTTTCCGCGGTTGTTAACGGTTGGTTTCGTTAGGCTTCAAGTAGCAGAATTTGGAAAATAACCTCTGCTTGAAAAATGTTTTATCTTTCGTAAGAAATATGCAAAATACGATCAAGCTGTTACATTTCACCTCGTGTCAGAATAGTTACTTGTTAAAAAAGTTACGAAACAGGTGAAATGTCATTCATTGATACCGGTACATGAAAGAGCAATTTACCTAGTGGTACACATGTGAGCCAATACACAGGAAAGTGTCAAAATATGATTTCTTTACTGCCAGTGGAGCGGCCGTGTATTCTTGCGCATGTTTCTGCATGTGGTCGTTGATCTACTTCAATAGGCGTGGACTACTATTTGAGCGTAATAAATTTTGGAATGATGATGCTGCCACCAGCTCTTGTGATCAACCAATGACGATTAACTTTCCAAGAGCTTCAAGAGTTTCAAAGAGCTACCAAGAGTTTCCAAGAGCATACCCGAGAGTTTTTCCGAGAGTTTCCAAGAGTTTTTTAGAGTTCCCAAAAGCTTCCAAGAGTTTCCAAGAGTTTACCCGAGAGTTTTTCCGAGAGTTTCAAAGAGTTTCTTAGAGTTCCCAAGAGCTTCCAAGAGTTTCCAAGAATTTACCCGAGAGTTTCCAAGAGTTTCTTAGAGCTCCCAAGAGCTTCCAAGAGTTTCCAAGAGTTTACCCGAGAGTTTTTCCGAGAGTTTCCAAGAGTTTCTTAGAGTTCCCAAAAGCTTCCAAAAGTTTCCAAGAGTTTATCCGAGAGTTTTTCCGAGAGTTTCTAAGAGTTTCTTAGAGTTCCCAAGAGCTCCCAAGAGTTTCCAAGAGCTTACCCGAGAGTTTTTCCGAGAGTTTCCAAGAGTTTCTTAGAGCTCCCAAGAGCTTCCAAGAGTTTCCAAGAGTTTACCCGAGAGTTTTTCCGAGAGTTTCCAAGAGCTTCCAAGAATTTCCAAGAGTTTACCCGAGAGTTTTTACGAGAGTTTCCAAGAGTTTCTTAGTTCCCAAGAGCTTCCAAGAGTTTCCAAGAGTTTACCCGAGAGTTTTCCGAGAGTTTCCAAGAGTTTCTTAGAGCTCCCAAGAGCTTCCAAGAGCTTCCAAGAGTTTTTCCGAGAGTTTCCAGGAGTTTCTTAGAGTTCCCAAGAGCTTCCAAGAGTTTCCAAGAGTTTACCCGAGAGTTTTTCCGAGAGTTTCCAAGAGTTTCTTAGAGTTCCCAAGAGCTTCCAGGAGTTTCCAAGAGTTTACCCGAGAGTTTTCCGAGAGTTTCAAAGAGTTTCTTAGAGTTCCCAAGAGCTTCCAAGAGTTTCCAAGAGTTTACCCGAGAGTTTTTCCGAGAGCTTCCAAGAGTTTCTTAGAGTTTCCAAGAGCTTCCAAGAGTTTCCAAGAGTTAACCCGAGAGTTTTTCCGAGAGTTTCCAAGAGTTTCTTAGAGTTCCCAAGAGCTTCCAAGAGTTTCCAAGAGTTTACCCGAGAGTTTTTTCGAGAGTTTCCAAGAGTTTCTTAGAGTTCCCAAGAGCTTCCAAGAGTTTCCAAGAGTTTACCCGAGAGTTTCCAGGAGTTTCTTAGAGTTCCCAAGAGCTTCCAGGAGTTTCCAAGAGTTTACCCGAGAGTTTTCCGAGAGTTTCAAAGAGTTTCTTAGAGTTCCCAAGAGCTTCCAAGAGTTTCCAAGAGTTTACCCGAGAGTTTTTCCGAGAGTTTCCAAGAGTTTCTTAGAGTTCCCAAGAGCTTCCAAGAGTTTCAAAAAGTTTCTAGGCGGGAATTTCTCGCTCAGCGACTAATTCCCGATTTGGAGAGCGGTGTGAATTCACTGTGTTCGAAAATTTGGGAGCGCAGTTTGAAATAAGAAAACATTTTTGCACGGAATAAGTGTCCCTCATGGCTACGAAAATAATGTTTCAATGATATCCATCAAATAGGATTGAAAAATTTTCAAAAAATGTTGTTTAAATATTATTTAAAGCTTGCGTCCTGAAACGTACTTTCAAACTTTGCGTTTGGCATGCAGTGTAAGTTCACTTAGACAAACTTAAAGTGGTCGCTACACTTACGAAGGCTCAAATCATTTGAAAATTCATTTTTGCTGTGAAAATTCAGGCTTGGATTATCGTTGTTGATGTATAATTGTCCCTGCATTAACATGTCTCTGTAATGTATAAAACCGCTGCATTAGGTTAATTTCAATGAATATTATTTTAGTAGTTTCTGAAGAAGTATTATGATGATGATTGATACCATTAATAATATGATTTTAATTCTTTGCTATTAGTATTATGTTTATTAGTATTGATATAACAATTATAATCATTTTTCTTTATTTTCAATATTACTATAATTATTGTAACTTATTATTGAAATCCCTCCCCAGTACTCGATGTGCACCCTGCAGAGCTCGACGCAGCGCACACCCTTATGTTGGCCATGCCGAAGTAACGGCGTCGTTTTTGATAATAATAATAATAAAAATAATCAACGAGCTCCACAATACCTACTTAACGCTCCTTCACGAAACTCCAAAAGAACAACTACCGAACCTCAGACACGTCCCATCGGGGAAGATCCTAGCAGCTACTGCCAAGATTAACCATCTCATCGGCAGAATAAAGACTAGGAACATAACAGAAACTAACACCCTAATTCTGGCCGGAGCGTTCCTAGTCTCCAAAGAGCTTGCTCCTCCGCCGGCAACCAACCGGCCGAGAGGAAAGAAAGACCCCCCGTGGAAACACCGAATCCAAAAAAGCATAGATGAGCTCCGGAAACATCTAAGCTGGATCTCGGAATGGAGACGTGGCAGACTGACCTGCAGAAACAAAATGGCGGAACTCGAGGGTATCTACCATTGCAGGGAGGCAGGACTACAACTGGTAGAAGAAACCCTCAAACAAAGACTATCGGCAAAACGAAGCAAAATCCTTAGATATGAGAACAGAATCGCTGGCTTTCAACAGAACAAAATGTTCGCGACCAACCAGTCACGATTCTACAAACAACTGCGCCACAGAAATGACGAAATGGACGTTCCGGAAGCCGAAGGTACGCGGCGCTTCTGGAGCGGCATTTGGAGCCAAGAGGTCCAGCATAACGCCGAGGCTGAATGGCTCCAAGGCATCGCCAAAGACGTCAATCCGGACGAAGACCTCCGGATAACGGCGGCGCGATTACAAAAGCAAATAAGAAAAACGCAGAGCTGGAAGGCCCCCGGTCCAGACAAAGTACAAGGCTACTGGATCAAGACCTTCACATCCCTCCATCCCAGGCTGGTAAAAAACCTGGACAGATGCTTAACATCAGGCACTGTGCCAGATTGGATGACAACTGGAAGGACGGTGCTGATACAGAAGGATAAGGAAAAAGGATCAGCGGTGAGCAATTATAGACCCATCACATGCCTCCCGGTCATGTGGAAGATCCTCACCGGCATGATCTACGAGAGCATGTATCAGCACCTAGTGAGCCGCGACTACTTCCCTAACGAGCAGAAGGGATGTAGACGGGGGACGAGATGGACGAAAGACCATCTTCTGCTCGATAAGCTGATCATGACCCACGCCAAAGCTAAACACAAGAACCTTAGCATGGCGTGGATTGATTACAAAAAGGCCTTCGACATGGTCCCGCACTCATGGATCCTCGAATGTCTGGAGACATACGGAGTCGCAGGAAACGTCCGGCGGCTGATCGCAACTACCATGCCTAACTGGAAGGTCCAGCTCACATGTGCAAACGCTGAGCTGGGAGAGGTGAACATCCGTCGAGGAATCTTTCAAGGCGACTCCCTATCCCCACTCTTGTTCGTACTGGCACTGGTCCCAATGACTCAGGTCCTCAACAACACGGGCCTGGGATTCAAGTACGACCGGAACAACAGCCTCAACCACCTACTCTACATGGACGATCTCAAGCTGTTCGCAAGATCCGCTAGTGAGATCGAAAGACTTGTGAAAGTTGTGCACGAATTCTCCCACGACATCGGAATGGAATTCGGAATAAGCAAGTGCGGCCTCATCAACATCGAGAAAGGCAAAGTCTCAGCAACTGAAGGTATCCATTTAGAGAACGAAACAATCGAACAGATCGAAGAAGAAGGGTACAAATACCTAGGAGTGCTTGAACACGACAACTTTCTGCACACCGAGATGAAGGATAAGATCAGGAAAGAATACTTCAGCAGAATAAGGTTAATTTTGAAATCTAATCTCAACGGCGGCAACATCATCAAAGCCATTAACACATGGGCCGTACCGGTCATCAGGTACACCGCCGGAATAGTTAAATGGACGAAGCTCGAACAAAAGAAGCTAAATACGAAGACCAGAAAGCTGATGACCATCTTCAGGGCACTCCACCCCCGATCATGCACTGACAGACTATACATCAAGAGAAAGGAAGGAGGAAGAGGTCTGCTTGAAGTGGAAGAGTGCATCCAAAGTGAGATCAGAGCACTCGGCCAGTACACGAGAGAGCACCAGGATCCTTGGATGAAACTGGTGTGGACATCGAAGACCCTTAAAGAGGAAGAGACCTCAGATAGGTTCAAGGAGAGGAGAAGGGGAGAGCGACTCCAGAAGTGGGAGGGAATGGCACTCGCCGGCCAATACCCCCGACAAACTCGAGAAGCAAAACCCGAACTCACTTGGAACTGGCTGAACCGAGGTGAACTCAAGAAAGAAACTGAGGGCATGATCCTTGCCGCGCAAGAACAAGCCCTCAACACCAAAAACAGAGCAGCTAGAATCACGCACACAAGCAACGACCCAAAATGCCGGATGTGCAAAACCAAAGGCGAAACCGTCAACCACCTGATCAGCGAGTGCTCGGCGCTGGCGCAGAGGGAATACAAGAGGAGCCACGACAAGGTAGCAAAAACTCTACATTGGAACCTGTGCAAGACTCACAACTTCCCCTGCGTTGACCGCTGGTACCAGCACGAGCCCAAGACTGTGATGGAAAACGACGACATCAAACTTCTCTACGACGTCCTCCACCAAACTGACAGGGCCATCACAGCCAGACGACCGGACATCGTCGTCATTAACAAGACCCAGAAACAGATCAAGATCATCGACGTGGCAGTTCCGTACGACTCAAGAATCGTCGAAAAGGAGGCTGAGAAAATCCTCAAGTATCAAGACCTCCGGGTCGAGCTCGCCTCGACCCACGGTTGCCGCGCCGAGGTGGTTCCTATCGTGATTGGGACACTTGGGGCCTCAACCACCAATCTTGAAAGGCATCTGGGTAGCATCGGCTGTGACAAAATCCACCCTGGACTGCTGCAAAAGTCAGTTCTCCTGGGATCTGCCCACATTCTTCGCAAGGTGCTCGGATAACACCGGACACTGAGCTAAAGCCGAACCCACTCAGACGAACTGGATTCGAATATGGAGAAGAGAAGAAGGCGGTGATCCTCAGGGTGCGGGACGCACCCCGGAACGCTACGCCTAAAGGGACCGAAGGCTGCGAAGGAAGGAAGAAAGGAAGAGGAGCGTAAAACACTCGTTACACCACTTCTGACTGGAACAACCTGAAGACAACCCTACACCAGCCTTAACAACTTGGCTGTGGATCTGTTTCAAAAATAATAATAATAATAATAATAATATTAATAATAATAATAATAATAATAACAGAATCGCTGGCTTTCAACAGAACAAAATGTTCGCGACCAACCAGTCACGATTCTACAAACAACTGCGCCACAGAAATGACGAAATGGACGTCCCGGAAGCCGAAGGTACGCGGCGCTTCTGGAGCGGCATTATATGAGATATCGCTGGCTTTCAACAGAACAAAATGTTCGCGACCAACCAGTCACGATTCTACAAACAACTGCGCCACAGAAATGACGAAATGGACGTCCCGGAAGCCGAAGGTACGCGGCGCTTCTGGAGCGGCATTTGGAGCCAAGAGGTCCAGCATAACGCCGAGGCTGAATGGCTCCAAGGCATCGCCAAAGACGTCAATCCGGACGAAGACCTCCGGATAACGGCGGCGCGATTACAAAAGCAAATAAGAAAAACGCAGAGCTGGAAGGCCCCCGGTCCAGACAAAGTCCAAGGCTACTGGATCAAGACCTTCACATCCCTCCATCCCAGGCTGGTAGAAAACCTGGACAGATGCTTAACATCAGGCACTGTGCCAGATTGGATGACAACTGGAAGGACGGTGCTGATACAGAAGGATAAGGAAAAAGGATCAGCGGTGAGCAATTACAGACCCATCACATGCCTCCCGGTCATGTGGAAGATCCTCACCGGCATGATCTACGAGAGCATGTATGAGCACCTAGTGAGCCGCGACTACTTCCCTAACGAGCAGAAGGGATGTAGACGGGGAACGAGAGGGACGAAAGACCATCTTCTGCTCGATAAGCTGATCATGACCCACGCCAAAGCTAAACACAAGAACCTTAGCATGGCGTGGATTGATTACAAAAAAGCCTTCGACATGGTCCCGCACTCATGGATCCTCGAATGTCTGGAGACATACGGAGTCGCAGGAAACGTCCGGCGGCTGATCGCAGCTACCATGCCTAACTGGAAGGTCCAGCTCACGTGTGCAAACGCTGAGCTGGGAGAGGTGAACATCCGTCGAGGAATCTTTCAAGGCGACTCCCTATCCCCACTCTTGTTCGTACTGGCACTGGCCCCAATGACTCAGGTCCTCAACAACACGGGCCTGGGATTCAAGTACGACCGGAATAACAGCCTCAACCACCTACTCTACATGGACGATCTCAAGCTGTTCGCAAGATCCGCTAGTGAGATCGAAAGACTTGTGAAAGTTGTGCACGAATTCTCCCACGACATCGGAATGGAATTCGGAATAAGCAAGTGCGGCCTCATCAACATCGAGAAAGGCAAAGTCTCAGCAACTGAAGGTATCCATTTAGAGAACGAAACAATCGAACAGATCGAAGAAGAAGGGTACAAATACCTAGGAGTGCTTGAACACGACAACGTCCTGCACACCGAGATGAAGGATAAGATCAGGAAAGAATACCTCAGCAGAGTAAGGTTAATTTTGAAATCTAATCTCAACGGCGGCAACATCATCAAAGCCATTAACACATGGGCCGTACCCGGTCATCAGGTACACCGCCGGAATAGTTAAATGGACGAAGCTCGAACAAAAGAAGCTAGATACGAAGACCAGAAAGCTGATGACCATCTTCAGGGCACTCCACCCCCGATCATGCACTGACAGACTATACATCAAGAGAAAGGAAGGAGGAAGAGGTCTGCTTGAAGTGGAAGAGTGCATCCAAAGTGAGATCAGAGCACTCGGCCAGTACACGAGAGAGCACCAGGATCCTTGGATGAAACTGGTGTGGACATCGAAGACCCTGAAAGAGGAAGAGACCTCAGACAGTTTCAAGGAGAGGAGAAGGGAAGAGCGACTCCAGAAGTGGGAGGGAATGGCACTCGCCGGCCAATACCCCCGACAAACTCGAGAAGCAAAACCCGAACTCACTTGGAACTGGCTGAATCGAGGTGAACTCAAGAAGGAAACTGAGGGCATGATCCTTGCCGCGCAAGAACAAGCCCTCAACACCAAAAACAGAGCAGCTAGAATCACGCACACAAGCAACGACCCAAAATGCCGGATGTGCAAAACCAAAGACGAAACCGTCAACCACCTGATCAGCGAGTGCTCGGCGCTGGCGCAGAGGGAATACAAGAGGAGGCACGACAAGGTTGCAAAAACTCTACATTGGAACCTGTGCAAGACTCACAACTTCCCCTGCGCTGACCGCTGGTACCAGCACGAGCCCAAGACTGTGATGGAAAACGACGACATCAAACTTCTCTACGACGTCCTCCACCAAACTGACAGGGCCATCACAGCCAGACGACCGGACATCGTCGTCATTAACAAGACCCAGAAACAGATCAAGATCATCGACGTGGCAGTTCCGTACGACTCAAGAATCGTCGAAAAGGAGGCTGAGAAAATCCTCAAGTATCAAGACCTCCGGGTCGAGCTCGCCTCGACACACGGTTGCCGCGCCGAGGTGGTTCCCATCGTGATTGGGACACTTGGGGCCTCAACCACCAATCTTGAAAAGCACCTGGGTAGCATCGGCTGTGATAAAATCCACCCTGGACTGCTGCAAAAGTCAGTTCTCCTGGGATCTGCCCACATTCTGCGCAAGGTGCTCGGATAACACCGAACACTGAGCTGAAGCCGAACCCACTCAGACGAACTGGATTCGAATATGGAGAAGAGAAGAAGGCGGTGATCCTCAGGGTGCGGGACGTACCCCGGAACGCTACGCCTAAAGGGACCGAAGGCTGCGAAGGAAGGAAGAAAGGAAGAGGAGCGTAAAACACTCGTTACACCACTTCTGACTGGAACAACCTGAAGACAACCCTACACCAGCCTTAACAACTTGGCTGTGGATCTGATTCAATAATAATAACAATAATAATAATAGTCTAACCTAAAAATACCCGTTGTGTGTATATTTATGTATTTATTTTTATATTTGTTTGGCGTCCGCTTCCCAACAAACATAGGATCCCGTCATTTTTGACGGGCCATGCACACTAGTAATAATAATAATGTTGTAGGGTGATGATAAAACCAACATTAAAGCACGGATACGACTCCTTTACTGCCCCCTCTACGCATGCCGTCTGCGACCTAAAGATTAATTTAACCTTTCATCTTTAAGTTGACTGAAAATACAAAACTACTGAAACATTTTAATTAGGTCATAAGAATTTATCACACAAAGGTGGTTCAATAACGGCATCGTTGGACTCACCACTTCACTCGGACACACGACATCGGGAGACTGAATCCGCGGCGAGGATCCGCTTTTTTCTTGCTAGTCGCATTAAAGCTTCGCGCAACGATTGAAAAAATCTTCGGGTTTAGTTGCAAAGCCCGAGAGCGCTGTAAATCGGTTCAGTTCAACTTTAACCATTTTCTATGTAAAAACGCTCTTCGTTAATTCTACGTTAAACGCGTAATCTAAGTTCTTTGCGCAACTTACGCGAATATTACTGAACGTCGTCGCTGATCGCACTATCCTAGCGTGGATTACTGTTCGCGTCATGATAAAGTTGAGCAGCGTTATGCTGCCGACAACTTTCGTGACCAGCCAATGGCGATTTACCTTCCAAAAGTTTCCTGGCAAAGATTTTTTTCCCCGCGACTAATTCCCGATTCGAAAAGCGATGTGAATGCAAAGCAGCGTCATTCGCTGTTTCCATGCTAAATTTTATCCTTGATTTTGTTCAAGGCAGCATTCGATTACGATAGAAGTCAATGGATTCGATTTCGAAGGTAATGGAAGCAAGGACTCTGGAAAGAAGATTAAAACAAGGTCAAGTCGCTGCGAATACTACGAAGAGTCCTTGCATGGTCCGAGTTTTCCGCTTGCTGAAATAAAAAGGGAATCACTCATCATTTTTCTCTAAGCCACTGTCAATCGTTATATTTCTATACCTCTGTGAATCTATCAAACGCAACGCTTCGGTGTAACTATCATCATCTTCAGGATGAAAAAATATTAAGTGGAAAATTTTTGACACAGTCATATTGATAAAAATATAAATCGATTGCTCAGGTGGAATCAGACTCAGTAAAAACGCAGAAAATCACATTGTAGGACAGCTGGATAGGACCTTGCATGGTTACTCATACATGCACCAATTACCCTTAACCCGTCTCCACATGGTCGACCTACCATGAGGTTTGAAGAAAATGGGTCAACTGTGCAACTTACTGTACATTCATTAATCATGTTAGAAGTTTCATTGGAGGTTCATTGTAAAGAGAGAGAGTTGCTCTTTCTGTCAGGGGGGAAAAAAATACTGCTACTCCAATGAAAATCTATGAAATTCGAGTTTTTATTTCGGTAAAATACAAAAAACAGAAATCAGAAAATCACTGGCCATTTTTTATTTATTGCACTTCTATGTTTTTTTATGATGCATTTTCATAGATTCTGAGTTGCTGAATCTTGTGGTATGTGAATTTTTTCAGGTCCAATAGTTCCGGAGTTATGTGCACTATATGTGAAACACAGTTTTTATTTTTTAGTTCATTTTGTGTAAAGGCTGTTATCAAGCAGTTTCATTGTTTGTAAAGAGTTTGATATGCATAGAGCTTTTCCTCCCGAATACAATGGTGGTATTATTTTTTGCGTAGGAGTAAATCTGTGGATTTGGACTCCCATTTTTGGAACAAAAAACATGAGAAAATAAAAATGGTGGCGACCTTCGTAGAGGCAGAGTGTGTGCTGGTATGCCTCAGCTACACTCCTGGCCTTCTAAGAGGTTGTGCAGCGCCGGTAGCTACACTCCAGACTGAGCAGAAGAATTCATACAGATTTGAGCTTGATACCTCTCCTTCCCTGTTCCTCCCACCTAATTTTACCTTACACCAATGAATAGCGCTCAACGAGACGCTTAAGACCATATATGGCAACCCTTGGTTTGCTGATGTGAAACATGTGCTAGCTTTGCCGACCTTCTAAGAGTCCAGGACGTGGCGACGGGTTAACCTTTTCTCTGACAAAAACATGTGTTGGACCTGTGCTTCTATTTCAGTCGCCGACTTAAAAATTTATCCTCAAAAGCCAGAAGCGATATCTGAAAAATGAGTGAAATTTACTCATAAATTAAGCTAGTACCGGTATTTAGTCGTCGATTCTAACCCTCAATTGTAGGAAAGTTTTCCTGTTAACCCAGAATACGGGTCATGTGTGAACGAATTAGCTCGTTTTTGCGTGTAAAAGAACTTCCAGAATAAAAGGTTATCCCTAAAAATGAGTCAAATTCTTATCACTTGTCCTAATTTAAAGCTAGTAAAGAAATACTACACAAACAAAAAGTAAAATACGCGTTTGAATAGGAAGCTTCTCAACAAAAATGAAAAAAATCAGCTGAAAATTAAAAAAAGGCCCTAAACAATGAACCTTTTCACGGTCGCCAAAACAACATCCTTGCAGAGCAGGGCAGAGCTCATTTCATTGCAAAATGCTCTCCGGCCCTGAAAAAAGGGGAGTACCAAAAGGCAATTAGAGGCCAAAAATGCGTTGAAGAGCATCGAACTTTATTAGACACTAAGGAACCTGAGAAATTATTATACAGAGAAGACATCGAAGAGTGCTGGAAAAATTCAATACCGAGAGCGTCGGACTTTATTAGAAAGGAAAGAACTTGAGGAATTATCATAAATCATCGAATCATGGAAGGCATCGAACAATGCTGGAGGATTTCAAAAGGATTTCAACTTAGCAAGCATCTATTAGAAACTAAAGAACTTGAAGAATTATAATAAATCATCGAATCACAGAAGACTTTGAAGAAAGCCGGAGGATTTCAATACGATTAAATACCAACAAAGAGTGTTGAGGGTGTTCCAAGCTGTCACAGGGCATCGAAGGCTTTGAAGTGGATCAGAATAATCGCTGCATTTCAAAAGGAGTTAAGAAACAGCATAAATGTTAGTGATGAATTAAAGGATATTAATGATGAGTCGAAGGATATGAGTGATGAGTCAAAAGATTTAAGTGATATGACAAAGGATATTAGCGATGAGTTAAAGGATATCAATGGATATTTAAAGGATATTAGGGATGAGACAAAAGATATTAGTGATGTGTAAAGAGTATTAGTGATGTGTAAAGGATATCAGTGGTGAGTTAAAGAATATCAGATGTGAATCAAATGATTTTAGTGGTGAATCGAAAGATATAAATGATGAGTCATGGTACGTCAGTCAGGAATCAAAGTATGTCGGTGATTAGTCAAAGGATGCCAATAGCGAGTCAAAGATAACGGTAATGAATAATAAAATATTGATGAGTGAAAGGATATGAGTGATGAATCAAAGGATATGAAGGATGAATCAAAGGATATAAGGGATGAATCAAAGGATATGAGTGATGAATCAAAGGATATGAGTAATAAGTCAAAGGATATGAGTAATGAATCAAAGGATATGAGTGATGAATCAAAGGATATGAGGGATGAATTAAAGGATTTGAGTAATGAGTCAGAGGATATGAGTAATGAATCAGAGGATATGAGGGATGAGTCAAAGGATATGAGGGATGAATCAGAGGATATGAGTGATGAATCAGAAGATATAAGTAATGAGCCAAAGGATATGAGTAATGAATCAAAGGATATGAGTGATGAATCAAAGGGTATGAGTGATGAATCAAAGGATATGAAGGATGAATCAAAGGATATAAGGGATGAATCAAAGGATATGAGTGATGAATCAAAGGATATGAGTAATAAGTCAAAGGATATGAGTAATGAATCAAAGGATATGAGTGATGAATCAAAGGATATGAGTGATGAATCAAAGGATATGAGGGATGAATCAAACGAAATCAACGGCGAATCGAAGCATTTCAGTAATGTGTGCAAGGATATGAGTGAGGCTTCAAAGGATGTGAGTGCTATGGGACTTCAGAGAAAGCCAGAGAGCATTGAAGTTGCTGTGAGCGACTACAAAGGGAGTGAAGATAAATTAAAAACTTCCATAAACAGACCGACGCAAAACTGTCATTAATTCCTGTTTTGCTTGCCATTCAGAAATAAAATCTTTAGCCTTGAGTAAGAGCAAATTCTATTTTGACTCCATGAACCGCAGGTACGCTCGGGAATTTGAAATAGCTTCAAGCATCTTCATGCTTCAAACGGAGCTTTGCAATGGAGATTGCTTTTATCTTTCAACAGAAACTGGGTTTCCTTTTAGTTCTTCAATTCAAATAAAAAAAAATTCTGCTGGTATATTTGCATTTTTGCCTCGCTCAGCGGAAAATTTCTTTCACGCTTTTTTTGTTCGTTTCAAATCACTCAAAAAACACTCGAAAAACGTTAGGATTCAAGTCATCTTTATTTTTCTGGTAGATTTATGTAGCATAGCTACGCACTCCGACACTTAGACCGTATTTGGTGAAACTGAAGTTCATTATTCACCTCGAATATCAAGTCAATTGCAGTAATCTACTTTGAAAATTGTAAGCGTGAACTGGACTTTGCATCGATTTAAATTCAATTATTAATAAAAATTGAGTTTGTGACTACTGGTCCATCAGCAGCATTATGAAAATTCACTCCGTGGCCACCGGTGGCGCACGTTGCGGCCAAAGTATTAAGCACCCGAATGCTGAAAACATAACGCACTGCTCATTTTCATTTTGGGACGCTTGGAAATTTTGAGTCCTAATTTTGGGACGCTTGAAAGTTTCAAGTCCTAAGATGAATGCAGAGTTTGCGGAAAAGCAGTCCCAAATGCCACTTGTTTTTTAGTAAATTTTTTATATCCATTTGTAATTATACTTAAAAGATTAACGTCGTTCTTAAAAATAAAAATGCCAGAATTTAAATAACATCATCCACTTGCAATTTATCGCTGATTATTGTTAAAGTTGTCCAACTGTGTTGGTTGTACCGTGGATTCCAGGGGGTGATGAGTGTGTCTGTGACGCTCATAAAGATGCTTGATGACCGTATCTGTGATACGAGATTTACCAGCGCACAAGTACAAGAATATTTTAATCGCGGGTTCTATTAGGATGAATATACATACTTGTTTGCCGTCCTTACCTTGAGAATTATTTATGGAAATTATCGAATTTCAACATTCTTGATGAGTCGTGTATGCCAGTAATTATATGAAACAAAATACTTGCCTAAACGATATCCTTAAGGGGGCGTAGGAGCAAGAAGGTTAAGAACTACTGCTCTAGAGTGACTCGACATTATCTTTTGTGAACCTCAACTTGTTCGGGTAAAAATTCTTTCCAGTTATTCGCAATAAGTTGAATGACGCATCGTTTTAGATCAAAGACTGCCACTAATTTTTGTCTCATCAGTTGAATGAAGCATCGCATCTGCTCAGTAACTGTAGTTTTTGTCCCATCAGTTGAATGAAGCATCGCATCAGTTCAGTAACTGTAGTTTTTGTCCCATCAGTTGAATGAAGCATCGCATCAGTTCAGTAACTGTAGTTTTTGTCTCATCAGTTGAATGTAGCATCGCATCAGTTCAGTAACTGTAGTTTTTGTCCCATCAGTTGAATGAAGCATCGCATCAGTTCAGTAACTGTAGTTTTTGTCCCATCAGTTGAATGAAGCATCGCATCAGTTCAGTAACTGTAGTTTTTGTCTCATCAGTTGAATGTAGCATCGCATCAGTTCAGTAACTGTAGTTTTTGTCCCATCAGTTGAATGAAGCATCGCATCAGTTCAGTAACTGTAGTTTTTGTCCCATCAGTTGAATGAAGCATCGCATCTGCTCAGTAACTGTAGTTTTTGTCCCATCAGTTGAATGAAGCATCGCATCAGTTCAGTAACTGTTGTTTTTGTCTCATCAGTTGAATGAAGCATCGCATCAGTTCAGTAACTGTTGTTTTTGTCTCATCAGTTGAATGTAGCATCGCATCTGCTCAGTAACTGTAGTTTTTGTCTTATCAGTTGAATGTAGCATCGCATCAGTTCAGTAACTGTAGTTTTTGTCTCATCAGTTGAATGAAGCATCGCATCTGCTCAGTAACTGTTGTTTTTGTCTCATCAGTTGAATGAAGCATCGCATCAGTTCAGTAACTGTTGTTTTTGTCTCATCAGTTGAATGAAGCATCGCATCAGTTCAGTAACTGTTGTTTTTGTCTCATCAGTTGAATGTAGCATCGCATCTGCTCAGTAACTGTAGTTTTTGTCTTATCAGTTGAATGTAGCATCGCATCAGTTCAGTAACTGTAGTTTTTGTCTCATCAGTTGAATGAAGCATCGCATCTGCTCAGTAACTGTAGTTTTTGTCTCATCAGTTGAATGAAGCATCGCATCTGCTCAGTAACTGTTGTTTTTGTCTCATCAGTTGAATGTAGCATCGCATCAGTTCAGTAACTGTTGTTTTTGTCTCATCAGTTGAATGTAGCATCGCATCTGCTCAGTAACTGTAGTTTTTGTCTTATCAGTTGAATGTAGCATCGCATCAGTTCAGTAACTGTAGTTTTTGTCTCATCAGTTGAATGAAGCATCGCATCTGCTCAGTAACTGTAGTTTTTGTCTCATCAGTTGAATGAAGCATCGCATCTGCTCAGTAACTGTTGTTTTTGTCTCATCAGTTGAATGTAGCATCGCATCTGCTCAGTAACTGTAGTTTTTGTCTTATCAGTTGAATGTAGCATCGCATCAGTTCAGTAACTGTAGTTTTTGTCTCATCAGTTGAATGTAGCATCGCATCTGCTCAGTAACTGTAGTTTTTGTCTTATCAGTTGAATAAAGCATCGCATCAGCTGAATAACCAGGACTATTTTTTATGAGCACAAGATAAAGTTCTCACAAGTCGTTGCCGCAGAACTCTAGGGCAGATCATATACCGCAGCTTGTCTCTTAACTGCCAAATGCAACTCTTTATGACCGGGATTTTTACGCGCGTGAAATGCTTTTATAGCCGAACTCTTGCAAAAGCCTCTCGTGATTGTCCCTCATTTTTCTAGAAAATTAAATTAACTCATTCAGAATAGTTCTTGGATTTAGAATTCATTTTGCTCTTAATGTTCAAGTAAATTTAACGTTTTGCAGTAGAATCTTTTTGATAGTATTTTCGACTTAGCGTAGAGTGTCGATGTATGAACTTCATCACTGCGTTACCAACATGCTACAATGCGTGCGTGTGCAAGTCAAAATCCCTGCTCAAGGACGTCTAACTACCAAGGGCTCTACATCAGGCTTCATCATACTTGAGGGTAAGCACGCGTCACCACTTTAGGGTCACTAACAAGGGCTCTACATCAGGCTTCATCTTACTTGAGGGTAAGCACGCGTCACCACTTTAGGGTCACTACCAAGGGCTCTACATCAGGCTTCATCATACTTGAGGGTAAGCACACGTCACCACTTTAGGGTCACTACCAAGAGCTGCACATCAGGCTTCATCATACTTGAGGGTAAGCACACGTCACCACTTTAGGGTCACTACCAAGAGCTGCACATCAGGCTTCATCATACTTGAGGGTAAGCACACGTTACCACTTTAGGGTCACTACCAAGGGCTGCACATCAGGCTTCATCATACTTGAGGGTAAGCACATGTCACCACTTTAGGGTCACTACCAAGGGCTGCACATCAGGCTTCATCATACTTGAGGGTAAGCACACGTCACCACTTTAGGGTCACTACCAAGAGCTGCACATCAGGCTTCATCATACTTGAGGGTAAGCACATGTCACCACTTTAGGGTCACTACCAAGGGCTGCACATCAGGCTTCATCATACTTGAGGGGAAGCACATGTCACCACTTTAGGGTCACTACCAAGGGCTGCACATCAGGCTTCATCATACTTGAGGGTAAGCACACGTCACCACTTTAGGGTCACTACCAAGGGCTGCACATCAGGCTTCATCATACTTGAGGGTAAGCACACGTCATCACTTTAGGGTCACTACCAAGGGCTGCACATCAGGCTTCATCATACTTGAGGGTAAGCACACGTCACCACTTTAGGGTCACTACCAAGGGCTGTAAATAAGGGTTCATTGCTACTTAAGGGCCCTGAGCGCATACCAGCAAATATTACAGCTTAATGGCGCTTATTACTCTTTAAGGACAATATTACACCTTAAGAGCAAATATTACCCCTTAAGGGTAAATAGTACACCCTAAGGGTAAATATTACACTTTAAAGACAATATTACACCTTAATGACAGTATTACACCTTAAGGGCAAATATTACTCCCTAGGAGCAAATATTACACCATAATGGCATATATTACACCTTGAGGGCAAAAATTACCCCTTAAGGGCAAATATTACACCTTAAGAGCAAATATTGCACCTTAAGGTCAAGTTCTGACACGTGATCGTACGGCCGACCAATAAACAGCGTAATAATTATTCACATTGCCATCGTGCTACAGCTAGCAGCGCAAGTTCTTGTGTCGATTTGGTGACACTGTATATTATATTTTCTATTCTAAATCCTCAAATTTCACGTTAAAAACTCTCGGACTTGAGGAATTTTAACATAAAAAACAGATATCGTAGCGAAGTCGACTAAAGAACTCACGCTTCGTCACCTGTACCGCTACAATGATGTAAATTGTTTGGCAATATAGCCCTAGGACCAAAAAGTATGTCCCATTCTGAATCTGCAATGGCAATATGAAGTTGAAAAAGCAAATTCAGCACTTTTTGACGCACCACATTAAGTTTACATGCTATGAAATTGAAAAGCTAAGTCTGCACTTTTTGACGCACCACATTAAGTTTACATGCTATGAAATTGAAAAGCTAAGTCTGCACTTTTTGACAAGCCACATTGAGTACACATGGTACGAGGCTAAAAAAGGCACCTTCAGCATTTGAAAACATTGAATTTGCATCATTTAAAGTCTAAAAAGCACCTACAGTACACTACAACCGGCCGCGTTAAGTTTGCATGATATGAAGTCTACCCATGAAGTCAGCACTATCCGATTGGCCGCATTATGTTAGTATAATATGAAATCTAAAAAGCACCGTCATCACACAGCAAACTTTTAGTTTATATGGTATGAAGTTCAAAAAGTAAAGTCAGCACTTTCCAACGGGCCACATTAAATTTGCATTTTCAGAAGTTGAGAAAGCACCGTCAGCCCAGTGCAAACTTTGAGTTTGCATGATATGAACTTGAAAAGCAAAGTGAGCACTAATCAACGTTCACATTATGTTTGCATCACAAGAAGTCTAAAAAACCCGTGAGCACACCGCAAATATTAAGTTTACACGGCAGGCACTTCAGCTATTCCTTCCTCCACCCGAGTCACTCCGGCGGCTTTAGGGGGAGTGATCAAGCTTGATGCGCCTCATCTCGACCACTCCACTCGCCCATTACTGCATCACTCGTTCTAGGCACGACATGCGCACCCAAACGGGGGCATTTGCCCGCATATTGGCCGGGTGCGATGGCGGGATGGCTGTATTATGGGCTTCAGGATATGGCCTTTGTCTTTTTTTAGGACTCCATCCCATCATGAACAGGGCTGAGGGCGCTCGTCTGGAGGAAGAAGACGGTGGAGATGACCAACTGAATATGGTCAACGGTGTTCAATCCGTTCATCATGAGATGGGGTGTGGTGCTTGATGAGATGCATGGGGTACTTGATGAGCTACGGGTTGATACTTGGTGAGATATCTGAGGTACTTGATGAGATACGGGTTGTGGCACTTGATAGGATACGGGGTGTGTTACTTGATGGGAGTCGGAGTGTGGTACTTGATGGGATACGGGTTGGGGTACTTGATAGGATACGGGCTGTGGTACTTGATGGGAGTCGGAGTGTGGTACTTGATGGTAACTTTCATTTTCTGCCTTAGTAGAAAAGTAGTTTGGGAAGAGATCTCAGAAGATCTCACAACCAGAACCATAGTTTAAAAAAGCAAAAGCTACCTTAAGCTACACAATAAGTAATAAAAGTTGTTACCTAGAGAAAAAATGGAGAACCTTTAAAATACAAAATTGAAATAAAATTGAAACTGGAAATAATTTTCTGTTTAGTTGGGCGACCAATGGCCTTTGATTGCTTCTTTTGTCTCACATGTAATTTTGTTTTTTGTTTCACAAGTAATTCATTCCGCCACTCCACAGTCCTGGACAGCAGCCAAATCTGGGCCACGCCGGACCAAGGATATGCGTTTTTTTCAGTGCCCCCTCCAAGCCCTGAGAAAACTTTCCTCATTTCTGAAAGATCGACCTGATGTTTTCGCATGTTGAAATTCGTTGTTTTCTTCCCTGGTGGGAGGTTGCTTTCCGCTTCCAAATCCTCAATTTGATGTTTTCCGCGCGGTCTGATTTTATCTTTGCGAGGCTTTGAAGGGTCGGATGCTCCTCCGAGCGTCGGACTGGAGCAGAGTGTGGTGTCGGTGATTTGTACCCTTTGTTTCTCGTGGTGCTGGATGCGCCTGCGGCTAATTTAATTCAAATTATTTAAACATTAGATGAAAATTTAATTATACATAATAATAATTCAAATTAATAAATTATTATTAAAAGTTATTTTATTAAATTATTATTAAATTTATTAATAATTTAAAATATAACAATAATTTGAACATTAGATGTAAGTTTAAGCCTCCTTAACCGCAAAGAAGACGTTTCAAAGAGAGCAAAGGCCTTCTAAAGAGACGAAGGAGATAGGCACCAATTTAGTATGGAGTTGAGGGAACGCAGTATCTATGAAAATGATGCCGTAGAATAGAAAATTTAGAAAAAATTTCATGAAACAGGATGAAAATTGAAGAAGAATAGTAGTAGGAGTTAAAAACGTACAGTAGTGAACCGAAAACCATGATCAGTAACAAAAAAAAAGCGTTTTAATTCAACAGAAGGAACGTTTACCTATCCTTAGCTCGGGACCTCACATATTCCCCCTGGGAGAGCTAAATCCCATAGATACAATAGTTGTCTCCCTGGAGAGGTTTTATCTTGAGAATTCAAATTTTATTTCTTTAGAATATTCTTTTTTTTTCCCTTCTTCCTGAGCAGCTTTCGCTTACTTCTTTGTGAAATAATGGAGTATTTATTTGTTGAGTTTTTAGAAATTTTGAAAATATTGCAGTTATTTGATTGTTAGAAGCCAATCTGCCCATTCAAATGACGGTGTTTAATTCAACAATTAACTTACCCTAAACAATTCAAGTACTCAAAATAGCAAGATTACCTTAAACAATAAATAACCTAAAACTGTAAAATAACACAATTTTTCCCCTTTCTCACGAATTTTTGGGGCAAAATGCTCAAAGTGAGACGTAACTTTTAAGAACTCTTTGCAAAAATTGGCAAAAAAGACAGCGTTGTTACAATATAAAAGAAAATCTAAAATATGTGCACGCTGGTCATGAACCGAGGAAAATAGCGACGAAATCAAAACAGTTCATGAGATGGAACTCGGGTCTCACAATCGACTGTCTGGGAGGCGCAATGCGTTCATGAGAGATGGGAATCGATGGTACAATAATGTTTGCTGGGAAATTAAATAATATAATAATAGTACGTCGAAAATAATACGTCGAATAATGTTTGCTGGGAAATTGAATGACATAATAATATTACGTCGGAAATAATACGACGGATAATAATTGTTGGGAAGTTAAAATCTGTGAGAAAATAATACATCTGGGAGAGATGGAAATCTTACAAAACTATTGCACTTGCAAATCTTTTGATAACAAAACGCGCATGAAGGATAGAATTCTAGAGAAAATAAATACTACGCTTATAGAAGGCTGAAGTAAGGGGACCTTACGTGTTTGAAAAACTTGCCCCTGAAGAAAATAATACGTTTATGGAGATCATAAAAATATTCAGTCAAGTTTTCGAACAACATATACCTGCTGAACTCCTTTCGTAATAAGAATGGGCTGGAAATCGGGCGAGAATTGGGCTAGAAAGGGCTAAGATTTGGCTGAGATTGAGCTTGAAAATGATGAACTCCTTCCATAATGGGAATTAGCTAGATATTTTACTGGAAAATGGGCTGAAATTGAGATGAAAATTAAGCTGAAATTCTGGTGAAAATTAGGCTAAAATTAGGTTGATTTTGAACTGAAATTGGGCTGATTTTGGTCTGGAATTGGGATGAAAATTGGGCTGAAATTAGGATGAAAATTGGGTTGAAATTGGGATGAAAATTGGACTAAAATTAGGTTGATTTTGAACTGAAATTGGGCTGATTTTGGGCTGGAATTGAGATGAAAATTGGGCTGAAATTAAGCTGATTTTGGGCTGGAATTGGAGTGAAAATTAGGCTGAAATTGGGCTGATTTTAGGCTAGAATTGGGATGAAAATTGGGCTGGAATTTGACTGAAAATTGGGCTGAAATTAAGATGAGAATTGGGCTGGAATTGGGCTGATTTTGGGCTTGAAACGGCCAGACTCCTTCCACAAAGAGAATTGGCTCGAAATTCATATACAGTCCATAAAATAAACACAAATGACAGCAGTACGCAGTACTATCAGCTGTATGAGGTGCGGAAAATGAGACCTTGACTTGACGTAATTTTAATTGAGAACTGTTTTGTTCTCACGCTCGTCACGTTTCCCTGCTGGGAAGGAACTTCGTTCCTGTGTTTTGCTTGGAAAACTGTTAAAGGCAATCGATAACCCATAGGCAGGCGTGATGCCCTAATTTGTGGTGAGCAAAGTGTGGTGAGCAAAGTGGAGTGAGCAAAGTGGCGTGAGCAAAGTGGGGTGAGCAAAGTAGGGTGGGCAAAGTGTGGTGAGCGAAGTGGGGTAAGTAAAGTGTGTTGAGCAAATTGTTGTGAGCAAAGTGGGGAGACCAAAGTGCGTTGATAAAGTGGTGTGAGCAAAGTATGGTGAACAAAGTGTGGGGAGCAAAGCGCGGGAGAAAAGTGTGGTGAGCATAGTGTGGTGAGAAAAGTTTGGTGAGCAAAAGTAGGACGAGGTACTTAGCGAAGTGATGGGTCTCTAAAAACAAGACTAAATCATCAGTGAAATAGGCGAGCACAGGAACAGGCTGAGCATAAATAGTGTCATCATAACAACAGTTATTGAAAAATGTCATCAAGTCGAAAAGATCAACTTCAAAAAATTAATCAAAAAAATTATCAAGCTGAAAATGGCAATCTTCTTCATTATTTTTCAAATGCTGCCGCTAAAGATCGACTGATTTACTACAGCCAGTTTGCCCCTTTGCTCAGTTGCTCCGGAAGAAAATGTTCTGAAAGCATGCATAACTCTAATCCAGTTGAAGAATATCGTCATTTCCAATATTTTTTAAATAGCTTTATATATAAAGCCTCGCTACAATGACTGTCGCCCGGTCTAGTTGGCGCTCAGTTCAAACACCTGAATCGGGGGAGGAAGTGGAGCTACTTTTCCCAACGGGAGGAAACACCGAGCTCTGTTGAACCCTTTACCCGAAAAGGAAGTGTGCTTAACACTTTGCCCTCACGTGCACCACCGGTGGCCACGGAGGGCATTTTCACATTGTTGCTGTCCGACCTGTCGTCAAAACTCAATTTTCATAAATGCTGAGTCAAATACAGCTAAATGAAGGAATGATCCAGTTAATGTTTCTACTTTCAAAGTTCTTTATTACAACTGACTTTAAATTTGACTTGAATATTGAACTTCAATTTAACCAACTGTGGTCAAAGTGTTATGCTGAAATTCAATTTAACAACTGTGGTCAAAATTTTAATTACTAAGTAACGGTGACCCGGCACAATGACGGCATAAAAAACAACCACCAAGGCGCTATCTATTTAGCTTAACTTTATCGCCGCAGCATTTAGGATTTCAGTTGCCCGGGGCAAAGAATATAAATGGGCGGCGAAAATTGGAGGCAAATATGCAGAGTGTCCTAACCCTCAAATCAGAGCTCAAAACTGGAGAGTGGATTAAGTGATAATTTCACCTCATAGCGGCGTGGATGTCTTTCAGGCCGAGTGGCCAAGTTCCTAGTTCAGTTCCTAGTGAGTAACTTGGCTAGGAAAAGCCAGTTTGGCAACCCTGCGATGAACATCACGCCTCTAACTTGAGTGTCCTAAAATTCTGTGTTTTGAAGGTTAGGACACTCTGCTCATTTGCCCTCCAATTGCAAATGGCGAGACAAAAAACTTTGATTATGTAAGCTATGAGATTAGAAAGCAGATTACCTGCAAAAGCCTACTTAAATGATGCGCCCCTTATTTTTTCCGATATGGAGAGGAAAATATCATTTTGATTTGAATTAGTGGGAATTTTCAGTTTTTTTAATTTGCTGCCTGCTGCCTGTCACAGCCTGCAAAAATACTCAAATATACTGTAAATGTACTCAAAATATACTCACACAAAACTCATGTTCCTGAAAGGGAATATATTATTTTTTGAGTCAGTTTAATTTTTCTGTGAGGTCCGAGATAGTATTTTCAGTACAAATAAACTAGACCTGCTGAATCGTGCTAGATCTGCTCACTGATTCGCTTGAAATACTAAGCGATTTATAGATTCTAGTGTTATTCAACAACATGAATTTCAGTAGAGTGTCTGGCCGCCACTAATTTATGCTCTGTTCACAAACCTTATTTATAATTGTTTACGTAACACAAATTTTAATTTTCCTCCCTTCAACTAAGCGTTCCGAACCTGTTTTCCATCTCAGAGTATTTTCGAAAGCAAGTCAATCACTTCTTATCATCACGAAAAATGGAGCTAATAATCCCTCTTGATCGCAAAGAATTCGCAAGGAATAATTTTTATTCTCTGTGCATGTCTTCCGTCACAAAAAAAATCACACACAAAGCGACGCATCGATAGAGTTAGAAATATTCCACCTGCCGCACATATTTTTTCCCGTTGCCCAAAGAGAGAAGGCGAACATTTCTACAAAAACAAACGTCAAGCGAGAGACCAGCATCCAACGGCACAGTTAAAAACCCAGCCAATTGTCCAGTTGAAAACCCAGCCAGTTTTGTAGCCAGTTTGGAGGAAGATCAAAGGCAGTTTGCTGCTCAAAAACTTAACTGTACACCACACGATGATCGTAGCTCGTGTGGAGGGCGTCATGCCGCTCAGTTTTGATCGTGTGTCTACATAGATGATATGCTCGTTGTCGTCGTGTACGTGTGTGTCTGTATGATATGTGTCTGTCTGTATGATGTGTGTGTTTGTCTGTATGGTGTGTGTGTGTGTGTGTGAGTGTGTTGGTATTTTTGGTGTTATAGTGTGTGAGTGTGTTGTGTATTTGTGGTGTTATAGTGTGTGAGTGTGTTGTGTATTTGTATAGTGTGAGAGTGTGTGTGTGCGTCGCGCATTTGTAGTGTGAGAGTGCCCTACATACAATGTCACATGGAAGCCACGTGGTTAGGTGCTGGTTACGTGGATTTTAGTTGGCAAAATGGATTTACCACTGAATATACTCATCATAGCCATATTAGTACATTGCATGCTGGATTTGATACGTGGGATCCACGTGTGATTTCCTATTAGCTACCACATTGCCTTCAAATAAATTTTTCCACATGGGAGGCACGTGTGTATGCAACGTACTTGCTTATGAACGGCTTTTAAGAAAATATTGCGTATATATAAATATTAAAATAATTGTTATATGTTTTCGATGAAATGTCAAAGATTCCATTCAGAGCACATATTAAATTCTACATTTATAACCAATTACCCATTTACACATCAGATTATTCCCAAATTTACTAATATTTTCTTGATGGTCAAAAATATATACGTTATTATTTGTAGTATTCAGGGTCAAGCTGAGATAAAAGAAACTCTTTGTGCTAAAAAATCTAACATTCGCCTTTTCAAGTCTTAGTTGTGTCTTATTCAGTTGTAATGCTCATTTTGAACATTAGTAATAACTAATAAGTTAATCATTTCCTATGAAATATATGCTGATAATCTCTTTGAACCAAAAATTGGGATAACTAAATTCTATATATGCGTCTGGTGCGATTTCAAAAGCTTTCGTAAAATAATACTGAAAGACAGAACACACCAATGAATAAATTGATATACACACATGAAACTATTTGGATAAGTTTTGACGTTTCGATTTCGAAAGAATGTGCATCTGGCAACTACCCCTCCTCTCAGAAGTTGTGGCACCTCCTATTCAAACTTCCGTGCTCCGTCTTCCGACCGTGACCGTTACTTAGTTCTGCTCAAGACGTGATTGGTGTTAATTGTGCTCCTGTATATTTCTAGGAACATCATTCAATTCGCAGTATTAGTGAATGTAAGTGGAAGATAGGGATAATTAACAAGACGAGCTTTTCACTGTCCATATTAGAGACATTAAAACTGAGCATAGTTCTTATGTGCTGCTGGTTAAAGCGATACGGCTGGTTAATTTGTCTTCATTACTTTCTGTTGAACTGTAGCTCAATTTGGTACTGAAGCCATGAACAATAATCTGATTTTATTACAATAATTCTCTCATAAGCACGCCGTTGTGATGAGGAGTGATGAGTCGCTGGAAATCGTGTAAGATTAAATATACAGAGTTCTAGTTCTTATATAATTGTAAACCTTTCGACAGTAATGATAACTTTAATTGCGCCATTTCTCGTTTGCGCTGAATGAATAAAATATCTTCTAATTTTTTTTCTTGTAATTCATTTTGTTGCTTTGTGGTACTTATGCTATAAAATATATTTACGTAAGCATTTAAATTTGAAATACCGCCTAAGAAATCCATCATTACAATTATTGACTGGTAAAATTTTGTTTCTTATTTCATTATTTATTGTTTTGACCTTCATTTTGAGGGTTTATCAGTCTTCACATTATGGATGAGGTTTGTGAGTATAATTCATTTTGTCAATGTTTTTTTCTAAATTTGTCATGATACAATAGAAATGTACGATGAAGGACAAATTTACACCCTAAAATGCATAAACATGTATTCACAACCATTATATATGAATTTGAACGAATTGGAAGTGAATTGTTAAAAAATTTTCATGCATTTGAGGGGTAAATTCATTCTTCATAGTTCATTTTTATAGAACCATGATGTTTCATATGTGAACATTAAAGTTAGCGCTGCCATTTTATCATATTTAAGGAATTAAATTTATTTCTAAGAAAAGATAACAAAATCCAAGAATGAACAATTAAGCTAGTACAATTTCTCGATTTTGATTGATGAAGTTTGCGGTGCCATTATATTATAGGAATTTGATTTGCTTTAATAAAAATGTTACAATTCATAACTGAACAATTCATCTGTCATCTTGATTTTTCGAGTTTGAATATTTATATTCCCTGCCATAGTATTGGTGGACTTTAATTTTTTCTAGAAATCATTGCAAAATTAAACAAAAAATTCCTTGCTGACGGTCAGGTTTTTCCATTCCAAATTAATGTGGTGGATATCTGCCCTGGAAAAAATTTATGAACGTGCTTTTACTACGAACACCCAAAGTGGGTGTCCCCCCAAAATGTCCCCGACTTGTCGGTTGATTATATCTCCGCAATAAATTAACATATTTGAGATGTCTTTTTTTCACAGTGTAGCAAATTTAGTTTCTTTTTCGAATAATTTACGTGTTTGAAAATAGTTTAATAACCACTTAAGTGTTATGACATACTATGCGGGTGCGGCAGCGGGAAACTGTTACCGCGACCGCGCGCGGTAAAAACGCATTTGTAGGTAGATGACACATTGGCGCGCTAACCGTGAAGGTTGTCGCGCGTTTTTTCGTACAGTGCTGTTTGGAACTCTGAACAGAATGGAGGTTTCACATTTCATAAATGTTGCCACTGTGTGCGCAGCTGAGAGCGAAGGATTATTGGATATGCCTCGTGTACGGAGATATTTCGTGCACCCATACAACGTGGATGAGACAAGTGTCCTCGTTTTTATGAAAATATTAGAGAGCACAGTGATAAATGAAATAATAATTGCTATTACAAATCAGAAATAATAATAGATAATAGATAAAATAATAATAATAAATAATATTTGATGAAAATATATGGATATCTTCCTGATATTCTATGGGAAACTAGAAATGAATTGCGTTTACTGCAGCGCTGTGAGCGGCTAACGTGTCACTAGTCATTACTTTCTGTGTTGACTGCTCTAAACCGCGCCGCGGTAAATCGCCTTCCGCCGACACGCGCGGTAGAAAAAATACCGCGCGCGTTTTCCGCGCCCCGGTTTCTCTAGTATGTCAGGCCTGGTAAGACAACACGTGCTGACGGATTTGCGGCTACCGCAGCTTTGCGCGGAAGCGCGTTTTAACGCTTAGTATGTCACTACACTAACAGTGATCGATTTACTAAAAGAGGCAGAAAAACTAATTGTTCAAAGGAAAGTTTTAAAAACAACACTGGTGATCTTCTTCATTTCCCAATACCTACTGTTAAGAATAATTTCACAATGATGTATCCTACATACCGCCAAGTCTTTAAACCCTCTGAGAGGTTATTTACTTTCTTATTTCATCATTTGACGACACTTAAAATGCAGCTAACTAACTATCAATGAATTTCCATCGTATTGGAATACGAAGCAATGGAAATCTATAAAAAAGTTTGAAAAGCGTTTAATGAAACATTCCCGGAAAGGAACTCGTTATATAAGAAGACTGTGTTTCTCACTGTTAGAAAATATGGAAGAAAATTTAATGCTCTTACTTTTTCACCGCTTTTCGTTGCTTCATATTCATTCCAATACGATGAAAATTCTTTGATCGTTAGTGAGCTGCATTTTGAGTGTCTTCAGACTTCAAATGATGAAATAAGAAAGTAAATAACCTCTCAGAGGGTTTAAAGACTTGGCGGTGTGTAGGATACATCATTGTGAAATTATTCTTAACAGTAGGTATTCAGAAATGAAGAAGATCACCAGTGTTGTTTTTAAAACTTTCATTTGAACAATTAGTTTTTCTTCCTCTTTTAGTAAATCGATCACTGTTAAGTGGTTTTAAACGATTTTCAAAAACTTAAATTATTCGCAAAAGAAACGAAATTTGCAACACTGTGAAAGAAAGACATTTCAAATATGTTTATTTATTGCGGAGATATAATCAATCGAAAAGTCGGGGACATTTTCATGGGACACCAGGTATAGCTTGGTGTAAGTTATGCCATGGAGGGTTCATAGTCTTTGTTCTTCTTTGAAAGCCTTATTTATAGAAGCATTCAATTTTTGAATTTATCTTATTACAAGTCAATGAGTACAAAGAAAATTTGAAATGTTTGAATAATGGAATTATTCACTGCATCTTAGCCTGGCTGTTAACCCTACTTTCTTCACTCGGGAAAAAATATCGCAATTTGCAAGTTGCTCCGAGATCGTCGGTTGATATTTCATTCACAATGCATGTGCGCCTTTGTGAATTAACAGCCTTGTGACATAAATATTAGTATAATACTTGTATATATGTCACTAAAACACGCTACAAAGAGTGGTGGAGGCTGCCATGAAACCCTATGAATACTGAAATGCCATTCCTTTCGCCACTAATTACTGTCCCGGCTGATAAATTACTGCAAAGCAAGTCGCGAAACATTTGCATGAGTGTTCATAAAATAACCATATATGGAATCAAGGATTAGTGAGGGAGGAGAATGGCATTTTGGGGGGACGTGTTCTACACGTTTGATTGCAAACAGGTAATCTCCTACAAGATATGACAATGCAGCGGCACCGTCACACCGAAGCGATCAACTAACTTTGATAACCACATGGAAACGGTGTATAATACACGTCAGTAGAATTCATGGTAAGTCTGCTTGATTCATAGATGGAACCCACGCGTAATTACCAAATGGATCTTAGCTGGCAGAAGCGAGGGATAACCATGAGGCATATGGTGTCCATGTAGAACCCACATCCTCGACACGTGTCCTAACCATGTGGGCACCAGGTGGGGCCACTTTCCAAAAGTCCATGTGGTTTCCACATAGCATGGGCAGATAGAACCCATATGTAAAACATCTACAATCCATGTCGTAACCATAGGGTTTCCATGTAGAACCCACATCCTCGACAAGTGTCCTAACCATGTGGGTACCAGGTGGGGCCACTTTCCAAAAGTCCATGTGGTTTCCACATAGCATGGGCAGATAGAACCCATATGGCAAACATGGACAATCCATGTCGTAACCATGTGGCTTCCACGTGACCTTGTATGTAGGGTGTGTGTGTGTGTGTGTTGTGTATGTATGTGTACTGTCGTGTGTGTGTCTGTATGATGTCTGTCTGTCTGTATGATATGTGTGTTTGTCTGTATGGTGTGTATGTGAGTGTGTTGGTATTTGTAGTGTTATAGTGTGTGAGTGTGTTGTGTATTTGTATTGTGTGAGAGTGTGTGTGTGTGTGTGTGTTGTGTATTTGTATAGTGTGAGAGTGTGTGTGTGCGTCGCGTATTTGTAGTGTGAGAGTGTGTGTGTGTGTGTGTGTGTATGTGGACTGTCGTGTGTGTGTATGGCTGTCCCTTAGCTACTGCAAAAATATCAGGCTTTTAACTCAACACTAAACAAACATGGGCAACATCAACATCACTCAACATGCATGAGGAAGTTAATTGCCCCTTAGACCTCACGTTTTTAGCTCCGTTCTAACATCACTCGATCTACATGAACTGGTTCGTGCTTATTGATGATGACAAGTCAATGAACAAGTTAACTGGTTCACGTTAGACTTCAAGTCCTTAAATCCTTCGTAACATCACTCGGTCTGCATGAATGCCTAAACTGCCAAGAGCTAAACTGATGTTTAATATTCAATTCAAATACATGCTAATGATAGTATTCAATACTGAAAATGACGATCATTAAAGAAGTTTATTTTTATTAACTATTTTGTGTAATATGATTCATAAATTTCACGATAAATTCAAGTTCAATTGAATTTGCGGACAGAGCAAAACGTGCTAAAGGCAAGAAAATCTACTTTGAACTATGCGTCGAGATTTTTTGAGTTGCCTGCAACTTTGTCCGCTTTAGTTTAATTTTTCTGTGATCTACGAGGTAAGATTTTCAACGCGAATAAACTAGATCTGCTGAATCGTGCAAGATCCGCCAATTGATTCGTATAAAATCCTGAGCGATTTATTTATCCTGGTGTATTGTTTGTTGCACAGCCTGTTGTGCTGTACTTCTGATGGTTAAGTCTTCGCACAGCAAGAACGCGTTAAGTCGTCTTCGAGTTACGTAGTCTTCGTGTTAAGTCGTCTTCGCACGGCAAGAACGCGTTAAGTCGTCTTCGTGTTAAGTCGTCTTCGCACAGCAAGAACGCGTTAAGTCGTCTTCGTGTTAAGTCGTCTTCGCACAGCAAGAACGCGTTAAGTCGTCTTCGTGTTAAGTCGTCTTCGCACAGCAAGAACGCGTTAAGTCGTCTTCGTGTTAAGTCGTCTTCGCACAGCAAGAACGCGTTAAATCGTCTTCGAGTTACGTAGTCTTCGTGTTAAGTCGTCTTCGCACAGCAAGGACGGGTTTAAGATTAAGTCGACACTTATTGTACGACACTTATTGTACCAAAAACATCTGCAGACAAGTTAATATATCAATTTAAAGCCCTTCTTATCCGTTGATGAGATCAAATTTGAGAATAGTCCTATATATAAGAATACTTGAAAGAATCCTCTTAAGTTTTATATTCTTGAATACTCGTTAAGAATACTTTAAAGTTTGGCCGAAAATAAAACTTTTTATGAAAACATTCGCCGTAGAATGGCTTAAAATTAGCGAGTTCGTATTCTGAGACATTGGTTTTCCCAGTTGAACACTAAGTCAATCAAGCGCCAGTTACTTGAAAAATTCTAGCAATTGAGTGGAACAAAAAGCAATAGTTATCTATACCTACCACTTATGTTCCAAGTCCTCTGAAATTTACTTGATCCAGTACAAAAATTTCAACAGTATCAGTTTCTGATATATTATCATATATATAGCTCAGGATATATTAAAAATCCTAATTGAAGAACACATTGACTGGCTCGTAGTTCATTTATATCAGTATTAAATACTCGGTTCTAATGATGAAATATCACCGAAACTGCAGGCCGAATATTGGGATGACTAAGCACCTCAGTAACAAACAACGTAGGAAAAACTCGGGTGTTGAATAATATAAAAATTTCCCTTCTTACGGGGCCACATGTGTACCATTCGATAAATTGCTCATTTACGTACTAGTATAAATAAACAACTTTTCACCTGTTTCAAGACCTTTTCAAAAAATAACTTTTACCATACAAGGTGAAATATTATCGTCCAATTGTATTTTTAATATTCCTTAGTAAGGACAAAAATGTACATGCATTCGAGCAGTAAAGTGAATTTCTCAATTTTGCCACTTACAACCTACCCAAACCAACCGTTAACAACCGCAGAAAGCGAGATGAACGTGTCAACACTTTGACTACAACGTGAGCCATATTTAGTCACTGAAGGAATTTTCATTATGCAGCTGACGAAACCAGTAGTTACAAACTCAATATTTTAAAATCCTTAACAAAAACTAAATTGCACCACGATCCAGTTAATGCTTGGTATTTTCAACAGTGCTTACTACAATAACCATTAAATTCGAATTGAATATTAAACTTCTGTTTTACCTGGCGCAGTCAAAGTGTTTAGTGCTGACTTTCTGCCCGTGTACACAAAACGAACCAAATAAATAAACAAGACCGCAGGAGCTGCGACTACAGCGATGGTGAAGCAATGTCCAATCAAGGGAAGATAGCGTCGCTGTGGGAGCGCACGCCAAAATTTACCACACGCAATTTAATTTCAAAGTTCAGCGCGGAGGGGACGACTCAAAAGTTTCGAGATGGTAAACCAGAAACAAGACTCGAGTTTACATCAGAACTGTGGCCAGTTTACATCAGAACTGTGGCCAGGAGTTTACATCAGAACTGTGGCCAGGAGTTTACATCAGAACTGTGGCCAGGAGTTTACATCAGAACTGTGGCTAGTTTACATCAGAACTGTGGCCAGGAGTTTACATCAGAACTGTGGCTAGTTTGCATCAGAACTGTGGCCAGGAGTTTACATCAGAACTGTGGCTAGTTTACATCAGAACTGTGGCCAGGAGTTTACATCAGAACTATGGCTAGTTTACCTCAGAACTGTGGCCAGGAGTTTACATCAGAACTGTGGCTAGTTTGCATCAGAACTGTGGCCAGGAGTTTACATCAGAACTGTGGCTAGTTTACATCAGAATTGTGGCCAGGAGATTACATCAGAACCCTACATACAATGTCACATGGAAGCCACGTGGTTAGGTGCTGGTTACGTGGATTTTAGTTGGCAAAATGGATTTACCACTGAATATACTCATCATAGCCATATTAGTACATTGCATGCTGGATTTGATACGTGGGATCCACGTGTGATTTCCTATTAGCTACCACATTGCCTTCAAATAAATTTTTCCACATGGGAGGCACGTGTGTATGCAACGTACTTGCTTATGAACGGCTTTTAAGAAAATATTGCGTATATATAAATATTAAAATAATTGTTATATGTTTTCGATGAAATGTCAAAGATTCCATTCAGAGCACATATCAAATTCTACATTTATAACCAATTACCCGTTTACACATCAGATTATTCCCAAATTTACTAATATTTTCTTGATGGTCAAAAATATATACGTTATTATTTGTAGTATTCAGGGTCAAGCTGAGATAAAAGAAACTGTTTGTGCTAAAAAATCTAACATTCGCCTTTTCAAGTTTAGTTGTGTCTTATTCAGTTGTAATGCTCATTTTAAACATTAGTAATAACTAATAAGTTAATCATTTCCTATGAAATATATGCTGATAATCTCTTTGAACCAAAATTTGGGATAACTAAATTCTATATATGCGTCTGGTGCGATTTCAAAAGCTTTCGTAAAATAATACTGAAAGACAGAACACACCAATGAATAAATTGATATACACACATGAAACTATTTGGATAAGTTTTGACGTTTCGATTTCGAAAGAATGTGCATCTGGCAACTACCCCTCCTCTCAGACGTTGTGGCACCTCCTATTCAAACTTCCGTGCTCCGTCTTCCGTGACCGTTACTTAGTTCTATTCAAGACGTGATCGGTGTTAATTGTGCTCCTGTATATTTCTAGGAACATCATTCAATTCGCAGTATTAGTGAATCTAAGTGGAAGATAGGGATAATTAACAAGACGAGCTTTTCACTGTCCATATTAGAGACATTAAAATTGAGCATAGTTCTTATGTGCTGCTGGGTAAAGCGATACGGCTGGTTAATTTGTCTTCATTACTTTCTGTTGAACTGTAGCTCATTTTGGTACTGAAGCCATGAACAATAATCTGATTTTATTACAATAATTCTCTCATAAGCACGCCGTTGTGATGAGGAGTGATGAGTCGCTGGAAATCGTGTAAGATTAATATACAGAGTTCTAGTTCTTATATAAATGTAAGCCTTTCGACAGTAATGATAACTTTAATTGCGCCATTTCTCGTTTGCGCTGCATGAATAAAATATCTTCTAATTCTTTTTCTTGTAATTCATTTTGTTGCTTTGTGGTACTTATGCTGTAAAATATATTTACGTAAGCATTTAAATTTGAAATACCGCCTAAGAAATCCATCATTACAATTATTGACTGGTAAGATTTTGTTTCTTATTTCATTATTTATTGTGTTGACCTTCATTTTGAGGGTTTATCAGTCTTCACATTATGGATGAGGTTTGCGAGTATAATTTATTTGGACAATGTTTTGCCTGAATTTGTCATGACACAATAGAAGTATACAATGAAGGACAAATTTACACCCTAAAATGCATAAACATGTATTCACAACCATTATATATGAATTTGAACGAATTGGAAGTGAATTGTTAAAAAAATTTCATGCATTTGAGGGGTAAATTCATTCTTCATAGTTCATTTTTATAGAACCATGATGTTTCATATGTGAACATTAAAGTTAGCGCTGCCATTTTATCATATTTAAGGAATTGAATTTGTTTCTAAGAAAAGTTAGCAAAATCCAAGAATGAACAATTAAGCTAGTACAATTTCTTGATTTTGATTGATGAAGTTTGCGGTGCCATTATATTATAGGAATTTGATTTGCTTCAATAAAAATGTTACAATTCATAACTGAACAATTCATCTGTCATCTTGATTTTTCGAGTTTGAATATTTATATTCCCTGCCATAGTATTAGTGGACTTTAATTTTTTCTAGAAATCATTGCAAAATTAAACAAAAAATTCCTTGCTGACGGTCAGGTTTTTCCATTCCAAATTAATGTGGTGGATATCTGCCCTGGAAAAAATTTATGAACGTGCTTTTACTACGAACACCCAAACTGGGTGTCCCCCCAAAATGTCCCCGACTTGTCGGTTGATTATATCTCCGCAATAAATTAACATATTTGAGATGTCTTTTTTTCACAGTGTAGCAAATTTAGTTTCTTTTTCGAATAATTTACGTTTTTGAAAATAGTTTAATAACCACTTAAGTGTTATGACATACTATGCGGTTGCGGCAGCGGGAAACTGTTACCGCGACCGCGTGCGGTGAAAACGCATTTGTAGGTAGATGACACATTGGCGCGCTAACCGTGAAGGTTGTCGCGCGTTTTTTCGTACAGTGCTGTTTGGAACTCTGAACAGAATGGAAGTTTCACATTTCATAAATGTTGCCACTGTGTGCGCTGCTGAGAGCGAAGGATTATTGGATATGCCTCGTGTACGGAGATATTTCGTGCACCCATACAACGTGGCTGAGACAAGTTTCCTCGTTTTTATGAAAATATTAGTGAGCACAGTGATAAATGAAATAATAATTGCTATTACAAATCAGAAATAATAATAGATAATAGATAAAATAATAATAATAAATAATATTTGATGAAAATATATGGATATCTTCCTGATATTCTATGGGAAACTAGAAATGAATTGCGTTTACTGCAGCGCTGTGAGCGGCTAACGTGTCACTAGTCATTACTTTCTGTGTTGACTGCTCTAAACCGCACCGCGGTAAATCTCCTTCCGCCGACACGCGCGGTAGAAAAAATACCGCGCGCGTTTTCCGCGCCGCGGTTTCTCTAGTATGTCAGGCCTGGTAAGACAACACGTGCTGACGGATTTACGGCTACCGCAGCTTTGCGCGGAAGCGCGTTTTAACGCTTAGTATGTCACTACACTAACAGTGATCGATTTACTAAAAGAGGTAGAAAAACTAATTGTTCAAAGGAAAGTTTTAAAAACAACACTGGTGATCTTCTTCATTTCCCAATACCTACTGTTAAGAATAATTTCACAATGATGTATCCTACATACCGCCAAGTCTTTAAACCCTCTGAGAGGTTATTTACTTTCTTATTTCATCATTTGAAGACACTTAAAATGCAGCTAACTAACTATCAATGAATTTCCATCGTATTGGAATACGAAGCAATGGAAATCTATAAAAAAGTTTGAAAAGCGTTTAATGAAACATTCCCGGAAAGGAACTCGTCATATAAGAAGACTGTGTTTCTCACTGTTAGAAAATATGGAAGAAAATTTAATACTCTTACTTTTTCACCGCTTTTCGTTGCTTCATATTCATTCCAATACGATGAAAATTCTTTGATCGTTAGTGAGCTGCATTTTGAGTGTCTTCAGACTTCAAATGATGAAATAAGAAAGTAAATAACCTCTCAGAGGGTTTAAAGACTTGGCGGTGTGTAGGATACATCATTGTGAAATTATTCTTAACAGTAGGTATTCAGAAATGAAGAAGATCACCAGTGTTGTTTTTAAAACTTTCATTTGAACAATTAGTTTTTCTACCTCTTTTAGTAAATCGATCACTGTTAAGTGGTTTTAAACGATTTTCAAAAACTTAAATTATTCGAAAAAGAAACGAAATTTGCAACACTGAAAAAAAGACATTTCAAATATGTTTATTTATTGCGGAGATATAATCAATCGAAAAGTCGGGGACATTTTCATGGGACACCAGGTATAGCGTGGTGTAAGTTATGCCATGGAGGGTTCATAGTCTTTGTTCTTCTTCGAAAGCCTTATTTATAGAAGCATTCAATTTTTGAATTAATCTTATTACAAGTCAATGAGTACAAAGAAAATTTGAAATGTTTGAATAATGGAATTATTCACTGCATCTTAGCCTGGCTGTTAACCCTACTTTCTTCACTCGGGAAAAAATATCGCAATTTGCAAGTTGCTCCGAGATCGTCGGTTGATATTTCATTCACAATGCATGTGCGCCTTTGTGAATTAACAGCCTTGTGACATAAATATTAGTATAATACTTGTATATATGTCACTAAAACACGCTACAAAGAGTGGTGGAGGCTGCCATGAAACCCTATGAATACTGAAATGCCATTCCTTTCGCCACTAATTACTGTCCCAGCTGATAAATTACTGCAAAGCATGTCGCGAAACATTTGCATGAGTGTTCATAAAATAACCATACATGGAATCAAGGATTAGTGAGGGAGGAGAATGGCATTTTATGGGGACGTGTTCTACACGTTTGATTGCAAACAGGTAATCTCCTACAAGACATGACAATGCAGCGGCACCGTCACACCGAAGCGATCAACTAACTTTGATAACCACATGGAAACGGTGTATAATACACGTCAGTAGAATTCATGGTAAGTCTGCTTGATTCATAGATGGAACCCACGAGTAATACCAAATGGATCTTAGCTGGCAGAAGCGAGGGATAACCATGAGGCATATGGTGTCCATGTAGAACCCACATCCTCGACACGTGTCCTAACCATGTGGGCACCAGGTGGGGCCACTTTCCAAAAGTCCATGTGGTTTCCACATAGCATGGGCAGATAGAACCCATATGTAAAACATCTACAATCCATGTCGTAACCATGTGGTTTCCATGTAGAACCCACATCCTCGACAAGTGTCCTAACCATGTGGGTACCAGGTGGGGCCACTTTCCAAAAGTCCATGTGGTTTCCACATAGCATGGGCAGATAGAACACATATGGCAAACATGGACAATCCATGTCGTAACCATGTGGCTTCCACGTGACCTTGTATGTAGGGAACTATGGCTAGTTTACATCAGAACTGTGGCTAGTTTACATCAGAACTGTGGCCAGGAGTTTACATCAGAACTGTGGCCAGGAGTTTACATCAGAACTGTGGCCAGGAGTTTACATCAGAACTGTGGCTAGGAATGTACATCAGAACTGTGGCCAGATGCTTACATCCGAACTGTGGCCAGGAGTTTACATCAGAACTGTGGCTAGGAGTGTACATCAGAACTGTGGCCAGGAGTTTACATCAGAACTGTGGCTAGGAGATTACATCAGAACTGTGGCCAGGAGTTTACATCAGAACTGTGGCTAGTTTACACCAGAACTGTGGCCAGGAGTTTACATCAGAACTGTGGCTAGTTTACATCAGAACTGTGGCCAGGAGTTTACATCAGAACTGTGGCTAGTTTACATTAGAACTGTGGCCAGGAGTTTACATCAGAACTGTGGCTAGGAGTGTACATCAGAACTGTGGCTAGGAGTGTACATCAGAACTGTGGCCAGGAGTTTACATCAGAACTGTGGCCAGGAGTTTACATCAGAACTGTGGCTAGGAGTGTACATCAGAACTGTGGCCAGGAGTTTACATCAGAACTGTGGCCAGGAGTTTACATCAGAACTGTGGCTAGTTTACATCAGAACTGTGGCCAGGACTTTACATCAGAACTATGACCAGGAGTTTACATCAGAACTGTGGCCAGGAATTTACATCAGAACTGTGGCCTGGAGTTTACATCAGAACTGTGGCTAGGAGTGTACATTAGAACTGTGGCCAGATGCTTACATCAGAACTGTGGCCAGGAGTTTACATCAGAACTGTGGCTAGGAGTGTACATCAGAACTGTGGCCAGATGCTTACATCAGAAATGTGGCCAGGAGTTTACATCAGAACTGGGGCTAGGAGTGTACATCAGAACTGTGGCCAGAAGCTTACATCAGAACTGTGGTCAGGAGTTTGCATCAGAACTGTGGCCAGGAGTTTACATCAGAACTGTGGCCAGGAGTTTACATCAGAACTGTGGCCAGGAGTTTACATCAGAACTGTGGCCAGAAGTTTACATCAGAACTGTGGCCAGGAGTTTACATCAGAACTGTGGCCAGGAGCTTACATCAGAACTGTGGCCAGGAGTTTACATCAGAACTGTGGCTAGGAGTGTACATCAGAACTGTGTCTAGGAGTGTACATCAGAACTGTGGCCAGGAGTTTACATCAGAACTGTGGCCAGGAGTTTACCTCAGAACTGTGGCTAGGAGTGTACATCAGAACTGTGGCCAGGAGTTTACATCAGAACTGCGGCCAGGAGTTTACATCAGAACTGTGGCCAGGAGTTTACATCAGAACTGTGGCCAGGAGTTTACATCAGAACTGTGGCTAGTTTACATCAGAACTGTGGCCAGGAGTTTACATCAGAACTGTGGCTAGTTTACATCAGAACTGTGGCCAGGAGTTTACATCAGAACTGTGGCCAGGAGTTTACATCAGAACTGTGGCCAGGAGTGTACATCAGAACTATGGCCGGGAGTTTACATCAGAACTGTGGCCAGGAGTTTACATCAGAACTGTGGCCAGGAGTTTGCATCAGAACTGTGGCCAGGAGTTTACATCAGAACTGTGGCTAGTTTACATCAGAACTGTGGCCAGGAGTTTACATCAGAACTGTGGCTAGTTTACATCAGAACTGTGGCCAGGAGTTTACATCAGAACTGTGGCCAGGAGTTTACATCAGAACTGTGGCCAGGAGTGTACATCAGAACTATGGCCGGGAGTTTACATCAGAACTGTGGCTAGTTTACATCAGAACTGTGGCCAGGAGTTTACATCAGAACTGTGGCTATTTTACATCAGAACTGTGGCCAGGAGTTTACATCAGAACTGTGGCCAGGAGTTTACATCAGAACTGTGGCCAGGAGTGTGCATCAGAACTATGGCCGGGAGTTCACATCAGAACTGTGGCCAGGAGTTCACATCAGAACTGTGGCCAGGAGTTTACATCAGAACTGTGGCCAGGAGTTTACATCAGAACTGTGGCTAGTTTACATCAGAACTGTGGCCAGGAGTTTACATCAGAACTGTGGCCAGGAGTTTACATCAGAACTGTGGCCAGGAGTTTACATCAGAACTATGGTCGGGAGTTTACATCAGAACTGTGGCCAGGAGTTTACATCAGAACTGTGGCCAGGAGTTTACATCAGAACTGTGGCCAGGAGTTTACATCAGAACTGTGGCCAGGAGTTTACATCAGAACTGTGGCCAGGAGTTTACATCAGAACTGTGGCCAGGAGTTTACATCAGAACTATGGCCAGGAGTTTACGTCAGAACTGTGGCCAGGAGTTTACATCAGAACTGTGGCCAGGAGTGTACATCAGAACTATGGCTGGGAGTTTACATCAGAACTGTGGCCAGGAGTTTACATCACAACTGTGGCCAGGAGTTTACATCAGAACTGTGGCCAGGAGTTTACATCAGAACTATGGCCAGGAGTTCTCTAGAGTTTACCTGAGCTTGGAAGTTGGTTTTCGTGGGACAATTTCTCTAATTAATCGCAATTTGCATCTGTTCTGATACACAGTCCGTAAAACCGTAATACACAATTAACAGCGCTAACTAGCTGTGGAGTTCGGTTTTAAAATCTTTTTAAGCGACGTAATTTTGCATAATGCATCGCATGTAAATAATGTACAATTGGGTTAATAATGTGAAGACGATGCCTCAAAAAAATTTTCATGGATATAATTTATTGTTTTCCGAAGAGAGTTTAAACTTAACTATACTGAATGAATGATTTAAAGAACAAATTACGAACACTCATGCCCCATCGCTAAAAAATGTAAAATTAAAGACCAGCCCTAATAAACATGAAATATTATTAAATTATCGTACAACACACGTTAGAAGCACGAAAGTGCCCATAAAAAGCATAATTTGCAATTATTATGCCATGTTGTACCTGCTAATGCCCACAGCCCTATCACAGTCAGCGGTTATTTGAATTTTCATGCACGTAAAATGGAGTGTGTACAGTATTGCTCGTAGCACGGACAGCTATGTAGCGACGTCAGCGCTTCCACCATAAGCTTGACTTGCTTGTTGGCTCTTGACTACTAAATAAAAACTGCGCTAGATCTTGCGCCGCAGGCCAGACAGAAAATTGAAATTAGTATGCTTTATTTAAAATCATTGTTCTCTGTACGATACATTATTTGAACTTAATGGAATAAGATTACACGCAGTTTGGATTGTGTAGAGCAGTGGTTCCTTACCTTTTTACTTCCACGCCCCTTGAGAGTTGTCAGGGGAAATTGTGTGCAGATGGACTGGTAAATAAGAGCTCACAACAAAGAATATTGTAAATAGGTCCTCAAGCACATTCAACAGTGAAAGTCCACTCTTTTGTCGAAAACATTACTGGAAAAAACTGCGGAGGCTCACGCCCGGCTTAAATCCACTAATGTAAAGCACCTTGTGCGTATCGCACACGCCAATGCGCAGGCTGCCACCTCGCAGATAATTAATGCACAATGTTATCAGAATTGAGGTTTTTGGCTGCATAGAAGTAGATAACAGCTTGCATAAGCTCGCAGCTTCACGCGAAGTGTCTTTGAATATTTTCTTGTTGCAAATCGAAAAACATTTTATCGCCGGGAAAAATTTTCAACCATAGCAATGCACGCAAATAGCAATCAAATATCAGTCTTCGTCCTCTACGTCATCTTCCTCCACGTTTTCCACCTCCACGTCTTCCACCCCTACATCATCCACCTCCACGTCTTCCACCTATACGTCACACAGCCTACGTCTTGCAACTCTACATCATCCAACCCTGCTTCTTGTACCTCTACATCATCCAACCCTACGTCTTTTACTTCTACGTCTTCCAACTCTACGTCATCGTCTTCTAAGTCGTCGTTACGTCTTCCACCACTACGTTCCGCAGCTCCCCATGCCGGTCCTAATTAGCTCCGCGAAGTTTCTTTCACGCAACTCGCTCGGCTCCCTCGCCTCCGCCCTGCTGCTTGTGTGGTGGTCGATCCCGACCTGCGGCTGTGTCCTGCATCCATCATTGTGTCCTGCGCGGCCTGCAGGTGTTGTCTTGCCCGGCCTACTGCCGTTGTCCTACCTGGTCTACAGCCATTGTCCTGCCCCGCCTACATTGTCCTGCCCGGCCTACATTGTCCTCCCCGGCCCACATCCGTTGTCCTGCCCGGCCTGCAGTCATTGTCCTGCCCGGCCTACATCGTCCTGTCAAGCCTAAGCTGCCCTGCCCGGCCTACACTGTCCTGCCGGCCTGCCACCGGAGCCACAGGAGCTAATCACATTAAGGAGGGAGAGGCCAGCGCAACTCCGCTGCCGGTGACACTGAAGAGAGGGAAGCTAAAAATACCCTCAAAATACATGCTCTGTTGTACACTCTGTTGCGTTGTGGCCTTGTGAGGCTATACGCAAGGGGTGTAATACACCGTGAGTAAAGGGGTATGATACACCGTGAGTAAAGGGGTATAATACACCGTGAGTAAAGGCGTATAATTCACTGTGAGTAAAGGGGTATAATACACCGTGAGTAAAGGGGTATGATACACCGTGAGTAAAGGGGTATAATACACCATGAGTAGAGGGGTATAATACACCGTGAGTAAAGGGGTATAATACACTGTGAGTAGAGGGGTATAATACACCGTGAGTAGAGGGGTATAATACACTGTGAGTAAAGGGGTATAATACACCGTGAGTAGAGGGGTATAATACACCGTTAGTAAAGGGGTATAATACACCTTGAGTAGAGGGGTATAATACACCGTTAGTAAAGGGGTATAATACACCGTGAGTAAAGGGTTAAAATACACTGTGAGTAAAGGGGTATAATACACCGTGTGTAAAGGGGTATAATACACCATGAGTAGAGGGGTATAATAAACCGTGAGTAAAGGGGTATAATACACTGTGAGTAGAGGGGTATAATACACCGTGAGTAGAGGGGTATAATACACTGTGAGTAAAGGGGTATAATACACCGTGAGTAGATGGGTATAATACACCGTTAGTAAAGGGGTATAATACACCTTGAGTAGAGGGGTATAATACACCGTTAGTAAAGGGGTATAATACACCGTGAGTAAAGGGGTAAAATACACTGTGAGTAAAGGGGTATAATACATCGTAGGTAAAGGGGTATAAGAAAAGAACGTCCGCACACATCACACACATACACAACTCACAACACACACACACACACGCTCGCGCGCGCGCTTCTCTAATGAGCGTATTAATAATGGTGATGACTAAAAAATAAAATAGAAGATGAGGTTTATGTTTGAGAAGCCCGTGAGTGCAAATAGAGATCGAGGTCGCAAGCGAGTCTATTTTTGTCCCATTCTATCCTAAGAATTACAAAAAAAAATTAAAATTTACAGTGGTCGTCGTCTTAGCGCCTAAGGAACTTCGCTTGAACACTGACATTGTCACCTGAAGACGTCACCTGGATACTGAGATTGTCACCTGAAGACGTCACCTGGACACTGAGATTGTCACCTGAAGACGTCACCTGGACACTGAGATTGTCACCTGAAGACGTCACCTGGACACTGAGATTGTCACCTGAAGACGTCACCTGGACACTGAGATTGTCACCTGAAGACGTCACCTGGACACTGAGATGTCACCTGAAGACGTCACCTGGACACTGAGATTGTCACCTGAAGACGTCACCTGGACACTGAGATTGTCACCTGAAGACGTCATCTGGACACAGATTTTCACCTGAAGACGTCACCTGGACACTGAGATTGTCACCTGAAGACGTCACCTGGACACTGAGATTGTCACCTGAAGACGTCATCTGGACACAGATTTTCACCTGAAGACGTCACCTGGACACTGAGATTGTCACCTGAAGACGTCACCTGGACACTGAGATTGTCACCTGAAGACGTCATCTGGACACAGATTTTCACCTGAAGACGTCACCTGGACACTGAGATTGTCACCTGAAGACGTCACCTGGACACTGAGATTGTCACCTGAAGACGTCACCTGGACACTGAGATGTCACCTGAAGACGTCACCTGGACACTGAGATTGTCACCTGAAGACGTCACCTGGACACTGAGATTGTCACCTGAAGACGTCATCTGGACACAGATTTTCACCTGAAGACGTCACCTGGACACTGAGATTGTCACCTGAAGACGTCACCTGGACACTGAGATTGTCACCTGAAGACGTCATCTGGACACAGATTTTCACCTGAAGACGTCACCTGGACACTGAGATTGTCACCTGAAGACGTCACCTGGACACTGAGATTGTCACCTGAAGACGTCACCTGGACACTGAGATTCTCACCTGAAGACGTCACCTGGACACTGAGATTGTCACCTGAAGACGTCACCTGGACACGGAGAAGTGAGAGCCACAGCTGGTCAGTCTGTGGCCATAGACGAGCTCTAAAACGTGTATACAAAAATGAATTTGCAATGGTGAATTCTCTACGATGATAACTCTAGCATTCTAATTTCGTGCTCTTGAGCATATTTCTTCCTCATGAGTACACTCAGTGCTCTTGAGCACATTTCTTACACGTGATCTCAATTTGTGCGCTTGGGAGGTTTGTGTTATTGTTGTACAGCTGCTTTGTGTGCTGTTGTAACTGTGTACAGCTGCTTTGTGTGCTGTTGTAACTGTGTACAGCTGCTTTGTGTACTATTGTAACTGAGTACAGCTGCTTTGTGTACTGTTGTAACTGTGTACAGCTGCTTTGTGTACTGTTGTATCTGTGTACAGCTGCTTTGTGTGCTGTTGTAACTGCGTACAGCTGCTTTGTGTACTGTGGTATCTGTGTACAGCTGCTTTGTGTGCTGTTGTAACTGTGTACAGCTGCTTTGTGTACTGTTTTAACTGTATACAGCTGCTTTGTGTGCTGTTGTAACTGTGTACAGCTGCTTTGTGTACTGTTGTAACTGTGTACAGCTGCTTTGTGTACTGTTGTAACTGTGTACAGCTGCTTTGAGTACTGTTGTAACTGTGTACAGCTGCTTTGTGTACTGTTGTAACTGTGTACAGCTGCTTTGTGTACTGTTGTAACTGTGTACAGCTACTTTGTGTACTGTTGTATCTGTGTACAGCTGCTTTGTGTACTGTTGTATCTGTGTACAGCTGCTTTGTGTACTGTTGTATCTGTGTACAGAACCTAGTAAATATTCGTTATTTATAAAATTGCTACCAACTTTTGACTTTAAATTTCAGTTATTACAATAACAGTAAATTAAATTAATCAATCATTCATCCAATCGACGACTCGTCTATTGCAGTGTCAAACTTCTAACTCAGGAAATTTCTTCACATTCCACTTCAAAATTCCCTTCATAAATTACATTGAAATTAAGCCTCCTACCGAACTCGGTTATTGCCTATTTCAAGAACCATCCAACTGACTCCGCAAAGAAATTTGCGCCTAAGCAATTTTATAACCGCAATAAACTTTTTTCGAGACTAACAAATCTTAATCTTGTTCCGTGATATTTTTAAATCGATTCTGTGAATCGCTAAAGCGTACGTTGCTTATTTGCTAATGGCTATTAATTTTTTTTAGATGGTGTTCCCATAACGCCAACATGATCAATGCCATCCTTTATTCCGGGCTGTTGTATCCTGGCAAAGAAATATAAGTCATAGCAAAAAGAAATGTATCCACTCATTGACTTTCCAGTACTCATGGATTTTGTGTTGGTGTACGCTTATTTGACACAGATAAAAATTTAAGGAGTTTTATACTAGAAAAGAACATTAAAAAAGATTTACTGTGATTAAAGCAAACTGAGTCGCACCTGAAAAAAAAATACATGAGCAGTTGTCCGTCGGAGTAGGAGTTTATTTTTTTAAGACTCCCTCTGATTTACAGAATAATTTCATCACAGAAGAGGCCAGTTATTCAGTAAAAAATTAGTGGTAATTGTAGTTTCGGTTATAAAACGAGTTATAAAACAGTATGAAATGAAATAGATGGAAACACATCTCGGTTTGTATTTCTACTAAGTTTAAATAAGAAACTAATAGCGAGGAATTAGGCTTTGATCCTTAACATTATATTTTAAAGCTTGACAGATGAAATTGAACGTTTCGACTCAATGAGTCATTCTCAACAAATTGCTGTGAAAAAAAATTTGAAAACATCCAAGGTGAATGAAAAGGTAAGTAAAATAAATAAAGTAAAATAAAATCGCTAAATTACTTGCATCGGAAAAGCGGACTGGGAGTCATTTGAAAATGTATAGTTGTTACATAATGTCTCGAATTCAAAAGAGACACAACAGCTGCTGAAATTCTTCCATTTTTTTGCGGCACGCGGAGCCCTACATCAGTCTTTTAAAAAAGCAACTTTTCCAGCCATTTTAGAGCAGTTACAACCATTGATATAGATCGAATTTGTTCAATTCAGCGGCAGTTGTCAATTCATGACAGGCAAACTGTTTCAAAAAAGATCCCTTCTGTTAAATAAGTATTCCCGTTGACGCCAAGAGAACGCATGCATTGCTTAAATAGCTGGCATAATACAGTGAGTAGATGAACGAAGTTTGGTAGCTTAACCGAGTTCGGCCCTAGTGAAGGTTTTTTTTTGGCTTAGCTGTCATTTTGCCATTTTTGTACATCATGTTTGCCGTGCCAAGGTCCAAATGTTCTTTAAATTCGTAATTGCATCAACGTTCTAGAAGACCAAGTATGGTTCAACGAAGTCAATGTACATGAAACCAATACTCCAACCAATAAAAAATGCCTGGGATTTTAAAGCCCGAGGTTTCACGCTACTTGAATCAGAAAACATTTCTCCATCTGAACACGGATGACATGATGTTATGTCGAGTAATTATTGACAGAGAGCACACTGACCAGTGATGAAAGAAATTGCTGGATGGGATACATTTGATGCCTCACCAGTGCTGGATGACTATTGTTGTGCTCTGTATTGTGCGATTCTGTGTGTACTACTGTGTGTTGTGCTGTGTGTTGTACTGTGTGTTGTACTGTGTGTTTCACTGTGTGTTGTACTGTGTGTTCTATTGTATGTTGTGTTGTAAGTTGTACTGTATGTTGTGCTGTGTGTTTTACTGTGTGTTGTACTGTGTGTTGTGTTGTGTGTTGTACTATGTGTTGTATTGAGTGTGTTATGCTGAGTGTTGTACTGTGTGTTGTACTGTGTGTTGTACTGTGTGTTGTGCTGTGTGCAGTGCTGTGCGCTTTACCGAGTGTGCGCTATGTCACCACACAGCACTGAGCACACACAACTCACTAAGTGCAGCAACAGCTGCAGTGAATATCCGAAGGTACAGCGTAGCACAGACAGTGACGCGTTCCTGTAGTCAGGGAACTAAGTTCAGAATCATGCCATAGTTCAGCTCTCGAGTCATAGCACCATCAATATCACAATTCATCTTCTGCTATTGTGTCACTTGAAGCGGACCAGTCGAAGGTATACGCAACATTATATTTCATTATATTTATATATTTTTTTTCATTATATTTTTATTTTTTCATTATATTTTAAGTTATGGAAAAATTCAAAATTCGAAAATCAGGAAATGTGAAGTGGGAATTTTGCTCCTCGTCAAAAGCGTTTCAAATTTATTTTAGGGGAACTGTAGTTACATGAAGCTGGAATATCTCGCAGTGTAAAGTTGCCAACTATTTTGTTCAGTCCAATGTTATGAATTGCTATATATAATTAATCCTACTGATATGCCTATAGCTTATTTTTTCTTGATAGCTTTTTTTTCGTCATGGTGTTGCAATTTAAAAAAAAACAGTGGCACGAGAGCAATAATAATTCAATAACTTATTCTGTCATTCTGAGCTAAGCTTAGTTCAATAAATTAATCTCTCAATGATATTTGAATCTCTACCAGATGGTCTAATCGCACAACAAAACAAGTAAACTGAATTTAACACCATGAACACAATTATTTCCGCTCCACTGAAACTTTCTAAGTCATCAATTCTCGCAAAGTGAGGCTTCAAAGTCGAAATAAATTATTGTAGTTTTCTACGCTTCAACCAGTTCTCTTCTTCAAAAGATATTAAGTGGACCGAGCGTTTAAAAGTCCTATGGGATTAGATTAGATTAGTCGTTAGTTTTAGCCTCCCTACCCGCGGCAACAAATGCGATCTAAAGAGAGGAAGGAGGAAGGCACCATTTAGTGTAGAGTTAAGGATACACGGAATCTAGGCAGAAAGGGCGTAAAAACAGTAAGCAGTAAAAGAAGAATGAAATAAGATCAAAATTGAAGAAGGAAGTAGTAGATACTGAAAAACAGGACAGGAGTGAACCGAAAAAAGGTGGTCCTTAACGTAACAAAAACATTTTATTTCAACAAAAAGAAGGCCTACCTAACTCTGAGCTCGGGCCTCAAAGTCCTATAGGAATTATTTTTAATTTTACTCTTCCTAGGTCAATGAAATTATAGCAGCAACAAATTCTATCAGCGTATTCAGGTGGTAATAAAAACTAGACTGCAACTCCCAGCATTAATAGCAGTATTTTGTTGAATTATCTTTATAGAAGCTATTATTACATTTCATTTTCCAACATTATCAGAATTATTGATGTTACTGAATAATATATTCGTTATTTAATGTTTCGAATATACACTTTATTGTAATTTTAGCAATTTAGAACGCCACCGCTAAATTTAGGATTAGAAAAGCTTAGGCAAGGTTTATTCCAGTTCCTTAGACTCGACCCTATTAAAAATTTTAGGAGTGGCATCGGTGATTCCTGGGAGGGCTCGCATTACTTCTTGGTTGTTGCATCCATGTTTCTCATTTGATTCGGAGAATGCAACCAAGGAATCAACAAGAACTTTGATTCCTTTCTCCTGCACCTCTGTCCCAACCGGGGGTCATGCATGGCTCAGCATGGAGCACTACCACCGCGCTCTCAAGGCGCGACCAGTTTCTCCTATTCACCATCGGAGAATCATGAGAGGCCCAGGATGGCCACCTCTTAATTTTATTTTTAAAAAAACGGCTGCGCACAGCTGATTTCCCATCAGTCACACTTTCTAACCGTCACACTTCTCAAACCGATTATAACCAGTTAGCCCTTGAATTACCTTAGTTCTTGCGCGATTAATCAATTCACCCTGAGCAAACACGGTTGATAGCACAATAAAAATGTACCAGAGTATGTAAAGTAAATACACTCCTACTAATGTGCAGAAAATTTCGACGGCGCGTGTTCATTATTACGCTGACATTAATGGGACATATATGTGACGTATAACTTATGCTTGAAGTTTTTGCAACGCAATAACTAAGGTAATTAATGGGCAACTGGCTATATTTGATTAAGAAGCGTCAACGGTTGAATGTGCAATAATGGGAAATCAGCTGTACGCAGCCTTGGAGGCGAAAGCCTGCAGGGAACAATATTAATGTACCTTGAAAAGAATATAGCAACAATACCCTAGGGTCGTTGAAAGAACATACTCGTAGCTATATATATAACAAAAACAACTATCGTCCAGCAGATTTTTCATCTTTCATGCTTAAACTTAGAAAGGAAAATAAAATGACTTTACCTTGCCCGAGCTTAATTACACCGGCTATTCATATACACACACTCCCCCACCTACCCCAACACTCAAACCCTCCCCACACCCCCCCCCCCCTCCCACACACCTACCCCCACACCCGCACACAACCCCCCCTCCCCTACACACAGACACACACACACCCCCAATATGTATCTGAACACATCGTTGATCACCTTCAAGAACGTCCTTCAATTCAAAGGTTGCTGAAGACTGACGAGGGAAAATTCAGGTTTGGTTTCCACATTTTGTTGTTTTTACATTGCTCACATTGAGGTTTTGCCTTCACTACCAGCCCCACCACAACGATGAATCGTCATAAATATCAATTGACCGAGGTGGTGAAACTAACAGTTGGGCCCTAGCTACGTTCATGCTCTTGAAATAATGCCTCTACAGACCAGCATTCTACGTCTCTTCCATCTCTAATGTTTCTCCTGACACCTTCACGTACTATACACCCTCACGTAATATGCACTCGCACTGATATACACTCTAACAATACTTGAAACGTTTTAAATAATAGAGACACGATCCAGACATCTGTCACGCACAACACCAACTTCAAAACTGGCGGCGTGAAAGATGCCAACTGGCATTTCCCTCGAGAAAGATGGCAGGCGTCTCACCTAGAGGCCATCTGTCCAGGTGGCCTCTGGTAGCAACATGGGAGAACGTGCTCGCATCGCGCTTAAGAGTCGCGCCCTGGAAGTCTCAGAAGGGAAGAGGCCTCGGTTCGCTTAATACTCCTTTAATTCGCCGCTGTCTCCTTTAATCAACCATGCTACTCCCTTAATTTTTAATAGGTCATTACCCTAGTCTTGCATTTTTGTTGTGCACTAACATGTGTGACATCTTGATTTGTAAATGTCCATGCAGAAAATTTTAAAAATAATTATTTTATGAAGCTTCCAGAATCCCGAGAGAAGACTCAAGGGATGGAACAAGGGTGATGCTTCCAGAACACTAACAGAAGATTCCTGTGATGAAATAATTTTGAAGCGTCTAGAACACTGGCAAAAGAGCTGTTACCGACACTATACGGTTGTAGAAACAGCAGCTGTACCTTCAATCATGCGAACTTGTGCAATTCATATAAATTGATGAGGCGACGTATAGTCATAAATCAAGAACAGTCATAAATCTCAGTGAAGGCTGCTCGTTCTCAGGCAATCGGAACGTGTTGCGCCGTTTTTTTATTACTCCCGAAAGAAATGATTGCATTTTACCAGTACAAGTCCGAGTAACCTCACGCTTGCTTTCTGTGGCTCGTTTATGAACGGACTTAATTGAAAATGCTCGTGATAACATCCGAAGTATTTAATGCAGTCATGCGTTATGAAATCCCTTCAAGACTTTGCCTGTGGGTGATAAAACTGAAGTTTAATATTCAACTCAATTTTGAATTCACTTGAAGTAAGCAATGTTGAAAATAGCAAACATCAACTGGATGGTGCCTCCATTTAGTTTTGATTTAATATATATGAAAATTGAGTTTGTCGGGCGGACACCAGCATTGTCAAAATTCCCTCAGTGACCACCGGTGGTTCATGACGCAGTAAAAATGCTAATAGAAACCCAGAACTGTATTAAGATTCTAGAACAACATGACACATATGACTGACACAAACGTATCTAAACGACATAATTATGCAGTAAATGATTTTAACATCAGTGTTGTACCATAGTAGCATTAAACATCGCTCAAATTTTCTAAATAGGCACCTTGACTACGATGGGTCAAACTGAAGTTCAATATTCAACTCAAATTTAAAGTCAACTGTAGCAAGCAATTTTGAGCATAGCAAACATTAACTAGATCGATCTTTCCTTTCGCTCTGATTAGGCTTTTATGAAAATCGAGTTTGTGACTACTGGTCGGTCAACAGCATTATGAAAATTCCCTCTGTGTACGCTGGCGGGCTCGCATCGCGGCTAACCTGTTTAGCTAGAGGTTTAATTTACTTTCTAACATTAGATTAGAACCATGGGCTACTTCCTAACCTTAGATTAGTCCCATAGATTACTTCCTAACCTCAGATTAGAATCTTAGATTACTTTCTAACCTATATTAGAACCATAGATAACTTCCTAACAGATTAGTACATGGATTACTTCCAAAGCTTAGGTTAGAACCATAAATTACTTCCAAACCTTAGAGTAGAATCATAGATTACTTCGTAACCTTATATTAGAATCATAGATTACTTTCTAACTTTAGATTAGAACCATACATTAACTCCGAACCTTAGATTACTACCATTAATTACTGTCGACTCAGACCTCGCCCAAGCGTAGATTACTTTCTAACCTAATTTTACTAGCGTAGATTACGTTCCTACTTCCCAAACTTGCGTTTTGCTTTTACAAGCGGACTGCCAAGCAGCTAGTTTCCCGTTGCGCCCTCAATGAATAGAGAATCAAAGTGAGTCCAGAATGGAAGGTCCAGAGCGCTTGAATGTTTGAGAACGACGCGTTCTCCACAGAGGACGCAGAAAACACTGAACATCTCGGACGTGAACAAGAACTTCAATGGAATCATAAAACCCAGAGCGCACAGAAAATACATTGCATGAAGAACTCAGCCCATAGAGTACCGAATTCATAATAAAAAGAGCACATTGCTTCTGCAGTTTATTATAAAATCATGAACTCCAGAGCGCGGAGGAAGGAAATGTAGTGAATAAAAAACTCGGGTCATGGAGTACAAGATTCGTAATAAAAAGGGTACATTTTATCGACAGTGAGCCGAGTGCGGAAAGTACGACATTCATAAAATCAAGAACCATAGAGCACAAAAAAAATTAATTACTTGAGGTATTGGGAACATGGAGTGCAACAATCACACTGAAAAGATAGTGTTCACGATTAATAATAAAAAGAGCACATATAATCTACAGTAAACCATGTACTAAAAATTCAACATTCACACCCAGACCACAACGTACACTTGCCACCACGTACGTATGAGCGCCACATTAGTGAAGTTTTTCTGTGTTTTATTGATTGAAATCCAAAAGACCCTCCCTTGAAATGTCTTATTTCTCATTGGGGGAGTTACCTCAGAGCATCAAAACTTTGGGGGAATAATTATTGCAGTTACGCAGCCGAGTTTTGAAAAACGAGGCGAAACTTTGGGCAATTAATGGAATTAAAGAGTAAAACTTTGGACCAATCAAGTGGCCAATAATCGTTTTTTCTGAATTCAAGCTCCATAATGGGATATTTTATTGGCTGTGCAGTGCAGTTCTCGTTCAGTTCTCGTTCAGTTCTCGTTCAGTTCTCGTTCAGTTCTCGTTCAGTTCTCGTTCAGTTCTCGTTCCGTTCTCGTTCAGTTCTCTTTCAGTTCTCGTTCCGTTCTCGTTCAGTTCTCGTTCAGATCTCGTTCCGTTCTAGTTCAGTTCTCGTTCAGTTCTCGTTCCGTTCTCGTTCAGTTCTCGTTCCGTTCTCGTTCAGTTCTCGTTCAGTTCTCGTTCAGTTCTCGTTCCGTTCTCGTTCAGTTCTCGTTCAGTTCTCGTTCCGTTCTCGTTCAGTTCGCGTTCAGTTCTCGTTCCGTTCTCGTTCAGTTCTCGTTCCGTTCTCGTTCAGTTCTCGTTCAGTTCTCGTTCCATTCTCGTTCAGTTCTCGTTCAGTTCTCGGTCCGTTCTCGTTCAGTTCTCGTTCCGTTCTCGTTCAGTTCTCGTTCAGTTCTCGTTCCGTTCTCGTTCAGTTCTCGTTCAGTTTTCGTTCAGTTCTCGTTCAGTTCTCGTTCAGTTCTCGTTCCGTTCTCGTTCATTTCTCGTTCAGTTCTCGTTCAGTTCTCGTTCAGTTCTCGTTCAGCTCTCGTTCAGTTTTTGTTCAGTTCATTAACCAAACGAATACCAGGGGCGGGATCGTAAAATAAGTATAAACTAGTATTACCGGTTCAACCCGAGTATCGGGTTGTCCGACTTGCCTAAAAATAAAAAAAATAAAAAAAAATATAATAAAAAAAATAGAAATAAAAAAATAAAGAGAAAAAATAAAAAAGTAAATAAAAAATAAAAAAAAATAAAAAAATAAAAAAAAATATATGTAAAAAAATAAATAAATAGTTTTCTGCAAATATAGACACCAGTGGCTTCAATTTAATACCTCACTTGACCATATAGACTCAGCCAATTTTCTAAACGGACTCGGACAAATTTTGAGTTACTGAATTAAGTATATAGATACATAGTATGTATTTAAAACATACTAACGTACAATATACATATTACAAATACATTCAATTGAAAAAGTGCCAAATAAAATTTCATAGTACATGAACGTATTGCATGAACGTAGTGAGTGTTATCACGATTGAATTGAATAAAAGAATAATTAAAAACCCTTTTTTTGGATTTGTGATGGAGTCTGTGATGTAATGATGATGCATGTGATGATGTATGTGATGATGTGTTTGATGATGTATGTAATGATGTATGTGATGATGTATGTGATGATGTATGTGATGATGTGTGTGATGATGCATGTGATTATGTATGTGATGATGTATGTGATGTATGTGATGATGTATGTGATGTATGTAATGATGTATGTGATGATGTATATGATGATGTATGTGATGATGTGTGTGATGATGCATGTGATTATGTATGTGATGATGTATGTGATGTATGTGATGATGTATGTGATGATGTATGTAATGATGTATGCGATGATGTATGTGATGTATGTGATGATGTATGTGATGTATGTGATGATGAATGTTATGATCCATTTGATGATGTATGTGATGACGTATGTGATGATGCATGTGATGATTCATGTGATGATGTATGTGATGATGTATGTGATGTATGTGATGATGTATGTGAAGAAGTGTATGAAGTTTAATATCAAAATGAAGCGAAAAAGTAAACTTTGCGAAAAATTTAATATATAATGCTGTGATTACCCTAGCGAAATTTTATTCAAAATGAATCAAATTTTAACTTCGTTCACTACATGTACATTCAGATAGAGACCTGCAAATAATTAGCGAGACGTATTTGCTGTGTGATACTTGAAAGATCAGATCTTTACTTTTACAGCTAGTTAAGCAAAGATATCCGCACCTACTCGTACATAGCTAAACGAACCGTTAGGGAGTGGGGATGAGGTTTGAACTGACCAGGAACTATGAACAGTTCTGGAAACAGACCATTCATAGTGATTCGATAAGTACGAAAATGATGCATCTCTTACATTTTATTCTGAAAATACAAAATTTCATTTGAAAAAGAAATGAATTTACTGAAATACCACAGTGGACATTTCAATAACACAACCACACAACTGGTGTCTGTTGCGAGTGTGACGCTTGACACAACCACACAACTGGTGTCTGTTGCGAGTGTGACGCTTGACACAACCGCACAACTGGTGTCTGTTGCAGGTGTGACGCTTGACACAACCACACAACTGGTGTCACTTATGCACATCAGGCATGAGAAGTACACCATTTGTGTCAATTTGGCACTTGACATAACTACCTCACCCACAACGGATCCAGGAAATTGTAGTTCCTGTCACTTAGGAAATAACGACTATTTCAAGATGACTGAAACTAAGCATTCATGGACTAAGACTAGGCTGAGTTGACTAAGACTAGGATGATTTCACTGAGACTAGGCTGAGTTGACTGAAACTAAGCTGAGTCGACTGAGACTAGGCTGATTCGACTGAAACTAGGCTGATTTGACTGAAACTAGGCTGATTTGACTGAAACTAGGCTGATTTGACTGAAACTAGGCTTATTTGATTGACACTAGGCTGAGTTGACTGAGACTAGGAATTCAGGCAATCGAAATAAGGTAAAACGCTCTCCACCGTTGATATTTAGGTAGAAAATATATAAACTCAGAGGAAAATCAACATAATTTTATGTATATAATTTTTTCTTTTGAAATAAATTTGCAAAACTTGATCGTATTTGGGAAATGTTTTGAATGGTGAGGCATAAAAACAGCTCACATGAAGTTATAATCAGATATCCATCAGATAAATGTGACGTATCGAGCGATCAATGTTTTAATGAACTTCGATTGACACAAACGCGCTGCTTCAGCGTACCATGCTTGATTTTCAATGAGTGAAAGAATTAGCGAGCCAAGTTTCGCTTGTCATTTTTAAGTATTGAAGTTGACATTTGTCTGGACAATATTTATGTTACGAACAGAATTACCTTCCTAGAATTACCTAACTTTCTTGAGAAAAGTTTGACGTTTAGTACAGGCCATTCAAATCCAATGAGATGCAACGACAAGCACCAGCATTTCTCCATCGTAACGTATTTTTCCCTGCTAAGATTAGTCCAGAGCGCTTTCTAAGGACCATTTTAATCCAACAATACGTTGATATATTCAGCAGTTAACAAGTGCAGTTCTGGTACCCTCATTACCCTCTCTTATTTTAATCCCTTCTAAGATTAGTCCCACACTTCCTATGGACCATTCAAGTCCAGCAATACGTTCATGTACATAAGATCATTTCTATCTCTAACACCTTCCTAACCCTCTCATATATTTATCCCTTCCAAGTTTAGTTCAACACGTACAATGGACCATTCAAATGCAGCGATACGTTCGAACACAAAAGATCATTTCTCGCTTCTAACACCCTCTGAAATACCTCCCACTTGCCCACTCGCGCGACGTCGCCGGTAAGTACAGCTTCTTAAAATACCCCGCGCCGTAACTCTCCTCAGGGTGACAGGTCGCCAATTCTACATTGATCTTAGAGCTTGCCGAACAGCCCCTCAATTCCGGAGCTGCTAATACTGCACGCTTCTGAAAGTTGCTGAAGCACAGTCCCCAAATATCATCCTTAGCTTTTATTAGCGGTGAAATTTTGTGAATGCTTCAAGTACTTTGTGGTCCATGTATAAAATACAGAGGTGAAGCTCTTTATTGTATTTTGTGGATGGGACAAGCACGTCGTGATCCATGAATAAAATTCGAAGGTGAATGCATTACATTTGTGAATGCTTCAAGCACTTTGTGTTCTATGAATCAAATGCAGAGGTGAAGTTTTATATTGCAATTTGTGGTTGTGACATGCGCGTTGTGGTGCATTAATAAAATTTGCAGTTGAAGCGTGTTGTGAATCCAGTCATGCACTTGCGATTCGCAAAATGTAAGGGCATGAAGCTGCTCATCGGTGCGATTCATGTCCGAAAAGCAGCGAAATTCTCAAATTTGTAATCAATGCATCACTGTGAGAGGCCATGAACGTCAATGATTTCTTCAGTGCACTGTTTTTCTGTGTTCTTAATTTAATGTACTGAAAATCAGCACGTCAGATGATGCTGTTGTCTGGAGAACTTGAAAAAATGCGCTTTTCGAACCATTTATTTAATTTTTAGATAATTCTACGTCGTTTTTGCACTAAGCGGGCATCGTACGTGCATTTCAGTAAAGTTGACAATACCACAAGCAATAGTACGTTGCGTCACGTAGTCCTCTGAATCGTAGCGAAGCCAAAACAACCCGCTCCATAAGCTACAGTATTCATTTTTTTGCGCGTGCAGCTGTGCATTTTTATTTTTGCAGCTGCGGCAGTGTATTTTTATTTTTGCCGCTGCGGCAGTGCATATTTATTTTTACGGCTGCAGCAGTGCATTTTTATTTTTGCGGCTGCAGCAGTGCATTTTTATTTTTGCGGCTGCATCAGTGCATTTTTATTTTTGCGGCTGCAGCAGTGCATTTTTATTTTTGCAGCTGCGGCAGTGTATTTTTATTTTTGCCGCTGCGGCAGTGCATATTTATTTTTACGGCTGCAGCAGTGCATTTTTATTTTTGAGGCTGCAAAAGTTCTACAAAAAAATTGATACAACTGGTATAACAACACACAAAATCACTAAATGGTATTTTTCACCCACGTTGGCGAAACTTAATTAGGACTATTTGAAATCAAATTATTCACGGATAGCGCAAAAAGTTCTTGTAAATGTCTATCATTTGCTAGTAAAAATTAAATTATTTCATGCTTTTGGCCGTTAAAATTGATTTAAATTATGCGTCAGAAAGATGTGAATGCTCATGCTACTCCTTCCTTCAATGCTCATTCGGACCATTACATTACATTTGCAATCTAAAAATTTGTGGTATGATTCAGACTATTAAATTACGTTTCTTTTATTTAAGTTTTATTAATAGTGTGCAATTAGTCCACTCGAGAGCAATTTAGTGTGTATAATATGCGTCATTGAAATCTAACATCGAGAAAAAGATGTTTCATTGAAAGCGAGTTATTAAATCTCTTCACCGTGGGCATAAAATCCTGAAATTTCATCAAAATATTATTATTCTCAAATTAGTTCTCTTTAAGTAACAGTTCACGATTCAAATGAACTACTACTGGGTGCAAAGAAACGCGCATCAGAGATACCGTGAAATGCTACGGGATGGAATGTGAAACTCTCATCAGAGATACCGTGAAATGCTACGGGATGGAATGTGAAACACTCATCAGAGATACCGTGAAATGCTACGGGATGGAATGTGAAACACTCATCAGAGATACCGTGAAATGCTACGGGATGGAATGTGAAACTCTCATCAGAGATACCGTGAAATGCTACGGGATGGAATGTGAAACACTCATCAGAGATACCGTAAAATGCTACGGGATGGAATGTGAAACACTCATCAGAGATACCGTGAAATGCTACGGGATGGAATGTGAAACACTCATCAGAGATACCGTGAAATGCTACGGGATGGAATGTGAAACTCTCATCAGAGATACCGTGAAATGCTACGGGATGGAATGTGAAACTCTCATCAGAGATACCGTGAAATGCTACGGGATGGAATGTGAAACTCTCATCAGAGATACCGTAAAATGCTACGGGATGGAATGTGAAACTCTCATCAGAGATACCGTAAAATGCTACGGGATGGAATGTGAAACTCTCATCAGAGATACCGTGAAATGCTACGGGATGGAATGTGAAACACTCATCAGAGATACCGTAAAATGCTACGGGATGGAATGTGAAACACTCATCAGAGATACCGTGAAATGCTACGGGATGGAATGTGAAACACTCATCAGAGATACCGTGAAATGCTACGGGATGGAATGTGAAACTCTCATCAGAGATACCGTGAAATGCTACGGGATGGAATGTGAAACTCTCATCAGAGATACCGTGAAATGCTACGGGATGGAATGTGAAACTCTCATCAGAGATACCGTAAAATGCTACGGGATGGAATGTGAAACTCTCATCAGAGATACCGTGAAATGCTACGGGATGGAATGTGAAACACTCATAAGAGATACCGTGAAATGCTACGGGATGGAATGTGAAACTCTCATCAGAGATACCGTAAAATGCTACGGGATGGAATGTGAAACTCTCATCAGAGATACCGTGAAACGATACGGCTACGCCACGACCCCGATTTTCTCATACGACTACTATTACGTTAGCAATTTCCTGCTTCTAAGAATGAAGACTTTTGTGTTCCGATATAACGCTCCGGTGAGCACTGGGGAGAAAAGCCGAGGTATTCCCTTAAGACTTAATTTCAAAAAACTTAAATTCAAAATTGATAATTCTTAATTTCAAGTGAAATTAAGTCCAAGTTTTTCACTTATAACTATTCCGTATGGCGTCCATGGCTGCTGTGGCACGTACACATGTTGTGTACATGTGTACGTGCTAGATACGACTTATGGCAGATATGTGTACATGGCTTATAGCAGATATGTGTACATGGCAACTCTGACTTGTGGCATGCGTAAGTACATGGCAGCGATGACTGGTTGCACACATGTGTACATGGCAGACGTGATTTGTGCCACGCATGAAATGACACACATGACTTGTGGAATACACGTATATACATGCCAAAAAAATAACTAGTGGCATGCGCATAACAAACATGACTTACGCCATGCGTTTGAACATGATAAACATGCCTTGTGGCATTTGCTTGAACATGATGGACATGACTTGTGGTATGCGTTAGCACATGGCAAAAATAACTTACAGTAATTTTTGCCATGATAAAGTGTACGTATGTGTATATGACACCCATGACTCGTGGCATCCATGTGAACATGACAGACATAGCTCATGGCGAGAAAAGTGAGGACAGCTAAGTGACATCACAAATAGTCTCGTTTTTCTCAGAGCGAAGCGAACCGGTCATTTCACATCGACTACCAGTGATCCGAGACGATAACATCGCATCGAATTCAGCCTTCATTTACTGCCGCCAGCTGATCTCACTGCTGAGTTAGTGTCAAAACTGCGGAGTTTCTAACCTTGAAACTTGGTCACACTTCTGTTTTAATTTAAGATCATTTTAATCTTTTAATTTACCTGAATGTAGTTTTTTATCTTTTGATTTGTCGGAAGGTAATTTCTTATTTTTCATTTTCCAGAAGTTAATTCTATTTTTTAATTTACAGGAACGTTATTTTATGTCTTAATTTACAGGAAGGTTATTATATCTTTTAATTTACTCGAAAGTAATTAATCTTTTAATTCACCTGGAGGTAATTTCATTTTTTAATTTACCTGTAGGTATTTTTATCCTTTAATTTACCTAAAGGTAATTTTTGTTAACCAGGTACCATTACGTAACGCAATCTCTGGCATTTGAGGAAGCTTGTTTTTTGATTTGCCAGATCAAGCTCGGGCGTTCGCGTGAAATGATCTCTGGCTCATGAAAAGGTCTAAACTCCCTCATTTCATGACGAGCTTGCAGGCAACTTTAATTAGGCTCCGTCACGTGTAACGCGATCTTTGGATGTAGAAAACGCATTGAATTTCATTTATTTTTTTAATTTGCCTGAAGCTAATTTCTAATAATCAGGTGCCGATGCGTCGAACGAATTCTTGCTTTAGAAAAGCGTTGAATTTTGCTTGTTTTTTATGTACTTAAAGCTAATTTTAATTAGGCAGCGTCCTGCGCGTAAAATGATCTCTGGCTTCAGAGACAGCGTTAAATTTTGCTTGTTTATTCTTTGATTTCACGGTAATTTGATTGAGCAAGTACCTGTGCGTAACGTTATTTCTAGCTAAAAGAACGCTTTGAAAGTGCGATATTCTTTCACATCCCATCATTTTTTATAATAATTATAGTAAATAATAAACCCAACTTTTTTCGTCTAAATTGTTTCTTGGTCGATTTTTCGATATTGATGTTGATGCGCCGTGAAGACCTGAAACATATTACTCTTCCTAAACTTATTTTATTTAATTTATATTTTTTTCATTGGGGCAATTACTAAAGTTCTTCGTAGAGGCTATGTGAATAGGACGTGTAGTTATGAATTTGCGTGTGAACTTAAAAGAAGCATTTACGAACGCATTTTTTCTCCTGCATAAAACTTCAATCATGTAAACCTTTAAAGTTCTGATAATCTCTGTGATATTCCTAAATTTATGAAAGTTAATTCTTTTAAATTCAACTAACCCAATTTACTTTTCTCGGGCGTGCCTTTAAACACATAAAGTAAAATTTCGTGATGATCTCGTGATTTTTTTTAAAGTTAGGAAAAATTAATTCTCTATCATTGGCGTCTTACTCGTAATTTTTAAGAAATCGAAATGAAGAGTTTTCTTTGATCTGTGGATGGGGTTTCATGCAATTTCCGTCGATCTTGTAGCAGCCCAACTGCTGCCATCACTTTTTGATAAGTAGAAAATAATTCCACTCGAGTTTAGATGTCATTGTGAGGACCTAAAAGTAGGCCTAAATATTCTTGGTACGGCTTATGGAGAATTTCTCATTGAAGCGGACCATTATTTCACAGTTTGATAACAAATCATACGAATATTAAACAACTATCCATTATTTTACATTCGTATTTTTTGAAGGAGATTAGAGAGTTTTTTGGCAGTTTAGGGGTTACCTGAGGAGACCATCCAGCCCTCAGCGAGTAGAGGCGCAGGAATATCTCAGGTGTCGCTCATGAAGAAGTATCACCTTTGGATTTGAAACACAACCCTGGAATAAAGACGTTTATCGCGTGATAGCGGCCTGGATCGTGTGATGGATGTTCGGATCGTGTGATGGAGGCCTGGATTGTGTGAGAAAGGCTTGGATCGTGTGATAATGGCCTGGATCGTGTGATTGATGTTCGGATCGTGTGATGGAGGCCTGGATTGTGTGAGAGAGGCTTGGATCGTGTGATAATGGCCTGGATCGTGTGATGGATGTTTGGATCGTGTGATTAAAGCCTGGATCGTATGGTAATGGCCTGGATCGTGTGATAATGGCCTAAATCGTGAGATGAAGGTTTGGATTGTGTACTGGATGTTTGGATCGAGTTTTTTTATTGAACAACTGCCGCAAAAATAACAGCTTTTGAGAATAAGTAAACATTGAAATGCAAGGCAATTAATTTAATAATCTACAGCGTTTACTATGCATTGTCAGAAAATGATATAAATCCTTAAACTCACTACATATTCTCAAGAAAATATTAATAGATGAAAATGTATTCAAGCGTAATCGAATATTCAACTTTAGAAGCGGGTCTTCAACTTGTTTTGTTAATTCAAAAGATCTTCGAGTTAAAAATCATCTTGCGTAAACCTCAAAGCATTTAAATCAAAAATAGTCCATGCTCCTACTGTTTTCTTCTAACATTTGAATTAAAAATAGTCCAGGCTCTTCCTGGTTTTTTGTAACTTGAATAAAGCAATCAAAATTTGTAATGAATAACTACCTGGGAATAATTTTTATAACAGTCGAGCAGTTGCCACTAATTTTTACAAGAGTATAATACCGTTGACTTATATTGATTATAGCTGAATGACTGGGACAAACATTGAGTCGTACAAGTTAGAAGTTCGCATTGCATAAATGATGTGATATGAGTGGAGGATCGAGTGTATCAGCTGTTTGTATGTCACTCTTGATCTTACTGCAAGATTGATGTGGCATTGATCTTACCGTCATCAGAATTAACATCTTACCGTCATCAGAATTAACATCTTACCGTCATCGGAATTAATATCTTACCGTCATCAGAATAAACATCTTACCGTCATCAGAATTAACATCTTACCGTCATCAGAATTAACATCTTACCGTCATTAGCATTAAAAACTTACCGTCATCAGGATTAACATCTAAGTCGTTAGAATTAGCTTCTTACCGTCATCAAAGTTAACATTAAACCGTCATTAGAACAAACATCTTAATTAGCAAGTGTACTGACTACCAGATATACATCAAGTACATCGCAACATCGTCGGCAAAATTAATATATTAATTAGGAGAGCTTGGAAGAAGCAGTTGCCGACTTACTCTAAACGCGAATCTCAACGAGCTTCTTTAAAAATGCACCCAAGTTTTCAACCGTGCAACTTCGCGAAAAATGCGCGACATTTCTGTGAAGAAAAAAATCACCTTGACCTTCACAAGTGCAGTTGAGATCTTTTTTTTAAGCAGCGACTCCAGTCACTAGCCAGTTCCGAGAACGAGTCTGGAGCATAAGTTTAGAGACGGAGGCCAGTTGTGTGTAATGTTGGGCCTCGTGCAAATGCCCTCAAATCTTGCGCCGGGCTGTGGTGTCGTTGCAAGGCACCAGATAAGGCATGAGTGGGACTGATAGTGCAAGATCTAATGACAAAATGGGTTAATAATTTTGATGACTCTATGACATCACCGTGTCCTACACAGCAATATTCAGACACGTTTACTTTTAAATTGAAATCGTCGAGAGGAAAATGAGAAGAAGAGTTCTCACCCTTTATAGCAATCCCACCATTACTGGATACTAACGCTACAGATATGTCAAAAACCTGTCTTACTTGAGAGTTTATTGAACAACGCCTTTTTTGAAAGACATTAGAAAATTATTCCCATAGTTTTTATGTTCTAAACGTTCTAATGAAAAGTTGACACTCACTGGGTTTCTTGTATTAGAATTGAATAGAAATTACTGTAATAATAACTGTAATCAAATGACAAAAAATTCAGTAGTTGTTAGGTTATCATAAAGTTATGTAGGAGCAGATTTTATCTGAAACAAAATTTGAAGTTACCAGAGTCCGTTAATACCATAACACCTAGATCTTGAATACCAGGGGTTACAAGATACTCAATGCCGAAAGTTTTTAACATCTTGCATCTTACACATTCTGCGTGGGATCAAGGCTCCAGTAATATAGGGTTTCCAAACTCCTTGTAGCGCGAGCTTTGTTTTCTAATTACAGAGCGTCTTAATTACAGCGGCCGCTCCTCCGTCGAAAAAAATAAACGATACTCGGTATTTCATGAACAAAAAAAAACCCAGGTTTGTGATCTAAAAATGGCACACTTCAGACCACTCGGTGAGCAGGAAAGACCACTCACGCCACTCGGTGAGCAGAAAAGACCATTCATGTTACAGGCTTGTCATTTGTTGTTGTTACTCGAAGTTAGTATAAATACTTCATTTAATTATTTGCTTTTAAAGATTTCAAGATCGTTCTCTTGGCACAAAAACACAGCGTAACAGTGCGGGTCCTTCTTTTTCTTCACAAATTATCTATCACAGACAACGGTAGGGCTATATTTCACGCCTAGTACACCTGCTCACCACACAACACCTGCTCACCACACAACACCTGCTCACCACACAACACCTGCTCACCACACAACACCTGCTCACCACACAACACCTGCTCACCACACAACACCTGCTCACCACACAACACCTGCTCACCCCACAACACCTGCTCACCACACAACACCTGCTCACCACACAACACCTGCTAACCACACAACACCTGCTCACCACACAGCACCTGCTCACCACACAGCACCTGCTCATCACACAACACCTGCTCACCACAAAACACCTGCTCACCACACAAAACCTGCTCACCACACAACACCTGCTCACCACACGACACCTGCTCCCCACACAACACCTGCTCACCACACAACACCTGCTCACCACACAACACCTGTTCACCACACAACACCTGCACACCACACAACACCTGCTCACCACACAACACCTGCCTGCTCACCACACAACACCTGCTCACCACACAACACCTGCCTGCTCACCACACAACACCTGCTCACCACACAACACCTGCTCACCACACAACACCTGCTCACCACACAACACCTGCTCACCACACAACACCTGTTCACCACACAACACTTGCACACCACACAACACCTGCTCACCACACAACACCTGCTCACCACACAACACCTGCTCATCACACAACACCTGCTCACCACACAACACCTGCTCACCACACAACACCTGCTCACCACACAACACCTGCTCACCACACAACACCTGCTCACCACACAACACCTGCTCACCACACAACACCTGCTCACCACGCAACACCTGCTCACCACACAACACCTGCTCACCACACAACACTTGCCTGCTCACCACACAACACCTGCTCACCACCCAACACCTGCTCACCACACAACACCTGCTCACCACACAACACTTGCCTGCTCACCACACAACACCTGCTCACCACACAACACCTGCTTACCACACAACACCTGCTCACCACACAACACCTGCTCACCACACAACACCTGCTCACCACACAACACCTGCTCACCACACAACACCTGCTCACCTCACAACACCTGCTCACCACACAACACCTGCTCACCACACAACACTTGCCTGCTCACCACACAACACCTGCTCACCACACAACACCTGCTCACCACACAACACCTGCTCACCACACAACACCTGCTCACCACACAACACTTGCCTGCTCACCACACAACACCTGCTCACCACACAACACCTGCTCACCACACAACACCTGCTCACCACACAACACCTGCTCACCACACAACACTTGCCTGCTCACCACACAACACCTGCTCACCACACAACACCTGCTCACCGGAATATTTTCGTAGAATATTTTTAAAACATACTCGTTAATTGTCGCTAATGAGCTAATTAAATACAGACGAGGGTTATTAATAGCCACTTATTCCCTAATTAAAGGATTCGTTAAGATCATTTACGAAGGGAGCTACTCGCTTCAAAAATAACGTGGAAATGGAGGAATGTCCTTTCTAGATGATTTCAATAACCACACAAAAATGTGTCCAACTCACGTCTCCTTTCCTGGAAATGTTACGTTCTCGCTCTCCAAACAAAAAAAAACCTCCTCTGAAAAAAACGCAGTAACTGCCCCTAATGAGGACAATCTGTCACAGAGGAAACGCAGCATGAAAAGATGCGGACTCGTCATCGAGGCGATGTGTTTTATTTTTATTAACCTAAGGATACTCACCGGAAAATTGGTGTTGCTGCGCATGGTTTGGGTGAAGCGATCCTTCACTATCGGGTAATCAATCCATTTATGCTGTTTTAAAGAGTCTCTGTTCTCCGATGGTACGGACGACGATCAGTTCCATCAGTACAAGTAATTGAAGACGCGACATCGCAGAGTTTCTGCAGTGCAAATCATTGAAGAGCTCACGCCGTACAGTTAACATCGTGTAAATAAATAAAGAGCCGGTGACGAAGAGTTTTCATCTAATAAATCATTAAAGAGCTGATCACGCACATTTTATGCAGCGCAAATAATTGAAAATAACGATACACGGTTCCTAGAGAGTCAATATTTAAAAAGTTGACCACATACAGTTCTCAGAGTGCATGACCTTAATTAAGCTAAGGCACATCACCGATGCTGGCAAGCCTTCGTTTAGTCTTAAGCATTCCTTTATAATCTTCTGCTTTTCCGAACATTTTCAAAATAATCAAACTCGGTTGGGACAAGAAAAAATTCATTTTCATTCTATTCTGGCTGGTTCTATGCGCAAGGTATCCTGCGAGCCAACACACCTTGTGTATACATTCCCAATTCACTGAATTACATCATTTTAAATGGTCCCAGCTTTTCCATTACTAGATGCTCGGGCTATGGAAGCCCTGGTTGCGCATCAGGTGCTCTAGCTTTACGTCACTGGTTATTATATTCGTAGACCTTCTGGGTCTGATTGTCTGATTTACAAGCTATCTGTTTAAATTTATTTAATTCACAGGTTTTCTGTTTAAGGTGATTTGTTTCACCTGATTTTTGTGTCAAGTTATTGGTTCACAGGCTGCTGTTTAAATTTGTTAAGTTCACTGGCTTTCTATTTCATGTTTTTAGATTCACAGGACTTTTGTTCTACGCTATCACATTCATAGATATTCTGTCTCTGGTTTTCAGTTGTACAAGCCTTGTGTCGCTTGTCATTAGGGGGAATAGGCGGAATCTTCCTGGGTCTAGTTTTCAGATTCACGGGCTTTCTATTTCTGGTTATCACAAAACATTTCAAAGTTTGCTCCGATTTTCAAAAAAAGAATTCCGTTGTCCTGCAAACGTATATCTAGTGCAGCAGAGAGCGCTTTAAAATGCACTGCGGAATTATAAGTCGATTTAAAGTTCCTATGCTCTTTGTCATCTGTCCGAAGAACACGCACTCTATCCTTGGTTACCGTGTTCAAACTTTATACTGGCAATCCTGCCAGTAAACGGCAAAAGATTTTTCTCTTCAGCCTAAAGTTCCGTTGCAGCTCACCGGTGTGATTTCAAATAAGACTTTACACTTGCTGTTAAGTCCTGACGAGTTATCCCATCACACTTTCTTCAGTGATCGACCATATTTACTCGCATACAGCGGCTGAATCATAATATTTAACAAACATACGCATCCATACATTACTTTCACATGCATATACACGGACTTGAGCGTATATTTACATTCGTACACACCCACAATTGCATTTAAGCATCATTCCTAATCTGTGTGAGTGATTTCATAGATTTTTTTTCAGAAATGTCTGCTCTTTCACTTGCCTATTCCAACTTTGTGCTCTATCATTTGCCTATTCGAACTTTCATTCATTTGCCTATTCGAACTTTCATTCAGTTGCCTATTCAAACTTTGCCTATTAACTTATTTGTCTATTCGAACTTTGTGCTCTCCCATACGCACCATTAAACCTATTTGAGTGAAAGTTGGATTACTGAGTTTATTTTGAAAATACATGAACAAATGAAATGAATTTTTATTTTACCTTACAACTCCTCAGAGTGCATGAAATAGTCAATAGGTTTAGGTTAGTTATATTCGTCTACCCCATGCTATGGGGCCAGGCGCCTCAGGGTATATTGATAGTTCACCTGAGCTACAGATAGGCCTTCGGTACTTTATCTTTCGTGTTCACTTTAGTGCTTTCTTTGATAATTGTTTTTTGTGTGTTCTTCCTCTTTAGTCCCAATTTGCTGTTGCTATGAGCAACATATCCTATGAGGGAACACCTCATGTGCACAGATTCCCTCGTTTGTCTATTCTAAATGATGCCTTCTTTTTGCTTTGCTGAGTCTGCGTTTGTTGTGGCTACGAAGTCTTAAACCAAGCGACTATAGTCATTACCATATGTCTTTGGAAAATAAATCAAAAAAATTTACAGGCAATCGGGAAGACACAAAAAGCTTTGCGTGCTTGTTGGAAAATGAGAATAGCAAAAATTTAGCTCGTAGAAATTTAGTGTTCGCTGTGCGGCCAGTTTCTCAGTTCTAGAAGTTTTGGCGCCCGCTTAGCTTCAAAACAAGTATAACAGAAGAATGTGAGATTTGTATTAGTTCACACTTCCATGCCAATAAAATGCACAGGCTCGTCTGTCTTAGCCAAGCTACAATTCATTCACTAAACGCACTTTCATTTCCGACATGATCCATTTCTAAACGAATTTATTGTTCATTTCCACCCTCGCTATGAATTAAAATACATAAAACAACCCTGAAATATCATTCGATTTTAACACAGGGAATTCATGATCAATCGTTTGTTAGAAAAGAAAGATTTTAGCGTTTCTAGCGTTCTCGTCAGAACTTAAAGCACGTTTCTTGACGACAAATTTACACGTGACGGAGGTTATTAATCTCTAATGGGATATTGAACCTCGCGTCTTCTGAACCATTCCTTCCACTCAACAAATAAAGAATTAAAACATCTTTGAAGTAAAAGAGAATATTAACGAAGATGGAACGACAAAATCTTTGCAAAATACCTTGATAATTAACACTTAGAACTTAGACAGTGGCGGGTAAAACTGAAGTTTCATATTCAACTCAAATTTAAAGTCAATTTTAGTAAGCAATGTTGAAAATATTGAACACTAAGTGGATCATGCAATCATTTAGCTTTCATAAAGTATTTATGGAAATTGACTTAGTGACCACTGGTCGGTCAGCAGCATTATGAGAATTCTCTCCGTGTACCACCGGTGGCTCACGTCGCAGCCAAAGTGTTAAACCGTGCAAAGGGACTCGCTTTCTCACAGTGTGAGCTATAGACACGCTTCTAGGTGGCATAACGGGAAGCTCTTACGCGTTTTGACGAGTGAAAGAGTGTACGAAATGTAGCTCTTACTGAAATTCATCTGTCAATAATGGTCGTGCGAACATTGATCAGTACGTGAAACGCACTGGTATCAATATCAATATCAATACAAGTCGAAATGTTTATTAATTATTCGAGTCATTTGAATATTTCTCCGTTTATTGAAATGGTGATAAAAAATTAATCTTTTGAGATCCACTACCCTCACCGTATTATTTTTTTATCATTGAAATAGTGTTTTTTTACTCTTTGGAAGCTATTTTATACGGTGAGAATTGTTCCTCAGCATTTTATTCATCGTTTGTCATCAATTGTTTTTTAATATTAACTCGTAATTTCATGTAACGTCGACAAATGCTTTTGAAAAAATAAACTCTTTAATTCACACACAACAGGCTCAAGATATTTGTTGCATGTTCCAGCTGTGAGTAACTATTTTGTTTTACGAGTTACCAGGATTGTTTTGGTTCACATTGTTGCCTTTTTTATGAGTAACGTCTCTTCGGCTAGAGAAGTCGTGTTTGTATAGCTATTTCATTCAAAGGAGTGCACAACTGCGCACGTTGGTAGTCAGTGCAAAGTGTTTCTTTACGTAAATTAAGGAAAAAAGTATTTGTAAAGTGCTGGAAACTCCCCCGTGCTTTTCACTTTCGTTGTTCCGCAACCGATTCGCAATTAATGTCAGATTTCTTCATGTTTACCCCTGGCTTTGATTTTTTCCTCCCTTCAGTAAAAGTTCAAAGTCTCGATAAAGTGTAGGAAAACATTTAATAATAGAAAATTTGATTATTATTATTATATTCCTGGTTTTACCACCGCAGTCTCACAAGCGTTGATTTCAGCAGTGATTCTCAGTTAATTAGGTTTGTTGCGTTAGGTTTTAGGCTGTCATTTCTATATAGGGGCGAGTTGGTTCTGTATCAGCTATAGAAAATTTGATTTGGATAGGTTCCGATTATGATTTTAACTAACTGTAACAGAGCTTTACGTATGAAACCAGAAACGTACCAAGTACAAATAATCCATCAGAGCTCCGTCCAACGAGGAGAATAGAGTTCTTTTTCGTAAATAGAATACTTCTAGCGTTACAAGAAAGATGCTAACATTGAAATTTCTCTTTACTACATCGATGCCTATAGAATTTCGCAAACTCAAAAACTATTTCAGGATCCTTTTCTAAATGAGCTCGTTTAGTATAAGTAATGTTAAAAATTGTTTTCATTTTTTTAAGTCAAAAGTATGGAATATTTGCTGAATAATTCTTGAAGCTCTACGCCGCGTGCGATTAGAGTTTTGTATCAAAACTCCACGGGTTTTAAAACACATATTCAACTTACTATTGATAAATATGTATATCTGTTGTATAAAACACTTTTTAACGAGGATTATTTTTATTGTCAATTATGGATGCTCTGAAATTTTAAAATTCTGTACAAACTTAAATTTCTGGAAGGATTTAAAAGAAAACTCCTGAGAATAAAGTGAATGCGAACACGCAACGCGTTTTCAACTCTGAAGAATTCTTTTGGAGATTTCGTTGTAATCAAAATAAGCTTAAAACATTAATATAAATCTAAGCATTCCAGCGCTCTCCGAAATTTTTAGGCAAGGCTGCTAAAAAAATCCAATTTTATTCGAATAGTTTCAAATACCTTTCATTAACTTCACTCGTACACTCACGTCTTTAAACATAAAGTAAAAATACTGGAAATTTTTGCCATTCAACTATCGAAAAATATCTCAATACTAAAGGCATACTGAGATCTTGACTCAACATTCAAATGTTGAAAAATATGTATACATTGAAAAATATTTATATTTTGAAAAATGTTATCTATTGGAAAATATTCAATTTCCCTGGCACCTCTACAACTTGCATCAACCATAAACCTCCTCTACAGAGTAATTAAAGCAATACTCCAGACCTTTCGGCTTCCGTCTATTCAAATACATACGCGTTATCGCCAGGGCAGAATTTATTAAAAAAATACCCTTCTGCATAAATTTGCTTAGTGTTGCACATTTTATTGTCTTTTATAAGCTACACATTCCAATTTGTAAGTCGTTTATTTTGCTGCTTTATATGAATATGCGTTATTTTTAGAGGTAAGGGCTCTAGTATATTAATTTTTACTATGAAGAACTCAGTTTAAATGAAAAACTTTGGCTTGTACGGACTTTGAAGTAGCTTATATATCCATTATTGGGATAAATAAACCTTTTTATGATTTTTAAAGCAATTTCACACGTCGGATGTTTCCAAACAAAAATTGTTTTGGGATTATAAACTCAAAAACTCTAAATTAAAACACTCACAAACACGTGCATTTAGTGAACTAGGTACGTATATCAGCTGTCACACAACACACTTCACCCAATATCACAGATACATCATCTGTATAAAACACCGCACACTTCGTATAACTGATACATTACCTAGCACGTATACAACAAACTACATCCAATATCACAGACACATTAACTACCACACAACACACACCGTATAACTAATACATTACCAGGCACATATACGACACACTGCATCCAGTATCACAGACACATTATCTGCCACATACAAAATACGCTGCGCATCACAGATATTTACATTAACTGCATCATGTACATCATATTTCGTGTCACAGATACATTAACTGCCACACAACACACTGCGTATCACAGATACATTAAGCGCAAAAGACACAGCGTAAGTCACCCAGCATTACAATCGACATTTATATCGCAGATCACTATGCACTTCATAAATCCGAAATCGACATTTTGTCGTGTAATTTTAAAAAGTCGCGAGATCTTGACACGGCACAGAAACACGTTTGTTTTGTCGTGTAATGGACGGGCTGGTCACGCAACTCCACTTGATCGGCTGTGTCTTCAAAAAACACTTTTTTGCTAACTGATAAACGTAATTGTCGTCGCGTGAATACGAGTTAAACTGCGTAGTTTTTTTCATCAAGGTTTACTTTTAAACCACAACAAAATAACTTAAAAATTTTATTTTATTGCCGAAAATTAACAACTAAGTGAATACACACGTGTCGGCGAGGTAAGGTGATGCAATATGAATACGAATTACACTGAATAGATTTTATCCAAAGTTTACTTTTGAACTATCACAAATAACTTCAAAAACAGTACGGGATTTTACTACCAGAATGTCCACAAACCACCCATAATTTTGATACCTTTTCAAACATGTTTGATATTTTTTTTATCGCACGTTAATTTTATCCTTCATATTGCACAGACCACACAATTAAATAGAGTCAGGGTGACCAGCAAGCACGCTGCGCCACTCCATTACGGTCGTCACGAACTGCTGCAGCGGCGCGAGGGTGGCACGCAGGAGCGACGTGCGTCCACCTCCCTCTGCACTCCAAAAGACACTGAAGTGCCGATCATGGAGATGTTCGGCCCCCATGACTGATTGGTGAGGCACCTGACCGAGGGCACTAAAGGCATACTTTGATCCTGACCGAAAGCACAAAAGGCATACTTTGATCCTGACCGAGGGCACTAAAGGCATACTTTGATCCTGATCGAAAGCACAAAAGGCATACTTTGATCCTGACCGAGGGCACTAAAGGCATACTTTGATCCTGACCGAAAGCACAAAAGGCATACTTTGATCCTGACCGAGGGCACTAAAGGCATACTTTGATCCTGACCGAAAGCACAAAAGGCATACTTTGATCCTGACCGAGGGCACTAAAGGCATACTTTGATCCTGACCGAAAGCACAAAAGGCATACTTTGATCCTGACCGAGGGCACTAAAGGCATACTTTGATCCTGACCGAAAGCACAAAAGGCATACTTTGAACCTGACCGAGGGCACTAAAGGCATACTTTGATCCTGACCGAGAGCACTAAAGGCATACTTTGATCCTAACCGAGGTCACTAAAGGCATACTTTGATCCTGACCGAGGGCACTATAGGCATACTTTGATCGTGACCGAAGGCACAAAAGGCATACTTTGATCCTGACCGAGGGCACTAAAGGCATACTTTGATCCTGACCGAGGGCACTAAAGGCATACTTTGATCCTGACCGAGAGCACTAAAGGCATACTTTGATCCTAACCGAGGTCACTAAAGGCATACTTTGATCCTAACCGAGGGCACTAAAGGCATACTTTGATCCTGACCGAGGGCACTATAGGCATACTTTGATCGTGACCGAAGGCACAAAAGGCATACTTTGATCCTGACCGAGGGCACTAAAGGCATACTTTGATCCTGACCGAGGGCACTAAAGGCATACTTTGATCCTGACCGAGGGCACTAAAGGCATACTTTGATCCTGACCGAGGGCACTAAAGGCATACTTTGATCCTGACCGAAGGCACAAAAAGCTTACTTTGATCCTGACCGAGGGCACTAAAGGCATACTTTGGTCCTGACCGAGGGCACTAAAGGCAAACTTTGATCCTGACCGAGGGCACTAAAGGCATACTTTGATCCTGACCGAGGGCACTAAAGGCACACTTTGATCCTGACCGAGGGCACTAAAGGATGACTTTGATCCTGACCGAGGGTACTAAAGGCACACTTTGATCCTGACCGAAGGCACTAAAGGCATACTTTGATCCTGACCGAGGGCACTATAGGCATACTGAGATCATGACAAGACACTAAAGGCTGTCTTTGACTGTTATTTAGCCGTAGTGCGGCATATTAGCTGAACGTGATCAGCCAACAGCTCTGTTCTGTGACTTCTATTTTCCAGGGTAGGTTAAATGATACTAGTCAGGCTTTGTCAACTGGAAAGCATCCAGGCGGTTGCTATCGAACACAAAATAGCATAGTTGATACGAGAGACATGTACGCTATAGTACGAAATCTTTTGTGGAAAATTCATTAAGGCCTCGAAAAATGTCAAAGTTAATAGGAGAAATATGTGGAAGATATGAAACACGTTTTAGAATTTTTTCTTGAATAAAATCTCAATAAATATCATGAATTTGGATTGCCTGCAGCTTACACGCAAATGGTATGGACTTTAACTTTCCTTTTCAAACATAACCAAAGCTGAACTTTTGAAACAAATGCACTATTTCTTCAGATTAAAACAATTAGCACAACTGCGAAACTGGTTCAATCAGATGCGTTTGGAACCAGTTAAATGACAGTGAGATATTAGGTCAAAAATGAATTTTGGTTAAAAGCATTAGGAATTTGATGCTTCTTGATGCTTAAATGATGGGTCTGTAGGGCATGAGGCAGGCGAACTTGTGGGCTGTGGGTTGATTTTACCATGCGGTACGCAGGTATGAGTAAGAAGGAAATGCGAAGGTGAGGTTAACTTAAACTTATATTGATTAACTTAAACTTAAATTGATTAAATTAAACCTAAACTTTGAATAAAGGCTATTAAAGATTCTAAAATTCAAGGTTTAGGGTCACTTACTTATCTTCAGGTTGATTCCGATGTTGACAAAAGCCTATTTACTAAAAGAAGACATTCCTGCTTTTATTCGAATTTAAGTCCTAAAATATGTCAGTATTTATTAGTAGCCAAACTTTCCCTTGACAATTACGAGTGCACACAGCCCTTCAAAAATCTATATTCATCTTCGACAAATCCCTTGACACACGCTCCTATTTCCTACCAATACACGTGATATACATACATTCCGACTCCCAATCTGCTGGGGGCACCGAAAATTGTGGAGTTGATGAAGCTTGTATCACAGATACGCTCATCTCACACTGCAGGCTGGTGGGTGTGACACACGGACGGACGGACGGACGACCGGACGGACGGACGGACGGATGGACAGCCTGGCGGACGAACTGACGGACAGACGGACAGATACGGCTCTTATTATAGTATAATTAATTCAATTATTAGTAGCCCCTTAACCGTTAAACTTTTCGTCAGCGAGAGGTACATTCTTGAACTACTTTTTATGTGGCATGAGTTGAAGGTTAAGGCAAAATTAATGCGCCGAATTTCCGTGAAAACCTTGGAAAATTACTCTACATAGGGTTAAGCTGAGATGCGTTCCTCTTAATATTTAATGGTATTCATTGGAAACCATTTTGCCTTGCGCAGTATCGCGTTAGCGCTCTCTGAAATTGTCGACGGGACTTCCATTTGTCACGTCACCTCTGGAGAGCTGGTCATCAACGGCGATAAGCTAGAGGTCATCGAGACGGGAGAAGATGTTTATTGTGAAACTTATATTACGTAATAATGAATTTCGAAGTTTCCGCCAAGCAGTAAACTTTGTTTATTTTGAACCTACAGCTCTTGGTCTGCAGAGAGACTATTACTTTGCCCTCCGAAAGGAATTGAAAATATGATTTTTCATATATTTTTGAACTAGACTTTCCTTTTCACTAGTTTTTAACATTTTGTGAAACATTAAAGAACTTTCGCCGATATTCTTTTATAATTTCTCACAAATTAGTCATCGTATTGATACAAAAAATTCAACAAATGTTCAAGCAGCAGCCAGTAGTCGTCGAAGTGGTGAAGAGGGTTTGATGAGCCTTGATGGTCAACGAATTGTTAAAAAAGTTCGACTAATCTTGCATACGTGGCACGCTGCCAGCCGCAAGAACGTTTACGCTCCCACGCAGTTGTCGTACAGTCTATCAAGTCTGAACAAATACGGCTTCTGTTTGCTGCCGAGAGTTTATTCTGATCATGAGAGTGACAGCAGATTCTCGTGACTGTGAAGCAGGTGTGTAGCAGGTGTGTAGCCGGTGTGTAGCAGGTGTGTAGGGTGTGTGTAGCAGGTGTGTAGCAGGTGTGTAGCAGGTGTGTAGCAGGTGTGTAACAGGTGTGTAGCCGGTGTGTAGCAGGTGTGTAGCAGGTGTGTAGGGTGTGTGTAGCAGGTGTGTAGCAGGTGTGTAGCAGGTGTGTAGCAGGTGTGTAACAGGTGTGTAGCAGGTGTGTAACAGGTGTGTAGCCGGTGTGTAGCAGGTGTGTAGCAGGTGTATAGGGTGTGTGTAGCAGGTGTGTAGCAAATGTGTAACAGGTGTGTAGCCGGTGTGTAACAGGTGTGTAGCAGGTGTGTAAAAGGTGTGTAGCCGGTGTGTAGCAGGTGTGTAGCAGGTGTGTAGGGTGTGTGTAGCAGGTGTGTAGCAGGTGTGTAACAGGTGTGTAGCAGGTGTGTAACAGGTGTGTAACAGGTGTGTAACAGGTGTGTAACAGGTGTGTAGCAGGTGTGTAAAAGGAGTGTAACAGGTACGTAACGGGTATGCAAGTTCCGTCTGCTACACTCTAACTTGTCTGCTACAATGTGAAGAACGTTTGGAGGCATCGTTTACTTAATATGTAACTTCAAACTATTTTCTTCGTTGTATTCGTTGGCCTTTTAATTGGTTACTTGCACCAGGTCAAATTTAAATTAAAAGTTCCTTTGTACTTGAACTCAATTTCGGCGTGCATTTTTCAAATAGACAAAAAATACTCGTAAAGTCCCGCCATCTGGTTTCCGTCATATGCGAATAAAAACAACCACCGCTGGGTAGCCCACATTACGGAAATCCCCTCAGTGACCACCGGTGGGTCACCTGCATCGTAGAATCCACTCAGGGACCACCGGTGGGTCAGCAAATTGATTTTGTTGCTTCATTTTCCAATTTTCTCATCCTACTACAATAAACTAACTTTACGCATGCAAATACCATCTCTCACTCCTCTCTTCAGAACACCCCTGTTGTGTGAAGAAAGGCTTCAACTAATTTCTAATTTAGTGTGACTTACCATTACCTATCAATTTAAGGAAAATCTGAAGAATTATTGCATGACTTGTTCAACTCTTAATTACTTCACGTACAAAGCGCATTTCAGAATCGACTTGAATGGCGCTTTTTTCAAGCGAGAGCTGTTGTTGATTCATGGAAACGGTTTTTATATTAATGGTAGAAGATTAATTTCCATTCCTCAAATTATTCTATCATTGTGTACGGACACCTGGAGGAAATTTTTTGCATAATATAGGATGCACTTCAGAAAAAACGTGCGTTTAGAGTTTGGCGAAGTATCTGGGTCAAAGAATTGAAGTTATATCAACAAACCAATCGAATAAACACAAAATAATTGTGTAGTAGGTACTTTAACCATAAGCCGACGACGTATTTTTTTCTTGAATACCAGAGAAATGAATCAGGTATTAGAGCAGAAGTGACGTATCAGGTGCTCTACTGTACTCATTCAATTGGGCATTACACCTGCTCAAGCACAAAAACGGTGTATTTCACATCCAAACTATACAACTGTGCATTGGGCTTAATACGCAGGGTATACATGACATCTGCTTCCAAATTCTCTTTCATTTATTTTAATTCATTCAATAGTGCACAGCACACCGCCTTGTGTTCTTTTGTTTGAATATCCTAGAAACGTTCCAAGCGCCGCTCAAAGAAAACGGCCTGGGCTTCTGGCCGCCATTACGAACAATAATATTTCTCTTCCATTCTGTTCTCATTAAACCTACAAGCACTAAACTTGGCTGCTGTTTGCAGCGATATTATTGTGCAGACAATAAAAGCAAAAACATCACCTGTTCACAACGATATTATTCCTTAACCAATAAAAGCAAAAACGTCACTGGTGCAATACTATATTATTCCTTAGACAATAAATCCAAAAGCACCACCAATTCACAACGATATTATTCATTAGACAATAAAAGCAAAAACGTCACCGGTTCAAAACGATATTATTCCGTAGACAATAAAACCAAAAACCGCCACCTGTCCAAAACGATATCATTCCGTAGACAATAAAGGAAAACCGTCACCTGTGCGCAACAACAATATTACTGTACAGACAACAGAAGCAAACGAGTGCCGCACAAGGCAGAGCCATATATCCTCCAAACACTACGTATTGCTCAGCGCAAAGCACTATAGCCCTGCACCGGGGCTCTGTAGGCCTCTTTTTATCAGTCCTGACATTCCTCCTGTGGAAGTAGATCACTTTTTTACCAAGCATCGAGCTGGAAGCGCCATCTCTTCTTGTTAGTCAACGCAGCCGAAACGCAGAGATGTGGTTCGCGTTCCGTGTTCATGAAATGCTATTGTGTGTGTATTTATTTGCCTGCCAAATGATGTTGTTTTAAAGGAAATGGTTAAGTTTGCCAATGGCTAATGCATTTGTAATGAATAGAGTTTATTTACTTATCATCTAATGCAGTCGCGAAAAAATAATTCATTTACCTATCTCCTAATGCAGTCGCGAAATTGATTTATTTACCTATCATCTAATGCAGTCGCGAAATTGATATATTTACCTATCATCTGATGCAGTCTTGAAATTAATTTATTTACCTATCATCTGATGCAGTCTTGAAATTGATTTATTTACCTATCATCTGATGCAGTCTTGAAATTGATTTATTTACCTATCATCTGATGCAGTCTTGAAATTGATTTATTTACCTATCATCTGCTGCAGTCTTGAAATTGATTTATTTACCTATCATCTAATGCAGTCGCGAAATTGATTTATTTACCTATCATCTAATGCAGTCGCGAAATTGATTTATTTACCTATCATCTGATGCAGTCTTGAAATTAATTTATTTACCTATCATCTGATGCAGTCTTGAAATTGATTTATTTACCTATCATCTAATGCAGTCGCGAAATTGATTTATTTACCTATCATCTAATGCAGTCGCGAAATTGATTTATTTACCTATCATCTGATGCAGTCTTGAAATTGATTTATTTACCTATCATCTAATGCAGTCGCGAAATTGATTTATTTACCTATCATCTAATGCAGTCGCGAAATTGATTTATTTACCTATCATCTGATGCAGTCTTGAAATTGATTTATTTACCTATCATCTAATGCAGTCGCGAAATTGATTTATTTACCTATCATCTAATGCAGTCGCGAAATTGATTTATTTACCTATCATCTGATGCAGTCTTGAAATTGATTTATTTACCTATCATCTAATGCAGTCGCGAAATTGATTTATTTACCTATCATCTAATGCAGTCGCGAAATTGATTTATTTACCTATCATCTGATGCAGTCTTGAAATTAATTTATTTACCTATCATCTGATGCAGTCTTGAAATTGATTTATTTACCTATCATCTAATGCAGTCGCGAAATTGATTTATTTACCTATCATCTGATGCAGTCGCGAAATTGATTTATTTACGTATCATCTAATGCAGTCGCGAAATTGATTTATTTACCTATCATCTGATGCAGTCGTAAAAGAATGGATTTATTTACCTATTACCTAATTCACTTGTAAGTGTTAGAATTTATTTATCTATCATTTAATCTAGTAGTACAGGAATTAATTTATTTACCTATCATTTAATGTACTTATAAATGATAAATTTATTTATTAATCATTTAACGTAGTTGTATAGGAATTAATTTATTTATATACAATATATGTCGAGTAGTGAGTGTAGATCTTGCATCTACGCTGCACTCGTAAATATCAAACACAAAGCAAATATACGTCTATTCAAATCTAAAGTTCTATAGAGACCTCCATGAAATAGATTTTAGTCATGTTGAGGGATGGAGCGCTCCTTTTCTCAATAGGTCCGCGTTTCATTTTAACTTGATTTGTATTTTAGCGAAAAAAGATAAAGTTAATAAGGAGTATTTGGTTTCACAACGCACATTTTAAAAAGAAAGTGTGCCGTTAAACAACGCCGTGTTGGAGCTTGAGGATGCGATGAGTTCCGGTGCTCTGGTTCCCAGTCTAACTTTTTCGCCGCGTGCATGCATGTTTTTCGCCGCTCAAGTTATAAAATCGCATAGGCGGCGAAAAGCATGCATGATCCAGCGAAAAGTTAAGCTGGGCTTTTAATCGACGGCTTGTTTCCCTGTATCAGTATCGCTTCGAGAATTTGCAGTCTGATGCACTCTGGTTCAGCCACAGTATTTTAGTGTTGTTTAACAGCTGCTGTTCCAGGGTCGAAATACCATTGTGTTCTTCCTTTTCATGATTGCTTACTCAGCTGCAACTCAAGTGCTTAGTATGTCTTATAGAGAGTGTTGTTGTTGTCATCCAGTTGAGAGGGTTTTCATGTATACATATCTATATGTATACACAAGCCTTTTAAAACATAGGTGTTAGTCGTCAGTAAAAAATACAAGCTCTGCTAGCCTAAAAATTACAGAAGTTTTGCTTTTGAATAGCCCGATTCAGTAGCACAGGAATGGAAGGCAACTTGGAAAGCAGCTGAGCTCAAAAATTCCGCTTATACTTAAAATAAAGTGCGTTGAAATTTTCGGGAAAACAGCAGCGTACGTTAAAATTCAGTAGCCTTCCTTAACCTTTAAGAATTTATATTCTTGACAGGTAGAGCAAGAAATTTGATCATGTGGACTAAATCAATCCACTTTTGGGCCATGCGTCTATGATGAAACGCTACGAATTTTGATAAATCTATTTCTTCAGAAAATGCCTGGTATGTTCAGAAAGCTACATAACGCAAACCAAGCTCCAGAAACTCAGAATTTTTGTGCTGCCGAGATGTAATTTCAAATCCTACGAGAGACAACGCACTTCCTTGTGTGACTCGATTTATAAAAGCAAACGGAAATACTTTTTCATTTGGTAGATGCCGTTGTTTGTTTGCTTCTTTGCTTGTTTGGTCTGGAGCGGAACAAACAATGCAGAAGTCTAGTTGACAAAACAAAAGTCTAGTTGCAGTCCAGTTGAAAAAAACAAAAGTCTAGATGAAGTCTAGTTGACAAAACAAAAGTCTTGTTGAAGTCTAGTTAAAAAATAAAGTCTAGATGAAGTCTAGTTGACAAAACAAAAGTCTAGTTGAAGTCCAGTTGAAAAAAAGTCTAGTTGAAGTCGTCTCAAGTTCGTGAAATTTATTAAAGTTTTACAAGTGTATCACCAGGAATATTTTCTGTTTTGTTTCTTGGTTAAAATTAAATACAAACCGCGTTATCAGTGAGGAAATTTATTCAAATTTTGTAACATTATTTTATGTGGAGTTTTTTCCGCGTTGTTTTGGGAAAAAAATTATACTCATTTCGTGCTCTTTTTTCGCAAGTAAATTTCAATTTCAATCTGTTATTTTTCGTGGACTATTTTCATTGGATTTTAGGATTGAATTCAACTTCATAACCTGTTTTTGTTCGTAAAATTTCCCCTGGGACACTCCTGTTAAATTTTTCTGCTTCAACCTACGTTACTTTCTGACCATGTCACTGTTCCATTCATTTGGTAAATACAAGTCGATCGAGCTTTTGGATTCAAGATTTCATTTAATTTTTTTTAAGGCAAGCGTCATAAGATTATTTATACTTAATCACGTACTTTGACGCCAGTCACACACACGGCACCACCAGATGCAGCAGCTGCTGACGCAAGTCCAACACACACCACCAGATGCAGCAGCTGCTGACACCAGTCCCACACACACCACCAGATGCAGCAGCTGCTGACGCAAGTCCAACACACACCACCAGATGCAGCAGCTGCTGACACCAGTCCCACACACACCACCAGATGAAGCAGCTGCTGACGCCAGTCCCACACACGGCACCATCAGATGCAGCAGCTGCTGACGCCATTCACACACACGGCACCACCAGATGCAGCAGCTGCTAACACCAGTCCCACACACACCACCAGATGAAGCAGCTGCTGACGCCAATCCCACACACGGCACCATCAGATGCAGCAGCTGCTGACGCCAGTCACACACACAACACCACCAGATGCAGCAGCTGCTGACGCCAGTCCCACACACACCACCAGATGCAGCAGCTGCTGATGCCAGTCCCACACACGGCACCATCAGATGCAGCAACTGCTGACGCCAGTCACACACACACAACACCATCAGATGCAGCAGTTGCTTACGCCAGTCACACACACACAACACCATCAGATGCAGCAGCTGCTGACGCCAGTCCCACACACACCACCAGATGCAGCAGCTGCTGACGCCAGTCACACACACAACACCACCAGATGCAGCAGCTGCTGACGCCAGTCCCACACACGGCACCACCAGACGCAGCAGCTGCTGACAGAGTAATTCTGTGCCACTTGTGCGCTATCATTTCATAACAGTGATCGTTGTTAAAACAACGTCGAAAGCTCCTAAAAATTTGTCACACATTATTCAGAAATGGATTCACGAGCTGATATGCAATGTTTATTTCATATTTTGCTTGTGTACTTATTGCATTCATCGTTTGGAATATGTTAACTGAGATACTTTTGTTATATCCGTTAACAACGGATACAGTTACAAATAATTTTTCACAATAAGCACCGTTCCTTAATGAAAAACATTTGAATTTATTCACATCGTGCATGTACTTAAATTCACCGCTGTAAAGGCACCGTACCAACTGTTCATAATATTCAAGTAAAGTAATAATGTTCAGGTAAAGTCATAATATTCAAGTAAAATCATAATATTTAAGTAAAGTCATAATATTGAAGTAAAGTCATAATATTCAAATAATTGCTAGCAATATTCAAGGAAGGTAATAATATTCAAGTAACTGTTAATAATATTCAAGTTGAGGATTCAATGCAACACAACCTCTTATTTGCATGGTAAATTTCAAAATTAAAAAGCAATACTACGTATATTTCTCAAACTTCTCCTAGTCTTTTTTCCATCTTCTTGAACTGTTCTTCAGGGGGCCCTCCGAGGCCCCTTTTCTCTCCGATGGTCATTTTTCATTTTTTTGTTAGAAAAGGACCCTTAGGTGGTGGACTATTTGGTACTAAAATTTTACGGCGCTACGGACAATATATCCCCCCCCCAAGGGGGGTAAGGGGACCAAAATCTTAAATATTCGACCCCATTTCGACCCCATATAAAAAGAAAACAAAAGAAGAAATGGAAAATTTGCAAATGTACTTTTGTTAGATATGTTTCAAGGATTCTAAAACTGTCTTTATTTTTGTTCTAGCATAAAAACTCAATGAGTTCAATTCTTTTGAAATATCAAAACCAGTGGACTAAAAACCAATGTCAATTTTTTCAAAAACTAAGGCCTGAATCAAAAAAATGCATAGATGAAATTGTGTTTCTTTTCAAAGGTTACATATAATATCAAATTTCATAAGAATCAGGCTAAAAACTAAAAATTTCATAATTTTATGAAATCAGTTAAAAAAAATAATTTTTTTTTCGTAAATTACAATTTACAGTGTGAATATGATGTTATGCATGGAGATTATCGAAATAAAAAGGAAAACAGCATTCAATTACATGAATTTTCCATTATATTACACTTCGACAAAAAATTTTGTTTATGGCCTATACTGTAAAGTCACTTATTTTCAAAATTCAAAAGAGTAGAAGTCATTGAGTTTTTATGCTAGGAAGAAATCAAAGACAGTTTTAGAATCCTTGGAACAATTCCAACAAACTGACATTTCTTGATTTCCCAATTTGTACGTTGTCTCTTTTTTCTGCTAGTTCAAAACCTAAAAATTCGGTATATTTTAGGTATTGATCAAATGTCGCATATATAAAAATTAATTCAAATAGAAAATTCAGGAATGTCAGTTTGTTTGCAATGGTACGAGGATTTCAAAACTGTCTTTGTATTTGTTCTAGCATAAAAATTCATTGACTTCTATTCTTTTGAAAACAACCCAAAAATGAACCAAAAAACGAGTTTAAAAAAAACTAAGGCCTAAATCAAAAGACTTCTCGAAAAAAAAGGTTTCTCTTGCAAAAATACATATAAAGGCCGAATTTCAGACCAATCGGATCAAAATTCAATTTTGACTGGAGGACCCTTAATGCGATAAAAATCTTGAATCTTCCAGCACTTTGAGTGTGTGACACATATAATGCATTTAAAATGTACATGTACAAAACGTATGATATATGACACACAAACATGTATATTATACATGTATGTGTATAATGTACATTTATGTGTGTCATACATGTATATTATTCTATGATACCTCTTTATTTCATGCGTTCTATTGAACGCTTCAAATGCCCAGCACTGCTATGCAACTGATACTGAACTTAAAATATTTTTTATTATTTATTTTCTATTCTTAATTATTTTCACCTATTGCACGCTAAACTCTGCCTCTCTACAGCCTCACCAGGTGACACAACACAGCCTCATCAGGTGACACAACACAGCCTCATCAGGTGACACAACACAGCCTCACCAGGTGACACAACTCTACCTCACCAGTTGACACAACACAGCCTCACCAGTTGACACAACTCTACCTCACTAGTTGACACAACACAGCCTCACCAGTTGACACAACTCTACCTCACTAGTTGACACAACACAGCCTCATCAGGTGACACAACTCTACCTCACCAGTTGACACAACACAGCCTCATCAGGTGACACAACTCTACCTCACTAGTTGACACAACACAGCCTCATCAGGTGACACAACTCTACCTCACTAGTTGACACAACACAACCTCACCAGTTGACACAACTCTACCTCACTAGTTGACACAACACAGCCTCATCAGGTGACACAACTCTACCTCACTAGTTGACACAACACAGCCTCATCAGGTGACACAACTCTACCTCACTAGTTGACACGACACAGCCTCACCAGTTGACACAACTCTACCTCACTAGTTGACACAACACAGCCTCATCAGGTGACACAACTCTACCTCACTAGTTGACACAACACAGCCTCATCAGGTGACACAACTCTACCTCACTAGTTGACACAACACAGCCTCACCAGTTGACACAACTCTACCTCACTAGTTGACACAACACAGCCTCATCAGGTGACACAACTCTACCTCACCAGTTGACACAACACAGCCTCATCAGGTGACACAACTCTACCTCACTAGTTGACACAACACAGCCTCATCAGGTGACACAACTCTACCTCACTAGTTGACACAACACAGCCTCACCAGTTGACACAACTCTACCTCACTAGTTGACACAACACAGCCTCATCAGGTGACACAACTCTACCTCACTAGTTGACACAACACAGCCTCATCAGGTGACACAACTCTACCTCACTAGTTGAGACAACACAGCCTCATCAGGTGACACAACTCTACCTCACTAGTTGACACAACACAGCCTCACCAGTTGACACAACACAGCCTCACCAGTTAACACAACACAGCCTCACCAGTTGACACAACACAGCCTCACCAGTTGACACAACACAGCCTCACCAGGTGACACAACTCTACCTCACTAGTTGACACAACACAGCCTCACCAGTTGACACAACACAGCCTCACCAGTTGACACAACACAGCCTCACCAGGTGACACAACTCTACCTCACTAGTTGACACAACACAGCCTCACCAGTTGACACAACACAGCCTCACCAGTTGACACAACACAGCCTCACCAGTTGACACAACACAGCCTCATCAGGTGACAACTCTACCTCACTAGTTGACACAACACAGCCTCACCAGTTGACACAACACAGCCTCACCAGTTGACACAACACAGCCTCACCAGTTGACACAACACAGCCTCACCAGGTGACACAACTCTACCTCACTAGTTGACACAACACAGCCTCATCAGGTGACACAACTCTACCTCACTAGTTGACACAACACAGCCTCACCAGTTGACACAACACAGCCTCACCAGTTAACACAACACAGCCTCACCAGTTGACACAACACAGCCTCACCAGTTGACACAACACAGCCTCACCAGGTGACATAACTCTACCTCACTAGTTGACACAACACAGCCTCACCAGTTGACACAACACAGCCTCACCAGTTGACACAACACAGCCTCACCAGGTGACACAGCTCTACCTCACTAGTTGACACAACACAGCCTCACCAGTTGACACAACACAGCCTCACCAGTTGACACAACACAGCCTCATCAGGTGACACAACTCTACCTCACTAGTTGACACAACACAGCCTCACCAGTTGACACAACACAGCCTCACCAGTTGACACAACACAGCCTCACCAGTTGACACAACACAGCCTCACCAGGTGACACAACTCTACCTCACTAGTTGACACAACACAGCCTCATCAGGTGACACAACTCTACCTCACTAGTTGACACAACACAGTCTCACCAATTGACACAACACAGCCTCACCAGTTGACACAACACAGCCTCACCAGTTGACACAACACAGCCTCATCAGGTGACACAACTCTACCTCACTAGTTGACACAACACAGCCTCACCAGTTGACACAACACAGCCTCACCAGTTGACACAACACAGCCTCACCAGTTGACACAACACAGCCTCACCAGGTGACACAACTCTACCTCACTAGTTGACACAACACAGCCTCATCAGGTGACACAACTCTACCTCACTAGTTGACACAACACAGCCTCACCAGTTGACACAACTCTGCTCCACCAATTTACTACAGTTGATAACTTAGAGTCGACCATAAGTTCCTATTGTCTGCGTTTGAGATTAACTTAGCATGACGCTTTTAATTCTCAAAGTCTGTTGGATTGGAAGGTTTTGTGTTACCCACATTTGATGACAGTGCATTAGCTCGGAAGATTCAATTATTCTGAAGAGAAGCGCGCTTTTCATCGCTCCTGCATTTGTCGACGTGTTTCCGAGTGACCAACACTTGGAATTGTCTTTGGATTTAATTTTCTCTTATTTTCGGATTTTAAAGTCTCCGAATGATGAAATAGAAATGATGAAGATTCTCAATGATAAAATAGAGATGATGAAGATTCCGAATTATGAAATAGAGACGATGAAGATTCCGAATGATGAAATAGAGATGATGAAGATTCCGAATGATGAAATAGAGATGATGAAGACTCTGAATGATGAAATAGAGATGATGAAAACTCTGAATGATGAAATAGAGATGATGAAGACTCTGAATGATGAAATAGATATGATGCAGACTCTGAATCATGAAATAGAGATGATGAAGACTCTGAATGATGAAATAGAGATGATGAAGACTCTGAATGATGAAATAGAGATGATGAAGACTCTAAATGATGAAATAGAGATGATGAAGACTCTGAATGATAAAATAGAGATGATGAAGACTCTGAATGATGAAATAGAGATGATGAAGACTCTAAATGATGAAATAGAGATGATGAAGACTCTGAATGATGAAATAGAGATGATGAAGACTCTGAATGATGAAATAGAGATGATGAAGACTCTGAATGATGAAATAGAGATGATGAAGACTCGGAATGATGAAATAGAGATGATGAAGACTCTGAATGATGAAATAGAGATGATGAAGACTCTGAATGATGAAATAGAGATGATGAAGACTCTGAATGATGAAATAGAGATGATGAAGACTCTGAATGATGAAATAGAGATGATGAAGACTCTGAATGATGAAATACAGATGATGAATACCCTGAATGATAGAATAGAGATGATGAAGACTCTGAATGATGAAATAGAGATGATGAAGACTCTGAATGATGAAATACAGATGATGAATACTCTGCATGATGGAATAGAGATGATGAAGACTCTGAATGATGAAATAGAGATGATGAAGACTCTGAATGATGAAATAGAGATGATGAAGACTCTAAATGATGAAATAGAGATGATGAAGACTCTGAATGATGAAATAGAGATGATGAAGACTCTGAATGATGAAATAGAGATGATGAAGACTCTGAATGATGAAATAGAGATGATGAAGACTCTAAATGATGAAATAGAGATGATGAAGACTCTAAATGATGAAATAGAGATGATGAAGATTCCGAATGATGAAATAGAGATGATGAAGATTCTCAATGATGAAATAGAGATGATGAAGATTCTGAATGAAGAAATAGAGAGGATGAAGATTCCGAATGATGAAATAAAGATGATGAACACTCCGAATGATGAAATAGAGATGATGAAGATTCTCAAAGATAAAATAGAGATGATGAAGATTCCCAATGATGAAATAGAGATGATGAAGATTCCGAATGATGAAATAGAGATGATGAAGATTCCGAATGATGAAATAGAGATGAAGAAGACTCTGAATGATGAAATAGAGATGATGAAGACTCTGAATGATGAAATAGAGATGATGCAGACTCTGAATGATGAAATAGAGATGATGAGGACTCTGAATGATGAAATAGAGATGATCAAAACTCTGAATGATGAAATAGAGATGATGAAGACTCTGAATGATGAAATAGAGATGATGCAGACTCTGAATGATGAAATAGAGATGATGAAGACTCTGAATGATGAAATAGAGATGATGAAGACTCTAAATGATGAAATAGAGATGATGAAAACTCTGAATGATGAAATAGAGATGATGAAGACTCTGAATGATGAAATAGAGATGATGAAGACTCTGAATGATGAAATAGAGATGATGAAGACTCTGAATGATGAAATAGAGATGATGAAGACTCTGAATGATGAAATAGAGATGATGAAGACTCTGAATGATGAAATAGAGATGATGAAGACTCTGAATGATGAAATAGAGATGATGAAGACTCTGAATGATGAAATAGAGATGATGAAGACTCTGAATGATGAAATAGAGATGATGAAGACTCTGAATGATGAAATAGAGATGATGAAGACTCTGAATGATGAAATAGAGATGATGAAGACTCTAAATGATGAAATAGAGATGATGAAGACTCTGAATGATGAAATAGAGATGATGAAGACTCTGAATGATGAAATAGAGATGATGAAGACTCTGAATGATGAAATAGAGATGATGAAGACTCTGAATGATGAAATAGAGATGATGAAGACTCTGAATGATGAAATAGAGATGATGAAGACTCTGAATGATGAAATAGAGATGATGAAGACTCTGAATGATGAAATAGAGATGATGAAGACTCTAAATGATGAAATACAGATGATGAAGACTCTGAATGATGAAATAGAGATGATGAAGACTCTAAATGATGAAATAGAGATGATGAAGACTCTGAATGATGAAATAGAGATGTGAAGACTCTGAATGATGAAATAGAGATGATGAAGACTCTGAATGATGAAATAGAGATGATGAAGACTCTGAATGATGAAATATAGATGATGAAGACTCTGAATGATGAAATAGAGATGATGAAGACTCTAAATGATGAAATAGAGATGATGAAGACTCTGAATGATGAAATAGAGATGATGAAGACTCTGAATGATGAAATAGAGATGATGAAGACTCTGAATGATGAAATACAGATGATGAATACTCTGAATGATGGAAAAGAGATGATGAAGACTCTGAATGATGAAATAGAGATGATGAAGACTCTGAATGATGAAATAGAGATGATGAAGACTCTGAATGATGAAATAGAGATGATGAAGACTCTGAATGATGAAATAGAGATGATGAAGACTCTGAATGATGAAATAGAGATGAGGAAGACTCTGAATGATGAAATACAGATGATGAATACTCTGAATGATAGAATAGAGATGATGAAGACTCTGAATGATGAAATAGAGATGATGAAGACTCTGAATGATGAAATAGAGATGATGAAGACTCTGAATGATGAAATAGAGATGATGAAGACTCTGAATGATGAAATAGAGATGATGAAGACTCTGAATGATGAAATAGAGGTGATGAAGACTCTGAATGATGAAATAGAGATGATGAAGACTCTGAATGATGAAATAGAGGTGATGAAGACTCTGAATGATGAAATAGAGATGATGAAGACTCTGAATGATGAAATAGAGATGATGAAGACTCTGAATGATGAAATATAGATGATGAAGACTCTGAATGATGAAATAGAGATGATGAAGACTCTAAATGATGAAATAGAGATGATGAAGACTCTGAATGATGAAATAGAGATGATGAAGACTCTGAATGATGAAATAGAGATGATGAAGACTCTGAATGATGAAATACAGATGATGAATACTCTGAATGATGGAAAAGAGATGATGAAGACTCTGAATGATGAAATAGAGATGATGAAGACTCTGAATGATGAAATAGAGATGATGAAGACTCTGAATGATGAAATAGAGATGATGAAGACTCTGAATGATGAAATAGAGATGATGAAGACTCTGAATGATGAAATAGAGATGAGGAAGACTCTGAATGATGAAATACAGATGATGAATACTCTGAATGATAGAATAGAGATGATGAAGACTCTGAATGATGAAATAGAGATGATGAAGACTCTGAATGATGAAATAGAGATGATGAAGACTCTGAATGATGAAATAGAGATGATGAAGACTCTGAATGATGAAATAGAGATGATGAAGACTCTGAATGATGAAATAGAGGTGATGAAGACTCTGAATGATGAAATAGAGATGATGAAGACTCTGAATGATGAAATAGAGGTGATGAAGACTCTGAATGATAAAATAGAGATGATGAAGACTCTGAATGATGAAATAGAGGTGATGAAGACTCTGAATGATAAAATAGAGATGATGAAGACTCTGAATGATGAAATAGAGATGATGAAGACTCTGAATGATGAAATAGAGATGATGAAGACTCTGAATGATGAAATAGAGGTGATGAAGACTCTGAATGATGAAATAGAGATGATGAAGACTCTGAATGATGAAATAGAGGTGATGAAGACTCTGAATGATAAAATAGAGATGATGAAGACTCTGAATGATGAAATAGAGGTGATGAAGACTCTGAATGATAAAATAGAGATGATGAAGACTCTGAATGATGAAATAGAGATGATGAAGACTCTGAATGATGAAATAGAGGTGATGAAGACTCTGAATGATGAAATAGAGATGATGAAGACTCTGAATGATGAAATAGAGGTGATGAAGACTCTGAATGATAAAATAGAGATGATGAAGACTCTGAATGATAAAATAGAGATGATGAAGACTCTGAATGATGAAATAGAGGTGATGAAGACTCTGAATGATAAAATAGAGATGATGAAGACTCTGAATGATGAAATAGAGATGATGAAGACTCTGAATGATGAAATAGAGATGATGAAGACTCTGAATGATGAAATAGAGGTGATGAAGACTCTGAATGATAAAATAGAGATGATGAAGACTCTGAATGATGAAATAGAGGTGATGAAGACTCTGAATGATAAAATAGAGATGATGAAGACTCTGAATGATGAAATAGAGATGATGAAGACTCTGAATGATGAAATAGAGGTGATGAAGACTCTGAATGATAAAATAGAGATGATGAAGACTCTGAATGATAAAATAGAGATGATGAAGACTCTGAATGATGAAATAGAGGTGATGAAGACTCTGAATGATAAAATAGAGATGATGAAGACTCTGAATGATAAAATAGAGATGATGAAGACTCTGAATGATGAAATAGAGGTGATGAAGACTCTGAATGATAAAATAGAGATGATGAAGACTCTGAATGATAAAATAGAGATGATGAAGACTCTGAATGATGAAATAGAGGTGATGAAGACTCTGAATGATAAAATAGAGATGATGAAGTCTCTGAATGATAAAATAGAGATGATGAAGACTCTGAATGATAAAATAGAGATGATGAAGACTCTGAATGATAAAATAGAGGTGATGAAGACTCTGAATGATAAAATAGAGATGATGAAGACTCTGAATGATGAAATAGAGGTGATGAAGACTCTGAATGATAAAATAGAGATGATGAAGACTCTGAATGATAAAATAGAGATGATGAAGACTCCGTTCATAAAAAGACGAAAAAGTCCATAAACTTTGTTTTACTTTTTCGAAAGGATTATTATGTGTTTTGCTAATTATTTTTCTCGGTTATATTAGTCCCTGATGTTATTTTAATAATATCCTACAGTTACTTAACACATATAGTGCACACGCAGCCACAATACTCCACCAATATGTAGTCACTTGATATATACAGTTTTCGCAGAAATGGTTCGGTATATCAAAGTAAATGTACTCGAACCCACAAATAAAATACATTTTTTCACAAGGAAATCAAACCTAGGGAACGAGTGATTTTTTAACTATCATATTACCTTAGTTAAAAAAATATTCCTGTCCTCGAAACGCTTTCAAGTATACAAGTCCTGAATCGTAAACGCTCTTAACTCTATAAGTCATAAGTCATAAACGCTATCAGGTCTATAAGTCATAAGTCGTAAATACTATCAAGTCTGTAAGTCCTAAGTCGTAAACGCCCTCAAGTCTATAAGACATAAGTCGTAAACGCTATCAAGTCTATAAGTCATAAGTCGTAAGCGCTATCAAGTCTGTGAGTCATAAGTCGGAAACGCCCTCAAGTCTATAAGTCCTAAGTCGTAAACGCTATCAATTCTGTAAGTCCTAAGTCGTAAACTCCATCAAGTCTATAAGTCATAAGTCGTAAACGCCCTCAAGTTTATAATTCATACGTCGTAAACGCTATCAAGTCTGTAAGTCCTAAGCCGTAAACGCTCTCAAGTCTATAAGTCATAAGTCGCAAGCGCCCTCAAGTCTATATGTCATTAGTCGTAAACGCTATCAATTCTGTAAGTCCTAAGTCGTAAACGCTATCAAGTCTGTAAGTCCTAAGTCGTAAACGATCTCAAGTCTATAAGTCATAAGTCGTAAACGCTCTCAAGTCTATAAGTTATAGGTCGTAAACGCTCAAAAGTCTATAAGTCATAAGTCGCAAACGCTCTCAAGTCTATTAGTCATAAGTCGTAAACGCTCTCAAGTCAACTCTCCAAGTCTTAAGTCGTAATCACTCTAAAGTATCGACTCAGAATGATCTAAATCGAAGTTGACATTACAAAATTGCGTAAATTATCCAATGAAGAAATATCTTAAAAGGGAACATTCTTATGAATAATTCTTCTTCTGAAATTACAACCAAAATTCGTTGTTAGGAACATACTACTAAGTATTTCCCTCCCTGAGATTACGGCCAACATTCATACAGGCAAAAATCACTCTTCTTATTTTACCCATGAATAACAGCCAACGTTCATGTTCACAAACATCATATGAATTGTTTTCCCAGCATTCCTATGGGCAAACATCCTGCTTATAATTTTCCCCTTAAATTACAGGCAACATTCACGTTCGCAAACACCATGCGAAATTTTTCCCAAAAAACATCCGTCGAATTTCTGCTATACGTAACAAGTTTTCCCGGCCAGGGCCAGACTCAAGCACAACTAACTCTTAAAGTAAATTACACAAATTTTCGCAGCCATTTTAGCTGAGCAATTCTTACCGTGGCTTCCATTTGAAAATTGTTTTATTTCAGTAGCCTTAAAACTGCGTTTTTTCCTGAGGGCTGCAAAAGAAGGCAAGACCGGAGCAAAATTCATGGAAAAAAAATAAAAAATCATAAAAACTCAGCACTTCAAAAGCCACGGAAGTGCGAGAGAGAGCAGGGCGCGCTACACAGCACTGCACTAAAGTGAACAGCCGAGCTGCAATTCTCCATTTCTGTTCCTAAATCTACGGCTCTTTGTTCCTAAATCCTCAGTTCTCCATCAATATTTTGCAGCGCTGATTTGTCACATCTTCATTTTATTCGATTTGTTCTTTGCACTTCTTGTTCTGCTTTTTTGCGTTTTTACGATTTTTGTTCGATAGATGTAGATATGTCTGTGTTTAATTTACGTGAATACATTCCGAACGGCTTAACAGACTCAGCCTCCACACCACACACACACCACACACACCATCACACAATATACCTGCAACCACCATATAACACCCACACAACCACCACATAACACCCACACAACCACCACATAACACCCACACAACCACCATATAACACCCACACAACCACCACATAACACCCACACAACCACCACAACACACACAGAACGCCCCACACAACACACACAACCAACACACAACACACACACACACAACGCCCCACACAACACACACACACACAACCACCACACACACACAAAGCCCCACACAACACACACAACCATCACACAACACGCACACAACGCCCCACACAACACACAACCACAACAACACACACACACAACGCCCCGCACAACACACACAAACACAACCACCACACAACACACCAGTTCCAACAACAGATCAGGGAACTCGACCCAAGCACCGGAGCAAAAAGCAGCCCTTGTTCACTACGTGCGGCTTATACAAACGGCAACAACTAAATTAGTCAATCTCCAGCACGCAACTCCTGAATTTAGCTCGCCTAGAAGAAGTTCTCGCAGTTCACAACACTGTTTGTGGTAACACCTGCTCATCCAAGTAAAGCGTGCTTATTACTCAGCGTACTAAAGCATACTGACTATAAGACATGGTGAACGAAGCAAGGTAGGTTCAAACCAGTATTTTTTTCGTTGACGGCGTGGTTTTGCTGACGTCACGGCAACGAACCAATAGCAGCGCTCATATTGCATCTGGTAGCACTGCTACCCCCAAATCTGGCTGCACCATTGGCCTAACGACATGTCGTTTGGTGATTTGAAATAATGCCTTTTTATTGGCTAGCCGAAAAAGAGGAGCTGTATTTTCCCCAATAGAAATGACCCTAACTTGTTTCCTCTCCCGTACTATAAGATGATTTAGCATACTTACGAAAACTCCAAAGCTCAGAAGTTCTCTGATGACTTGCGTAAAGACTTTACTTATTTAGTGCACCTATAAATCTAATCTACAGAGTAATACCCATGGTGTGTTTATTGATGTATCGGTTTTTTGCCCTCGTCTTTCATCTCTCCGTCACGCTCATAACTCACAAAGATGCTTAATGATCGCATCTGTGATACGAGTTTCACCAGTGCACAAGTACGAGAAAATTTTAATCGCGAGCACTATAAGAATAGATATATTTATTCGTCATTCACATCTGGAAATTCTATTCGAAGAAAATATTGAATCCCGTCATTTTTGACTGGTGTGTACACTACATAGTTGAACATATTTATCTCTATAACGTACTGTTGTCTCAAAATTTTCACAACACTTCTGGTGTATTTTACCATATCCTGTGGCGCGTGAAATATCTACACGGTAAATAGAAAGTCCTTGACCTAAATTGAAAGTGATTTTTTAATACAAGAAGTTATAAAATCGAACAACCAACCTACCAAAGTGTTAATTTGAAGACTAGAGAATCAATTTACTAACCTACTTTTCAAAACGGCATCTTTGATTTGAATTGCATCCTCAAGTCTTCCAGGGAAACCTTCCATAGAGGCACGGAGCTTATATTTATAAATTTTCTAGATTGTGATACCTGAGTCCATTCTCTCTGAAGACACTGCCTAAGAGCATCAACACTAGTGTGATGGACAGAGCAAGCCTCCAACATCGACCACACACAGAAACCCACTGGGTTCAAATCTGGTGATGAAGGAGGCCACATTTCCTTGCTCTAAAACTCGGAAAGTGACCAGAATTTTTGGGTTTTCTGGGAGGTGTGGGAAGGTGCACTATCTTGTTGGAAGATAAAAAGCCAATCTTTGAAGTGTTTCAGCCAAAATACCCTCAATGTTGCAATTGTTGGTCTTCAAGTCGCCTTTCACGAAAATCAGCGATGATTTCCAACTCTTCGGATTGTAGCCCATACCGTAACAGAGGACGGTTTTTGACGCGGCACATGTAGTTCTCACAGAATATGGAATGCCCTCAAAGCTCCTTGCTAACACTCTGTCATTCTGGATATTGAATTTGGCTTTAACTACGAAGAGTTTTCCGTCAGAAAAAATGATCTCTCCAGTTAGCGTGCCATTCTTCAGCTCGTTGAGAAGAAGTTTGGTTCTGTCAAGTCTCTTCTGCTTCTGAAGAGGACCGAGCTTTTGATGCGTCCTCATTTTGAAAGGAGATTATTTTTAACGATGTTTCTCATTGAAGTGTTGCTTATATTCACATCTTTTGCCAACTTTCGGATAGACCTCTCTGGGTTTCTCCTCACCCCCTCACTCACGGTCTTAACACTTTGATCGCAATCGGCTAAACTGAAGTTCAATATTCAACTCATATTTAAAGGAAATTGTATTAAGCAATTTCAAAAGTAGCGAACATTAACTGAATTGTGATTTCATTTTGCTATGATTGAGTATTTATAAAAATTGAGTTTAAGACTTCTGATCGGTTAGCAGCATTATGAAAATCCTCTCCGTGGCCACCAGTGACGCACGTTGCGGTCGAAGTCCTAACCTTTTTTTTGATAATAACTAATCGAGGTATTTTACATCTTGGTGCTATTTTCAGAGGTGTTAAGTTTAATTTATATCTTGACAACGAGGTAATTATGTATTGTATGTCGTTCACTCATTTTTTAGTAAGAATTTGTAAAATTTGGGTACATTCTTGAAAAATATTGCTAAATTGTCTCTTAATATATAAAGTGGCTTTAATGAAAGAAAAGATGTCATATTTGTTGTTAAAATTTGAATGTAAGTCCAAGGAATTTTTGCACACTCTGTAATTTGTATTGCGTCTTTTGATACAACATGACTGATGGAACTGCAGCCTCATTTAATGAGGATTTCTTCAAATGTGCTACCATGTATTACTATTGTATTGTTACTTTATGTTACTATTGTATTGTTACTTTATGTTCCTATTGTATTGTTACTTTATGTTACTATTGTATTGTTACCTTATGTTACTATTGTATTGTTACTTTATGTTACTATTGTATTGTTACTTTATGTTACTATTGTATTGTTACTTTATGTTACTATTGTATTGTTACTTTATGTTACTATTGTATTGTTACTTTATGTTACTATTGTATTGTTACCTTATGTTACTATTGTATTGTTACTTTATGTAACTATTTTATTGTTACTTTATGTTACTATTGTATTGTTACTTTATGTTACTATTGTATTGTTACTTTATGTTACTATTGTATTGTTACTTTATGTTACTATTGTATTGTTACCTTATGTTACTATTGTATTGTTACTTTATGTTACTATTGTATTGTTACTTTATGTTACTATTGTATTGTTACTTTATGTTACTATTGTATTGTTACTTTATGTTACTATTGTATTGTTACCTTATGTTACTATTGTATTGTTACTTTATGTTACTATTGTATTGTTACTTTATGTTACTATTGTATTGTTACTTTATGTTACTATTGTATTGTTACCTTATGTTACTATTGTATTGTTACTTTATGTTACTATTGTATTGTTACTTTATGTTACTATTGTATTGTTACTTTATGTTACTATTGTATTGTTACCTTATGTTACTATTGTATTGTTACTTTATGTTACTATTGTATTGTTACCTTATGTTACTATTTTATTGTTACCTAATGTTACTATTGTATTGTTACTTTATTTTTCTATTGTATTGTTACTTTATGTTACTATTGTATTGTTACCTAATGTTACTTTTGTATTATTACTTTATGTAACTATTTTATTGTTACTTTATGTTACTATTGCATCGTTACTTTATGTTACTATTGTATTGTTACTTTATGTTACTATTGTATTGTTACTTTATGTTACTATTGTATTGTTACCTTATGTTACTATTGTATTGTTACTTTATGTTACTATTGTATTGTTACTTTATGTTACTATTGTATTGTTACTTTATGTTACTATTGTATTGTTACTTTATGTTACTATTGTATTGTTACCTTATGTTACTATTGTATTGTTACTTTATGTTACTATTGTATTGTTACTTTATGTTACTATTGTATTGTTACTTTATGTTACTATTGTATTGTTACCTTATGTTACTATTGTATTGTTACTTTATGTTACTATTGTATTGTTACTTTATGTTACTATTGTATTGTTACTTTATGTTACTATTGTATTGTTACCTTATGTTACTATTGTATTGTTACTTTATGTTACTATTGTATTGTTACCTTATGTTACTATTTTATTGTTACCTAATGTTACTATTGTATTGTTACTTTATTTTACTATTGTATTGTTACTTTATGTTACTATTGTATTGTTACCTAATGTTACTTTTGTATTATTACTTTATGTAACTATTTTATTGTTACTTTATGTTACTATTGCATCGTTACTTTATGTTACTATTGTATTGTTACTCTATGTTACTATTGTATCGTTACTTTATTTTACTATTGTATTGTTACTTTATATTACTATTGTATTTTTACTCTATGTTACTATTGTGTTGTTACTTTATATTACTATTTTATTGTTACTTTTCACTACTATTGTATTGTTACTTTATGTTACTATTGCATTGTTACAATTTATTACAGTTACTTTTTGAACATATTACTTTTTGTCTTAATAAATCATTTCAATTTCGTCCGAGGATTTTCTTACCAGGACTTTATTATCAGTATCATCATAGAAAAGAAAACCTAAAGGCTGTATTCACCCCTCTGCGTATTTTCTTTTGAATGCTTTATTATAATTGTTGAGTTTCCATTTGGATGATTAATAAACATATGGCTTCCATTAGGAGCTGTTCTTCTCATGGAGTCCTAACGCGTTGACCACGGAGGGGAACAAATGTGTACCACTGGGTAAAATGTTCATATAGGCACCAATGTAACTGAATAACATGTCAAATCTTTTCGCTTACTCTTTATGAAGGAATTTTATCATGCGGGGAAAATATTATTTAGCACTTACATTTTGTACGCTTCATTTACATTTTTGTACGTTTACTAATGCAAATGAATAATATGTCAAATCTTTTAACTAACATTTTATGAATGAATTTTATCATGCCAAGAAAATATTATTTAGCACTTATATTTGGTACATTTCTTACGAAGGATGGAAACTTATTCCAGCAGGTAAGTCAAATTTACCATTTTTTTAGAGCGTAACCAAATCCACTTTCCGACCCAAGCAATCGTATTCGACGTGTTTTAAACAAACGCCTGCGTACTGTATGAACGCATGCATCCATGAATCAATATTCAAAAAGGAATATATGTTTTGAGTGATGAATATCATGCATCTATCAGTTAGTCGTGAATGAATAACTGAAGTGGAAATGAATTCGAACAACACAAACAATTGAATTCAAAAATACGTTCTCAGTGAACGTATGGGCGGAATGATGTTCTGTTGAATATACTGTATATACACACATGAGCATGAGAACTATACAGGACGAACGCCATGTTCTTCTCCGACGACTTGTTCTTCTGCAGACTTGCGTCATCAGCGTGAGAACTATACAGGACGAACGCCATGTTCTTCTCCGACGACTTGTTCTTCTGCAGACTTGCGTCATCAGCGTGCGAACTATACAGGACGAACGCCATGTTCTTCTCCGACGACTTATTCTTTTCTGTGCACTCTCAACTTGTAACATTACCTTACTCGTCATATCTTTAGTATTGTAAAGCATTCATGTAAAAACTATACATTTGTTGTGCGATCATCCATTTATATTTAAATAAAATGCTTGTTAACTAATGACCGTTATGTTAAAATTGTTGAATCAGAAATACAAGGCCTATAATCTTCTTGGTCCTCATGCTTATATGTACACATATGTATATATGTGTGTGCGTGTGTATGTGTGTGTGTGTGAGTGTGTGTATGGATATATACACACAGGCATACGTATGTGTACATTTGTGTGTATATGGATATATATTCATATATATATATATTTTTTTTCATGCTTCCTTAAAATGACACTTGTGAACATTGACCGAAACAAGCGATTTCATATATTATTTCCTGGCGTCAAGAATTGCGAAGTTTTATGTCATGTACATGGTAAACTGTCAAAAGTGTTTTCACCCCACAATGAAAATGCATCGTCCATGAAATTGTGTTATCTCTTACAATTATCATTACATGTATTATCAAATGTAGATTAAGCTAGATTAGGAGTTCATTGCCCTCAATCATTTCTTTTGACAAGTGACACGAGTTTTTCAATACTCGTGTGTGTGTATCATTTAAGTGTATTAATTTTAAGATATTTAAAAACCAATGATGGTACTTTTGTACCATCTCTATTGGAAATAAACCGTTTTTCTTTTTTCCTTTTCTTTTTCTTCTGCAGACTTGCGTCACCAGCGTGAGAAATACACAGTATGTACCACAAAAACCCAAAACGAGTATTCAATTCCCCATATCAGTAATACCATCATAATCAGTAATACCTTTTCTGTAGGTTAATTTTGCAGGATAATTTTGCTTGAAATTAAATGCTTATGGTATTCTTATGGCGGTATTACTGATACGGGAAAATTAATACTCGGTTCGTATTTTTATGGGACATACCGTACAGGACAGATACCGTGTTCTTCTCAGGCGACTTGTTCTCCTCTGGAGTTGACTTTGCCAAATGTCGGTCCCACAGGGCAACGTCGAACGTCATTTCTCGGGAGAAACTTCATTAATAAATCACTGGTCAAAGTTTTCTTTGACATTCGGCATCGATTATCGAGTGGAGGGCTTCTTTTCATTCTTTTTTCCGCTCAATTTTAACGGAAGTTATATAAATAAATATACTCGTGGGGTACAGAGAACGGCTTTGTTACATGATACTTTAAACGAGAAATGTTGGCTGTTGCGCCGTGATGAATAAACCAAAAGTAGATTTTAAACATGCTCATGTTTTTTTATTTTTTTTATTTATTCAATTTTAATTTTATTACCAAGAACAACGATTTCGTGAAATGTGGGCTAACAGAAAAATGAAATCATTTATCATAAATAATTGGTGTGTATATGAAAAGATTGTACTGATTGAGAAACTCATGCTCATTGTTGCGCTGGTATTGGCGCTGTAAAAGGTTTCTGGAACGTCAATTTAGCACATAAGGAGGATAATTGTCCTACAATATTGACGTTTCATATCATTTAATTATTTTCAAACATGTACAAAAAACTTCAACAAGACAAGCAGATTGGGTTGAAATGTGACCTTAACTAACATTACAGTAGTGGGAGACAACCTGCTTCGTGGTAAGCTATACAAGAATGAATTTAATTTTATTTGAAGTACGGGATAAATTTGAATATGCTGAATATTGCTGATGCACGGAGTGAATTGAATTTATTGATGCACAGAAAAATTTATATATATATTTAGTGACGCACAGGATAAATTTGAATGTATTGATGCACGGGATAAATTTAAATACATGTATATCGATGCATCGAATAAATTTAAATTTTGGATGCACGACCGTGAAGTAATGTGGCCAGTGATGCGCACGGTTATCATGCACATGATGCGCTACATCGTCTCTCACGCATGGATTACACAATAGAAAGTGGATTTATTTTATTGTTTTCTGAGGAGTTCCGCTCTTCGTAACTTCTACTCTCGGAATTCATGATCCTCAGCTTGCACTGCCGTTATTTGGGATTAGTAACCTGCAACACGTATTTCGTAGTTTTATAGTCCGTTATTCGCCATTCGAACTCCTTCTCTCAAGCAATTCGTTATATGTAATTTGACATCTGCAATTTGTAATTTTCTATCATGTTCTTCGACAATTCGTAGATCGTAATTTGCATTTCCTCAATTCTTAACTTACACTCCTGCACTCCCGTAATTAGTAGTTCACGCTTCGAAATTTCGTTGATTAGCAATTGATTTCCCAAAATTTCCAAAATTATTTTGTTATTTGTATTCAAATGCTCACTTGATTCGAGCATTACATCCCAGGACTCAACTGGATTCGTAGATTACATCCCAGGATTATTGTAGAACTTTCGTAATTGTAATTCGTAGTTAGACTCTTAATTCGTCGCGTGAAATTAAGAGATGACCGAACCCTTGCATGTTATTTAGCAGAGAATCTTGTATAGTTTACCACGAAGCAGGTTGTTCGTTGTTCGTCGTAATAAATTTAAAATTGAATAAATAAAAAAAATAAAAAAACATGAGCATGTTTAAAATCTACTTTTGGTTTATTCATCACGGCGCAACAGCCAACATTTCTCGTTTAAAGTATCATGTAACAAAGCCGTTCTCTGTACCCCACGAGTATATTTATTTATTTAACTTCCGTTAAAATTGAGTAGAAAAAAGAATAAAAAGAAGCCCTCCACTCGATAATCGATGCCGAATGTCAAAGAAAACTATGACCAGTGATTTATTAATAAAGAAATGACGTTCGACGTTGCCCTGTGGGACCAACATTTGGCAAAGTCAACTCCAGAGAAGAACAAGTCGCCTGAGAAGAACACGGTATCCGTCCTGTACGGTATGTCCCATAAAAATACGAACCGAGTATTAATTTTCCCGTATCAGTAATACCGCCATAAGAATACCATAAGCATTTATATATATGCCATAAGCATATATATATATATTTCGATGCAGGTATAGTGATATTAATTTCTTCTATATAATTTTTCGCAGTTTGTTCATTATTGTTCATCGTTTCGAGTTTTACAGCACTGATGATGGAATCAAAGATTCCGAAACGTTTGCAATTAAAAGAATGTTCCCTTTTATATTGGTTCTTCTTTTCATTTTACGTATTATATTTCCCAAAAATCACCCTTTTAATTCTAATTAAAATATTATTATAATTATTCTACAATATATAGCAATATATAGTGTTTTAAATATGTTAAATACGCAAGCAAAAAAAAGAACCGTAATTTTGATATTAAAACTATAGCAATCTAAAAATCCTTTGGATCAATTGCAAATTAAAAAAGAGCAAATCAAATTACACTAGGAGCAATTCTATTTTCACGAGGAGCAAATCAAAATTCACTTGGAGCAATTCTATTTTCACGAGGAGCAAATCAAAATTCACTTGGAGCAATTCTATTTTCACGAGGAGCAAATCAAAATTCACTAGGAGCAATTCTATTTTCACGAGGAGCAAATCAAAATTCACTTGGAGCAATTCTATTTTCACGAGGAACAAATCAAAATTCACTTGGAGCAATTCTATTTCACGAGGAGCAACTCAAATTTCACTTGGAGCAATTCTATTTTCACGAGGAGCAAATCAAAATTCACTTGGAGCAATTCTATTTTCACGAGGAGCAAATCAAAATTCACTTGGAGCAATTCTATTTTCACGAGGAGCAAATCAAAATTCATTTAGAGCAAATCAACTTGTAAATGGTATAGTTCGCACACTGCCATTATTTTGGAAACGGTTCTTGTTGCCATCCAGTTATTTCAGTGTAAGTTTCCTCTTCCTTTCGAAAGTCAACAATTTTCCCTCGTGAAGCTAATATACATCGCCCGTTTTTAAATAAATTTTAATGATCTTCGAAAAAACCATCAATTGTACTAAAAATTTTGAAGTAACACTATTGCTAAACCAAAATACATTATGTATTAACCTGATCTCTTCATCCACTTTTTTAAATTATGTCATTTTGATTCTACGTACTACCTTAGTAACGTACACTACCAGAACGCGTAACGTTAATTGCTCTGTTTCCATAGTTGTGTTTACTTTTTGTAAGCGTAACGCTAATTACTCTGTTACCATTATTACCCACAATTCTAGTACGTACAACGTTAGTTGCTTTCCTTATTTCCGACATGTAAGCAGTGCCCAATTGCGTTAATGTGCGCAAAGTGTGGAGCAGTAATAGAAAAAATAGTCAGAAATGCGGTTCCAGATAAGGACCATGTTTACCGATGAACAGTTAAAGTATTGATTGCAAATTCACGTAGGAATCATGAGCCGCGATGTTTAGAAACAGAAGTGTGACCAGGATTGTTTTATGTCAAGTTTGGAGTACTTTCGTTAGATTTTATCAGGCTTAGATTAAATCGGGGTAGGGTAAGTCATGTTTAGTTATATTGGGTTAGGCTAGGTTAGGTCAGGTCATATAAGGTCAGGTTATATTAGGTTAGATCTGGTCATAATAATTCAGGTTAGAGTAGGTTTGGTCTCAAAAGGTCATGTTAAGATGGATCAGGTCAAAATAGGTCATATTAGAATATATATAAATCTACTCCGTGCATCAACAAATTTAAATTCATCCCATACATCTATAAATTTGAATTTGTTCCGGTCATTAATAAATTCGAATTTATTCCGTAAATTCAAATTTATTCGACGCACCGATATACAGTATTTAAATTTACTCCGTGCATCATACATTCAAATTATCCCTCCCATCAATAAATTCAAATTTATTCCGGTCATCAATAACTTCAAATTTATTCGGTAAATTCAAATTTATTCGACGCACCGATATATTTAAATTTATCGATGTTTTCTGGCATTGGCCAGCAAAAGTCCGCTCGTTTTTCTGCGGGAATGGAGTGGCGCGGAGCTGCGACTGCAGATGTAACTGCAATTAACCGATTTAATTTGGCGCTCGTTCATCCAATAAATGCTGTCGGGCGCCATGTTGGCGCCGCTGGGCAATATTCAGGCGCTGCCGGGATTATACATCTTTACAAACGGGCATCCCAGCATGGGAGTTCTGTGAAGGAATGAATTCTAGACAATTCTTTCGATCTGCATCATTTTGCCCACTACGGTGCAAAAGAACAAATTCTAGACAATGCTTTCGATCTGCATCATTTTGCCAACTACGGTACTCCTAACTCATGGTTATGATGTTTCATTAATACGATTTGTTATTTACTCCTTCAAAGAATAAATTCCAAACAATTTTCCCGAATTCGATAACACTTTGTTCCAAAGCACGCTCGTAAATATAGACATAATCTATCATTTAACATATAATGAAACTACGATGAATAATAGATACATTCACATTACACACGTTGTGGTATAGATGCGATCTGTTATTTATACTTTCGAATAATAAATTCCAGACTATGTTCTCGAACTCAATCGTCATTTATTCCAAAATGCGCGCGTTCTATTATATAATAAATATAGTCTTTTGTATCATTCATAATGAAACCTCGATGAATTATATATATGCTGTGTTATATATTTGCGACACATCTCTCAGATCCGTGATATGAAATAATTTCTCAGCTTGAAAAAATGAACTCCTTATGAACATGTTATTGCAAAGTATTTTCCGGGTAGATGATATTATTTAATTACGTGAAACTTCGAAATACGTTCCTCCATCGACAACTTACCCAGCGCGGCTCAGAGCGTGCAACATTTCCCGATGATGAAGCGCACCCCGCAACTTTTGTGGACGAGTTCTAAGTTTCCTTCAGAAAAACTTTCCGTAATAATTCTGCACACCGTCAAAACGAGACACTATAAACTGAAGTTCTTGAAAACAGTTTTGATGCAATTGCGGAACGAGTTCCGGCTGTTAAAAGCATTCGGAACTGACGGTTTTCTGTAGTTTATTTCAACTATGAAATGCGAAATGATTTGAAAACATTCAATTTCACATGAGTGGGATTTCGATTTCCCCGAAAGGATCTTCGTAATTTTATTCCGTATAGAAAAATAAACAAGACATGTTTTTCAGCAAAATTGCTGTTTAGTCGCGGATATACGACAAAGCTTCCATTTTTTCTCCCAACCATTTGTTTCAAATCAACCAATATAAATATTAAGATCCTCATGTATTCGATCTTAAGTCATGGTCTTAACTTTAAGATACTCGTAAGTACTTTTCGCTCATATTGAAGCTTTTTGAACATGCGACGTAGTTCATTACCAATTTTTTACTTTCCTGCGCTCGTGTGTACATTGGTGTTCCAGCTGTGTAGCAAATATTACGGACTCGTGATCCAATAACGCGCACCCTAACAAGATTATTTTCAGCTATGTGTCACAGGGATTTTGTGTTCTTAGTGACTCACTTTCATCTTGCATTTCAAAACCCAAATTAATTACCGCAAAGAGAGAGAGGAAGTTAAATGTGAGGGTATTTTAGTGCATACTTTCTCTACTTCGGTCTCATTGAAACAGTTAAAAAAGGCCTCGGATCTGACGAATGTCATAACTTTAAAGATCATCATTTAAATCTTCTTATTCTGGTCTCAAATTGCTGTCGTAAGCTTTGTGTGATAAACTCTTCTTACCTTTTCATTCTCGTGAATACACTACGACAACACTAATTTTAGATAGTTAACTTTTGTTCGGTTCCACCTATGTTGAAAATATTACAGCTAGCGATGTAAAACAATACTTTTCATGTCTTTTAACCCCGATGTACTCTTTGTGCCAGTACTATTAGCGCAAGTAAGAAATATCATAACCATTTTGTGTTTTGTGATAGCAAATATTATCGTTTGGACACCTTACATAGGGATGAAAGATCGGATGTGGGCTTTCACCGGATGTAAGATATAAACAAATGTGAAGCGTGACCAAGTGTAGAGGCATGACCGGATGCGGGGCATCACCGGAGGAGGGAGTGAAGTGTTGTCGGATGGGTGAAAGGAATTTTTGGATTTTGGAGTTGATAATTTATTAGAAAAAAATAGGCTCCATTTCCATTCCTGGGCACCACAGATGAAGCACTAGTAGTTGTGGAAAGCAACCTCATTCCCCTGCATGGAACCAACAGTTGTGATGCTCATTTTATTCGACAGGAATAAGTAAGATTAATATTAGAATGACTTAGGGCACGTACAATAAGATAAATATTCACTTCCTAGCAAAAATTTCAGAAATCGAAACTTAGAAATTGAAACACAGAAACTGAAACTTAGTGCCGCCCTCCAAATGCAAACGATCCTCTTATACATATTATTGTTTATTTTTTATTAACTTGTGCTTCTCTCTAAATCCTGTGTCGACAACCATCATGTGTATTACGATAACCATGTATGAATAGCAATTGAGGATCTAAATCATATGTTCCAACACTTAACATGGGTATTACGATAACCATGTATAAATAGCAATTAAGGGTTCCTATGTTAAGGTATTTGAATGCATTTTTCGCTTTCATTTTCAAACTTGTGCGTACTAATGAAAGTGTTTTTCAAATGAGCGTCGCGAGGATTGTGCTCTCTTAGTTCAAAATCAGATTAGGCAAGGAAAGGAACTCATTTTTGTTGTACTTTTCTATCAATCATTTTGTTTCAACATTCTACTCGGGTATTACGATACCAATGTGTTATAATCATTTAAGGATGTTAATGTTAAGGTGTTTTAAAAACCAATGTATCGACATTTCATGTTTGTACTTTATTGGGAATAAAATGTTTTTCTTTTCTTTCTTTTCTTTCTTAAAAGGCGGTCGACCATTTATTTGTAGCTTTTGCCTCACATTAACGTGTCCATACCCGCATTAATATTTCTTCGTGTGTTTGCAGTCGGTACCTGCTTAGCAAAACTTATACTAACCTAACTTGATTCGTTTAATCTAATCTCACCTATTATGACCTGATCTAATCTAACCTAGCTTGACCTATTATAAAATGATCTAACCTAGATTTTCCTGACCTAATATGACCTATTTTGACCTGATCCATCTTAACATGACCTTTTGAGGCCTAACATAATCTAACCTGAATTATTATGACCAGATCTAACCTAATATAATCTGACCTTATATGACCTGACCTAACCTAGCCTAACCCAATCTAACTAAACAGGACTTACCCTACCCCGATTTAATCTAAGCCTGATAAAATCTAACGAAAGTACTCCAAACTTGACATAAAACAATCCTGGTCACACTTCTGTTTCTAAACATCGCGGCTCATGATTCCTACGTGAATTTGCAATCAATACTTTAACTGTTCGTCGGTAAACATGGTCCTTATCTGGAACCGCATTTCTGACTATTTTTTCTATTACTGCTCCACACTTTGCGTACATTAACGCAATTGGGCACTGCTTACATGTCGGAAATAAGGAAAGCAACTAACGTTGTACGTACTAGAATTGTGGGTAATAATGGTAGCAGAGTAATTAGCGTTACGCCTACAAAAAGTTAACACAACTATGGAAACAGAGCAATTAACGTTACGCGTACTGGGAGTGTACGTTACTAAGGTAGTAGGTAGAATCAAAATGACATAATTTAAAAAAGTGGATGAAGAGATCAGGTTAATACATAATGTATTTTGGTTTAGCAATAGAGTTACTTCAAAATTTTTAGTGCAATTTATGGTTTTTTCGAAGATCATTAAAATTTATTTAAAAACGGGCGATGTATATTAGCTTCACGAGGGAAAATTGTTGACTTTCGAAAGGAAGAGGAAACTTACACTGAAATAACTGGATGGCAACAATAACCGTTTCCAAAATAATGGCAGTGTGCGAACTAGAAGTAAAATAACTGGATAGCAACAAGAACCGTTTCCAGAATAATGGCAGTGTGCGAACTAGAAGTAAAATAACTGGATAGCAACAATAAACGTTTCCAAAATAATGGCAGTGTGCGAACTAGAAGTAAAATAACTGGATAGCAACAAGAACCGTTTCCAGAATAATGGCAGTGTGCGAACTAGAAGTAAAATAACTGGATAGCAACAATAAACGTTTCCAAAATAATGGCAGTGTGCGAACTAGAAGTAAAATAACTGGATAGCAACAATAAACGTTTCCAAAATAATGGCAGTATGCGAACTAGAAGTGAAATAACTGGATAGCAACAATAAACGTTTCCAAAATAATGGCAGTGTGCGAACTAGAAGTAAAATAACTGGATAGCAACAAGAACCGTTTCCAAAATAATGGCAGTGTGCGAACTAGAAGTAAAATAACTGGATAGCAACAAGAACCGTTTCCAAAATAATGGCAGTGTGCGAACTAGAAGTAAAATAACTGGATAGCAACAAGAACCGTTTCCAAAATAATGGCAGTGTGCGAACTAGAAGTAAAATAACTGGATAGCAAAAAGAACCGTTTCCAAAATAATGGCAGTGTGCGAACTAGAAGTAAAATAACTGGATAGCAACAATAAACGTTTCCAAAATAATGGCAGTGTGCGAACTAGAAGTAAAATAACTGGATAGCAACAATAAACGTTTCCAAAATAATGGCAGTATGCGAACTAGAAGTAAAATAACTGGATAGCAACAATAAACGTTTCCAAAATTATGGCAGTATGCAAACTAGAAGTAAAATAACTGGATAGCAACAATAAACGTTTCCAAAATAATGGCAGTGTGCGAACTAGAAGTAAAATAACTGGATAGCAACAAGAACCGTTTCCAAAATAATGGCAGTGTGCGAACTAGAAGTAAAATAACTGGATGGCAACAAGAACCGTTTCCAAAATAATGGCAGTGTGCGAACTAGAAGTAAAATAACTGGATGGCAACAAGAACCGTTTCCAAAATAATGGCAGTGTGCGAACTAGAAGTAAAAATGTCCACCTCAAACCTCACACATATGCAAGTTGAAATAAAGTTACTTGAAGTCAAAAAGTGCATCCTTTTTGTTCCCCATTTTGAATTTCTGACACAATGTAAATGCATAAATAGATATATCACGCTCATAAGTAAGAATGCTTCACTTTCCGGGCGGAATATCTCAATTTCCAGTCATTGCATTTTTAGTTATCAGAATATTTCACTTTCCTATCGCAATATTTAAAATTTAAGACGAAATATTCCAATCCCCAGTAAAATGATTTCCTACTTAAGTCTGAATGTCATACTTTCAAATGAAAATATTTAAAATTCAAGTCAAAATATTGCAATTTCATGTCATTCGATTTTATTTTTCCAGACAGAATATATTTATTTACAGCAGCTCATGCCTACAGCAGCTCATGCCTACAGCAGCTCATGCCTACAGCAACTCATGCCTACAGCAGCTCATGCCTACAGCAGCTCATGCCTACAGCAGCTCATGCCTACAGCAGCTCATGCCTACAGCAGCTCATGCCTACAGCAGCTCATGCCTACTGACGTAGTTCACACTAGCATAATGCGCCAAACATAAAGCACTTGTAACTCGTCTAGGCGTGCGAAGAAAGCACGGCTTCATTACAAAAATAGCACAAATATCGATTTAATTGTACCTTGCCTTGAAATAAATTCTTCGCATCTGTATTCCTTTCCATAAGACCAAGAATTTCGTATGCTGCGCAAGTCCTGTTTTCTCGGCCCGGTATCGAATCGATTATCTGTCCCTTTGTTGCGTTGAGGTAAGTCTCCCGAAAACCGTCGGCTCCTTCATAAAATATTTGCAAACATCACTTCAAGTTATAGTAAGAAAATGCATTGGTCATAACAGAGAACGGCTCTTTGTGAACCGCAAGTAATCAAGAAAGTGAAAGTAAAGCGCTTCCTTGTTTGCTAGAAACTGCAGTCTTTGATGATCTTAAAAGGTGCTGAAGATCCGTGACTGTAGTAAATTTATCGTCGGTTTGATGAATCACAGCTGAATAGTTGGATAAGGTAACCAATACTAACCATAATTCCAGGGCTTTCCAATGATTAAAATCGAAAAGAGTAAAGAAATGAGACCCTCAAAGATGAAAGAAGCACTCATCGAACTGATATTACACCTACAGTGTAGGTGTTTCGCCTACCTATACGTAGGTGTCTAGACCAACATAATGTGAAGGATACCGAGTCACTCCGTATAGCTTTGGCAAACGCAGAGTAAAAATATCGTAATTGTCCCATAGCACAATGAAAAAACACTCATTGAAGGGATATTTCATCTACCTATGTATGTGTTTCCCCTACCTATACGTAGGTCTCCAGACCTATATAATGTGGACATCTAATCACTTCACATAGCTTTGGTAAACCATGTGCAAAAATACTATAGCTATCACATAGCACGATGAAAGAAACTAATTTAACTGATAGTACACTTACTATGGATGTAGATGTTCCATCTTCCTATACGTAGGTGTCCAGATCTACTTAATGTTGACACCTACTCACTCCATATAGCTTCGACAAACGCAATGAAAAAATAATGAAGTTGTCATTTAGCGAGCTCTCCTAACCGTCTTGTCTACCATTTTGTATGCTTCTCGATCTCTTGAATAGAAATCAGTGAAACCCAAATATTTTCAATCGTGATGAATCGTGATTATCTTTATAATATTTTTCTGTCTACAGTAATAAGCACTATTTTCTTGTTAAAGATCTTATTTTTCTATTTGATAGTTCCTCCTATATTTATTGGAAAGGATTCTATTCACTAATTAATAGATGTTCTTTTTGTTATTGATACCGATTTCCGAATTGGCAGTTCCTGATTCCTTTGTTGATCGATCACAATCCTTTAATTGTTAGTTCCCAAATTTTTATCTGATACATCAGATTTTTCTAGTTCATAGATTCTATTTTTCAAATTGATAGATTCTATTTTTCTGACAGATACTTTCTACGTTTTTGATTAATTTATCATTATGATTTGATTAATAGATCCCAGAGATTCTAATTGATAGCTCTTTTAGTCACCCACATAGCAAAATTACGTCGCCAAATCGGCCACAACGCGGAGGGAGAAGCAACGCTGATTAGCGCTCCGGTTTGAGCCCGTGTGTCACAGGCTGGAACTTCACGCTCTACTTGCGTCGATTTTTCGTTCCTTTGTTCAGAAACCACCCAAGTGCGACTGCTTTTGCAATAATAAACTAGAAGTTTCTGGTGTTTTTCATCTCCTTGTGCGGCCGGCCATTTCTATTTTTGTGTTATTTGTCAATGGTAAACTTTGCTGAAGCCGTCAAAGCGTCCAAAGGAAGACGCAAAAAGGAAAAAAACAAGTCACTCTGCACACACTCCTTGTTTGAGCAAGCATGTTTCGCAGAAAATTTATCAATTTTGTCTCTCCTCATTTCCATTCGTTGCAGTAGGTCTCACGAAAACATTCCTTGCTAACTATTTACAGTCATTTTAATCCTTTGCACATAATCACGGATTCACACTGCTACGCAAAAAGTTTGTTACGTATATGCTGGTTGCAAAAAGGTAACAGATTAAAAAATGTTTGCAAAATATTATTGCTAGTGGGTTGATATAGGTTTCTTTGAAAGAGCTAGATTTAAAGTTCTACGCATGATAATATTTTTATCTTGTACAAGTTTCAAAGATGCTCGTGATTTCACGAAAAGAAGTTTAATTTGAGCGTCTTACTCTCAAATGCCGCTCTTGAAACGTAAATTATGAACAGACGTAAAAGTAAAAACACTTCCTTTGGGTTATCATACTTATATTTGAAGACAACATCTAGAAATTCTCAAAATTCCTTCATACCCCCTTCAATGTAGCATGTGTATGGCAAAATTTTTCTTTATACTTTACCTCACGCGGCAGAGTTCATATAATAAGTGATTATTAATTATTAACAAAGTCTCAAATTGTGAATCCCAAGCAGCACAAAGACGGTGAGGTGAGTCGTGTACCGTCTTAACAAATATAACATTTATAACATTATAAATAACATCAAATTTCGCAGTATTATCGAAACTGGGGAAAAAAAGAGACACATAATCATAAACAACACCATCATAACCACAACACATTCCAAACATGGAAGGCACAAACTACAACACATTCCAAACATGGAAGGCCCAAACTACAACACATTCCAAACATGGAAGGCCTAAGCTACAACACATTCCAAAAATGGAAGATACAACACATTCCAACAATGGAGGGAACAAACCACAACACATTCCAACCATGAAAGGCACAACATATTCAAACCATGGAAGGCACAACATATTCAAACCATGGAAGGCACAACATATTCAAACCATGGAAGGCACAACACATTCCAACAATGGAGGGAACAAACCACAACACGTTCCAACCATGAAAGGCACAACATATTCAAACCATGGAAGGCACAACACATTCAAACCATGAAAGGCACAACATATTCAAACCATGGAAGGCACAACACATTCAAACAATGGAGGGAACAAACCACAACACGTTCCAACCATGGAAGGCCCAAACCACAACACACGGAAGGCACAAGCCACAACACACGGAAGGCCCAAACCACGACACACGGAAGGCCCAAACCACAACATACGGAAGGCCCAAACCACAACACAAGGAAGGCACAAACTACGACACAAGAAGGGCACAGGTAACCACGACAGGGTTGTACCGTGCGTTATTCATGTTCACATTCAGGAAGCGAGATGCCCACACACGCACCCCGAGTCAGCCGCCATCGCGTCGCTTGCATTCAAAATTCGGGCAGAGCACGCCCGGCTTTTGAACACAACGTCTCTTGGACGACCTGAAGCACCTCCACTAGACCAAATGTTTGCTTTCTTCCTGTTTTGAGCTATTTACAGCCACCGAGGTAAAGAGCTAACCATTTACAGCCACCGAGGTAAAGAGCTAACCATTTACAGCCACCGAGGAAAAGCGCTAACTATTTACATCCACTGAGGAAAAGTGCCAACTAATTACAGCCATCGAGGAAAAGTGCTAAATATTTACAGCCATCGAGGAAAAGCGCTAACGATTTACATGCACCAAGGAAAAGTGCTAACTATTTACAGCCACCGAGGGAAGTGTTAAATATTTACAGCCACGAGTATTGCTGCGTACGGGGAAGAGGTCATGTGAGCTGAATGCTTGCACGAGGCTTTCCAGCATATCTGTCAGAATAGCTTTCTGTATTTAAGTTGCGAACATATTTAGACAGACTTTTGCCGTGTTATGTACTACTTAGAGCCACCGGATTTGGTGCATGCGGGAAAGAAGTCATGTGAAATGAATGGTCATGTGAGCTCGAGCGAGCATGAGGCTTTCCAACACATCTGTTGAAGTGACTCTCTGTATTTACGGTGCGAACATGTTTAGACTGCAGGGGAGTTTCTTGTCACAGAAAACTGTTTTTATTTTACCGATGCCTGTGTAGGTTATAAGTAACGAATCTCATCGGAGGCAATCCTTAATATATTGTTATTCTTTAACCTCAGTAGTTTCCCTGTTAATTGAAAAGCTTTCCATTTAGTCTGATGGATAAGAAACATTTATGTACCGCATTAAATTTTTGGTGACTTGAAGAAATTAGTATTATTTTTCCCCTCCATTTACTGACGCGGGTCTGACATTGGTGGGGCCTCGGAAAGAGACGAGCTGTCACGTCAGTGATATACATGTATGTTATATATATATATATATATTATGGGCTGGAGAATCAGTTAAAGAACAAGGGCTTCTTGGCAGTGCGTTAGGCTGACATTTTTAGAACCTTCTTGAGCCACGCGAAGTAATTTCTACAGCAAAGTTTTTAAGAAGAGCAGAATATTTTTTCACGTTACGCCGGTTGTAGAAGGCTCGAGAATCGCTCGTTTTAGGATCATGTTAATGAGAGTAAAATTTTTCTTAGAAGCTTTTAAAGTTGAAGTTTCCTCGTGGTACAAAACTGTTAAGGGAAACGACAGCTGCTTTGCTCAGGCTGTAAATAGTCCTTGTATTGCTCAGACGTCGCGTCACAAGCATCGCTGACGTTTTCTATTGTAACACAGTGAAAGACCCGGTCCTTTTAGCATTGAATACTCGGTACGACCAATTTTAATTTGAAAAAGTGTTATAAAGTGTCAAAGTTGGTGGGAACATTCAAAACAGCGTACTGAGGAACTACGTAAAGGAAAAGAAAAGTGAAGGAAAATAGAAGTGAAGGAAAATAAAAGTACAGGAAAAGAAAAGTGGAGGAAAATAAAAGTAAAGGAAAAGAGAAGTGAAGGAAAAGAAAAGGAAAAGAAAAGTAAAGGAAAAGAAAAGTAAAGGAAAAGAAAAGTAAGGGAAAAGAAAAGTGAAGGAAAAGAAAAGTGAAGGAAAAGAAAAGTAAAGGAAAAGAAAAGTGAAGGAAAAGAAAAGTGAAGGAAAAGAAAAGTAAAGAAAAAGAAAAGTGAAGGAAAAGAAAGGTAAAGGAAAAGAAACGTAAAGGAAAAGAAAAGTGAAGGAAAAGAAAAGTGAAGGAAAAGAAAAGTGAAGGAAAAGAAAAGTGAAGGAAAAGAAAAGTGAAGGAAAAGAAAAGTAAATAAAAAGAAAACTAAAGGAAAAGCGCTATATTTTGCCTTATCCTTTACTTATAGCGATACTTAGCCCTCTGTACTGGGGAACAAAGTATAGGAATAGCATTCCCTCAGAGCTCATGCACCTCACTTACACGTGACGTGTAGGAGAACAGTGAAAGGGAGTCAAAAACAATCTCATCACCGGCTATCTCAACCTCCTTATTGCGTGAACTCAAAAGACATGTATACTTCATATCTCCTGTGGTGACTTTTTTTGGCTGTGGATGCTTAGATGTATCTTTGTACCCAAAAGAAACTCCACTTGAGCTATGAATGCCCATATTTTTTAATCCCTCTGTACCTAGAAGAACTCCATTTGAGCTGCAAATGCTCAGATGTACTTCTGTACCAACAATAAAGTCTTTTTGGGGTGGGAATGCCAAGATCTTTTCAAGCCCTCGGTCCTTAAAAGAAACTCCCAAATCTGAACAAATCTCCATGCTTAACGCTCGGCTAATAAAGCAACACGTATTCACTGAGCATAGAACGGACTCCAGCACAACAAGTAAGCTCCAAACACAGCGTTCCAAGCTTTAGCGTCTCCTCGGACAGCGTTCCAAGCTTTAGCGTCTCCACGGACCGCGTTCCAAGCTTCAGCATCTCCACGGACCGCGTTCCAAGCTTCAGCATCTCCACGGACCGCGTTCCAAGCTTCAGCATCTCCACGGACCGCGTTCCAAGCTTTAGCATCTCCACGGACCGCGTTCCAAGCTTTAGCGTCTCCACGGACCGCGTTCCAAGCTTCAGCATCTCCACGGACCGCGTTCCAAGCTTCAGCATCTCCACGGACCGCGTTCCAAGCTTCAGCATCTCCACGGACCGCGTTCCAAGCTTCAGCATCTCCACGGACCGCGTTCCAAGCTTCAGCATCTCCACGGACCGCGTTCCAAGCTTTAGCATCTCCACGGACCGCGTACCAAGCTTCAGCATCTCCACGGACCGCGTTCCTAGCTTTAGCATCTCCACGGACCGCGTTCCAAGCTTTAGCGTCTCCACGGACCGCGTTCCAAGCTTCAGCATCTCCACGGACCGCGTTCCAAGCTTTAGCGTCTCCACGGACCGCGTTCCAAGCTTCAGCATCTCCACGGACCGCGTTCCAAGCTTCAGCATCTCCACGGACCGCGTTCCAAGCTTCAGCATCTCCACGGACCGCGTTCCAAGCTTCAGCATCTCCACGGACCGCGTTCCAAGCTTCAGCATCTCCACGGACCGCGACAGTTCAGGCGACGCCAGATGGGGACTTCACAAAGTTGCCTCATTTGGGGTATTCTCGTCAGAAATTCCCTGATGCGGGCCTCCACCAAACTGGGCGTCTTTCTTACAAGAAGACAAGGCTGAAGTTCATCACATGAACGCGAAGTTAAAGGTGCTCTGCACATAGTTGCGTGTCCAGTGCACATTCAGTCGCTCATTTCAGTTCACGTTCTGTCGCTGAATTCAGTTTGTATTCATTCGCTGGAAATAATCCCAAAGGCAAAATAGGCCACCTTGTAAGTTCCTGTTCACCTTTCACGCTGAAATATTGGCTAACATTACTGAGTGGTGGAGTGTATCGGCTTTTTTCAATTAAAATATTTGCATCGACCTTTCCATCAAAAATCATTGCACCGGCTTTTTTATTTAGAAACTCTGCACCGCTATTTTTTCTTCGAATTTCGAGACCGGCTTTTTCCACCTGAAATTTTTATACCACAAGTTACTTTCGAAATCTTTGCACCGGCTTTTTACACATCAAATCTCTGCACCGTTTCTTTCATTTAAAAGTCTAACGCCAGTTTTTTTCTACAAAATTTCTGTAACCGCATTTTATATTTAAAATTTTTAATCCAGTTTTTTCCTTCCAAATTTCGGCGCAGTTTTTTTTCATTTAAAATATCTCAGTGTTACATGCTCGTTCTTAGCTTTAGATTTCGTACGCTTTGTTAGGAAGTTCTCCCTGGCATGTCCTGTTCCACTTGTTAGTTTGTTCGTATACGGTTATTTTCCCTCTGCACTTGTTATTTTGTCTGTTCATATACCGTTATTTTCCTCCAGCACTTGTTAGTTTGTCTGTTCGTATACGGTTATTTTCCTAGTACACTCGTTATTTTGTCTGTTCGTATACCGTTATTTTCCTCCAGCACTTGTTAGTTTGTCTGTTCGTATACGGTTATTTTCCCCCAGCACTTGTTAGTATGTTTGTTCGTATACCGTTATTTTCCTCCAGCACTCGTTAGTTTGTCTGTTCGTATACGGTTAATTTCCTAGTGCACTCGTTAGTTTGTCTGTTCGTATACGGTTATTTTCCTAGTACACTCGTTATTTTGTCTGTTCGTATACCGTTATTTTCCTCCAGCACTTGTTATTTTGTCTGTTCGTATACCGTTATTTTCCTCCAGCACTTGTTAGTTTGTCTGTTCGTATACGGTTATTTTCCTAGTGCACTCGTTAGTTTGTCTGTTCGTATACCGTTATTTTCCTCCAGCACTTGTTAGTTTATCTGTTCGTATACCGTTATTTTCCCCCAGCACTTGTTAGTATGTTTGTTCGTATACCGTTATTTTCCTCCAGCACTCGTTAGTTTGTCTGTTCGTATACCGTTATTTTCCTCCAGCACTTGTTAGTTTGTCTGTTCGTATACCGTTATTTTCCTCCAGCACTCGTTAGTATGTCTGTTCGTATACCGTTATTTTCCCCCAGCACTTGTTAGTATGTTTGTTCGTATACCGTTATTTTCCTCCAGCACTTGTTGGTTTGTCTGTTTGCATACGGTTATTTTCCTAGTGCAGTCGTTTTTTTCTCTGTTCGTATACCGTTATTTTCTTCCAGCACTTGTTAGTTTGTCTGTTCGTATACCGTTATTTTCTTCCAGCACTTGTTAGTTTGTCTATTCGTATACCGTTATTTTCCTCCAGCACTTGTTAGTTTGTCTGTTCGTATACCGTTATTTTCCTCCAGCACTTGTTAGTTTGTCTGTTCGTATACGGTTATTTTCCTAGTGCACTCGTTAGTTTGTCTGTTCGTATACCGTTATTTTCCTCCACCACTTGTTAGTTTGTCTGTTCGTATACCGTTATTTTCCTCCAGCACTTGTTAGTTTGTCTGTTCGTATACCGTTATTTTCCTAGTGCACTCGTTAGTTTATCTGTTCGTATAAGGTTATTTTCGTGGCCATACGGTTATGCCCTGAGAAAAATTTTTTCCCAAAACCGAGACGCTTCTCTGCGTCATGGGCTTATACGACACACTTAAGTGTGTCAACCATGACACACTTAAACGTAAATCAATTTTATTTCACATAAATATATCACTTTCTCAGATTGGTCACTGAGTACACTAATGCACAGACAACGTCTATGAACGTCTGAGAATTAGAAGAAAAATTAGCGAAGGTATTCGGCGTCTTAAGAGAATTGGACTCCATTCACAAAATCTAAACACAGTTCGGTTTTGTACAAAAAAATTTTAGCCATCAGAAACGTGAATATGTATTTGAACTCTCTCAATCACTTTAATATGTATTCAAAGGAAATACTCTACTGTGTACCAAAATATTTCGAATAACTGTTTGAGACGCACAGGTGTGTCAAAAATTTCTCCCAGTGTGGAAATCGGCTTTCACGAGCTACATTTTTTTAGAAATAACTTTCTTGTCCTCTTCGCAAAAGAGTTGAGACAGGTCAGTTCTACGCCGCGTTTTTGTGTTTCTCAGAATCCTTCGTTTTACATTTCTACTCAAACATTCAGTCAAAAACCTTGAGTCAAACATTCAGTCAAAACCTTCAGTCAAACATTCAGTCAAACATTCAGTCAAAAACCTTCAGTCAAAAATTCAGTAAAAACCTTCAGTCAAACATTCAGTCAATAAACTTCAGTCAAACATTCAGTCAGAACCTTCAGTCAAACATTCAGCCAAAACCTTCAGTCAAACATTCAGTCAAAACCTTCAGTCAAACATTCAGTCAATAACCTTCAGTCAAACATTCAGTCAAAAACCTTCAGTCAAACATTCAGTCAATAACCTTCAGTCAAACATTCAGTCAAAAACCTTCAGTCAAACATTCAGTCAAAACATTCAGTCAAACATTCAGTCAATAACCTTCAGTCAAACATTCAGTCAAAAACCTTCAGTCAAACATTCAGTCAAAACCTTCAGTCAAACATTCAGTCAAAAACCTTCAGTCAAAAATTCAGTCAAAACCTTCAGTCAAACACTCAGTCAATAACCTTCAGTCAAACATTCAGTCAAAACCTTCAGTCAAACATTCAGCGAAACCTTCAGTCAAACATTCAGTCAAAACCTTCAGTCAAACATTCAGTTAATAACCTTCAGTCAAACATTCAGTCAAAAACCTTCAGTCAAACATTCAGTCAATAACCTTCAGTCAAACATTCAGTCAAAAACCTTCAGTCAAACATTCAGTCAAAACATTCAGTCAAACATTCAGTCAATAACCTTCAGTCAAACATTCAGTCAAAAACCTTCAGTCAAACATTCAGTCAAAAACTTTCAGTCAAACATTCAGTCAATAACCTTCAGTCAAACATTCAGTCAAAAACCTTCAGTCAAACATTCAGTCAAAACATTCAGTCAAACATTCAGTCAATAACCTTCAGCCAAAACCTTCAGTCAAAAACCTTCAGTCAAACATTCAGTCAAAAACCTTCAAGGCTTGCGATGTTTCATTTCTAAGTTCTGGACATCAGACGTCGATTCCCAAAGAAGAGAAAGTAAAATAATACCTGTTATGAGGCAGCTGAGGGCTAGAAAAACAAATGTTATCGCTATTGGATTCGAATTGATTTGTTTGACTTTAGATTGCCAATTTATGAAACGTGTGAGAATTTTTCATTTCTCGCCAACATATTCACTAAAATGACAAAAATAATTTTAGTCTTTGGCATACCTTCTAAAGCTCTTTTTTAGCAAAGGGACACATAATAGAGAGCGACACATAATATTTGTAATACAGAGAAATTATGTACCATAATATTAATTAAATGCAGTTTAAAAGTTACGGTAATGACATTAAAAGCTGTGAAATCTCAAACCTAATTCTACAGTAACCAACTCTACCATCACACTTGCACCTACACCGTCCAGTTAACAAAAAATAATTCGTCTTCCTTTTGCATTCAAACTGCATTACACTCCCTATGATCACCCAGTTCAAATTAGACAGTAATACACCCCCCTGATGATCACCCAGTCCAAAATAAATAGCAGTATACCTCCTGATGAACACCCAGTCAAAAATAAACAGTAATACAATCCCCTGATGATCCCCCAGTCCAAAATAAATAGTAATATACCCCCTGATGAACACCCAGTACAAAGTAACCAGTATTGCACACACCACACCACACACACACACACACACACACACCAACACACACACCGATGATCACCCACTCCAAAATATAAGTTTCTCCCCCCGCCAAGAAGACCGACGCGAGCACATTTCAACACAGACACTCCTGTCGCTCCTCTGATAAATTTGGTGCAGAAGAAGACATGGCCGGCCTGAAAGGACTGTCACTCCAACTTGAAAAGAGCTTTCCCTCGCTGCCAAAAGCAAGCGCGCAGTGCCAGCAATACTGCCTTTTCTTCGCCTCAATGGCAGTCAAATGGTAAAGGAAATGTGGTCGTGAAATTTCTGGGGAATATTCGTTGCTCACTTTGAAATTTCCTGCACATGGAAGCATCAACAGTTATTTCCTACACCTGGAATCATCAGCAGTTATTTCCTACACCTGGAATCATCAGCAGTTATTTCCTACACATGGAATCTTCAGCAGTTATTTCCTACACCTGGAATCATCAGTAGTTATTTCCTACACATGGAATCTTCAGCAGTTATTTCCTACACCTGGAATCATCAGTAGTTATTTCCGACACCTGGAATCATCAGCAGTTATTTCCTACACATGGAATCATCAGCAGTTATTTCCTACACCTGGAATCATCAGTAGTTATTTCCTACACCTGGAATCATCAGCAGTTATTTCCTACACATGGAATCATCAGCAGTTATTTCCTACACCTGAAATCTTCAGCAGTTATTTCCTACACCTGGAATCATCAGCAGTTATTTCCTACACCTGAAATCTTCAGCAGTTATTTCCTACACCTAAATCTTCAGCAGTTATTTCCTACACCTGGAATCATCAGCAGTTATTTCCTACACCTGGAATCTTCAGCAGTTATTTCCTACACCTGGAATCATCAGTAGTTATTTCCTACACCTGGAATCATCAGTAGTTATTTCCTACACCTGGAATCTTCAGCAGTTATTTCCTACACCTGGAATCATCAGTAGTTATTTCCTACACCTGGAATCATCAGTAGTTATTTCCTACACCTGGAATCATCAGTAGTCAATTCCTACCCTTTTGAATCAGCAGCAGTTATTTCCTACACCTGGAATCATCAGCAGTTATTTCCTACCCGTGGAATCATCCACAAATATTTCCTACACCTGGATTTATCAGCAGTTATTTCCTACCCGTGGAATCATCCACAAATATTTCCTACACCTGGATTTATCAGCAATTATGAGTGCTCCTGAGAAATTCAAAGTTCTTATGAGTGGGGGTGCTGCTCTAGCGAGAGGTCTACCGCCATATATCGCCTGCCCAGGTGTTGTTTGATATGAACAAATAAAGTGTTTATCGCTAAATTAAACGTATGGAAATAAGTAATATCCATTAGTGACCTAACCTAACTTCACGCTAAAGTACTAGCTAGAGGTAGATCTCATGCTATAGTGTGTAGACCTCACGCTATAGTACTAGCTAGAGGTAGATCTCATGCTATAGTGTGTAGACCTCACGCCATAGTACTAGCTAGAGGTAGATCTCATGCTATAGTGTGTAGACCTCACGCTATAGTACTAGCTAGAGGTAGATCTCATGCTATAGTGTGTAGACCTCACGCTATAGTACTAGCTAGAGGTAGATCTCATGCTATAGTGTGTAGATCTCACGCTATAGTACTAGCTAGAGGTAGATCTCATGCTATAGTGTGAAGACCTCACGCTATAGTACTAGCTAGAGGTAGATCTCATGCTATAGTGTGTAGACCTCACGCTATAGTACTAGCTAGAGGTAGATCTCATGCTATAGTGTGTAGATCTCACGCTATAGTACTAGCTAGAGGTAGATCTCATGCTATAGTGTGTAGGCCACACGCTATAGTACTAGCTAGACGTAGATCTCATGCTATAGTGTGTAGACCTCACGCTATAGTACTAGCTAGAGGTAGATCTCATGCTATAGTGTGTAGATCTCACGCTATAGTACTAGCTAGAGGTAGATCTCATGCTATAGTGTGTAGACCTCACGCTATAGTACTAGCTAGAGGTAGATCTCATGCTATAGTGTGTAGACCTCACGCTATAGTACTAGCTAGAGGTAGATCTCATGCTATAGTGTGTAGACCTCACGCTATAGTACTAGCTAGAGGTAGATCTCATGCTATAGTGTGTAGACCTCACGCTATAGTACTAGCTAGAGGTAGATCTCATGCTATAGTGTGTAGACCTCACGCTATATCAGCACCGGAAAAGGTTACCTCAACTAGTATTAACCGCTTTCAGGAGGAACCAAACATGCCAAAAACGTTCCAGAGGTTAGACCATTTTCTTGTTTGGTCACTTGCTTCATGCTCGCATTGTCCCGTGAAAACATGATTTTTTTATGTTTTCATTTTTCAACGGTAGAAACGTAATTATTTTTGCTGCAAAAGGGAAATGTTTCGTTAAATTTTTAGAAGAAATAACATTACTGCTTCCAAAGTAAAATAAATTATCGCATTTCCAACCACCTCAATATCTTGAACATTGATTTCCGAAAAATTTCAAGCGTACCAGAAATTTAAGACATTCTACGCTCTTTTCGAAATATGTTTGTGAACAAACGGTTTCTAGTTCTCTATTGCTGACAGGGCAATCAATCTTAAATGCATCAAGACATTGTGTCTAAATGCATCAAGACTGTATGTCTAAATGCAAGAATTAAGACCATATCTACATGTAAGTATCAAGACTGTACGTCGAAATTAAGACTCAAGCCGGGTCTATATGTACGCATCAAGACTGTGTATCTAAATGTATCAAGACTGTATGTCTAAGTATAAGTACCAAGACTGTATGTCTAAGTATAAGTACTAAGACGGTATGTCTAAGTATAAGTACTAAGACGGTATGTATAAGTATAAGAACCAAGACTGTATGTCTAAGTATAAGTACTAAGACTCTATGTCTAAGTATAAGTACCAAGACTGTATGTCTAAGTATAAGTACTAAGACGGTATGTCTAAGTATAAGTACTAAGACGGTATGTCTAAGTATAAGTACCAAGACTGTATGTCTAAGTATAAGAACCAAGACTGTATGTCTAAGTATAAGTACTAAGACTCTATGTCTAAGTATAAGTACCAAGACTGTATGTCTAAGTATAAGTACCAAGACGGTATTTTTCAAGTATAAGAACCAAGACTGTATGTCTAAGTATAAGTACCAAGACTGTATGTCTAAGTATAAGTACCAAGACGGTATGTCTAAGTATAAGAACCAAGACTGTATGTCTAAGTATAAGTACTAAGACGGTATGTCTAAGTATAAGTACCAAGACTGTATGTCTAAGTATAAGAACCAAGACTGTATGTCTAAGTATAAGTACTAAGACGGTATGTCTAAGTATAAGTACTACGACGGTATACCTAAATGTACGCATCAAGACTTTATATCTAAAAACAAAAAGCAAAGACTCAGACTCGTTGAACTTCATGGCTTCTGCATCCGATTGCCTCGAGGCAGACCAAGATTGGACCAGCTTTGCCTCGAGTCTCGTTGCCTACAGGTGCTGGCTGCCCTGCCTTTAATGATGACTCAGGGCAAAAGTTTGGGAGTCTCCGGTCGTACTTTGACAGGTTTTATCGGCCTAGCCCCGGCGGGGCATCTTATAAAAGTCCGACCTGCCTCAGCAAATAATGGAAATAATTGTAAATAATGGTAGAAGTCCGAGATAATTGCTATTATATTAGAGTTACAAATGGAGACCAGGCCCATTGTGCGGGCAATAAGGGCATATGTTTTTCGTCCCTGGTGATAATGACGCAGAAAGTACAGAGTTTCCGCTACGCTCCTGCACAAAAATTAGATGCTGTGCACTCGTCAAAATTGTTGCACGTGTTGTGAGAAGTCAAACGGACAAGTTAATTAATGTATTAGTGCACTGAAAAGTCCGTGAGAGGAGATAGTTAAGGTATTAGTGCACTGAAAAGTCCGTGAGAGGAGATAGTTCAGGTATTAGTGCACTGAAAAGACCGTGAGAGGAGATAGTTCAGGTATTAGTGCACTGAAAAGTCCGTGAGAGGAGATAGTTAAGGTATTAGTGCACTGAAAAGTCCGTGAGAGGAGATAGTTCAGGTATTAGTGCACTGAAAAGACCGTGAGAGGAGATAGTTCAGGTATTAGTGCACTGAAAAGTCCGGGAGAGGAGATAGTTAAGGTATTAGTGCGCTGAAAAGTCCGTGAGAGGAGATAGTTCAGGTATTAGTGCACTGAAAAGTCCGTGAGAGGAGATAGTTAAGGTATTAGTGCACTGAAAAGTCCGTGAGAGGAGATAGTTCAGGTATTAGTGCACTGAAAAGACCGTGAGAGGAGATAGTTCAGGTATTAGTGCACTGAAAAGTCCGGGAGAGGAGATAGTTAAGGTATTAGTGCACTGAAAAGTCCGTGAGAGGAGATAGTTAAGGTATTAGTGCACTGAAAAGTCCGTGAGAGGAGATAGTTAAGGTATTAGTGCGCTGAAAAGACCGTGAGAGGAGATAGTTAAGGTATTAGTGCACTGAACTGTTCATGGGAGGAGATAGTTAAGGCATAAGTAGACCGAGAATTCCGAGAGAGAAGCTAGTTAAGCTATTAGTGACCGAGAGAACTCTGTGGAAGGAGTTCACCCTCACACCCACACCCACACACCCACACCCACACAGCCACGCCCACACACCCACACCCACACGCCCACACACCCACACACAAACACACACACACACACCCACACACAAACACACACCCACACCAACACACAAACACACACACAAACACAAACGCACACCCACACCCACAAACACGCACCCACACACAAACACATACCCACACACACACCCTCAGATCGTACCAGAGGGACAAGCGAGCGTTGCAGCAAGACTTGCTTGCTTCAGAATGACTTTGATCTTACAAGTGCCAGTCTCGGTGAACTCCGATGTCTTTACTTCGGGAAGCTCGACTGCTTCGTCAAAGACCGCCTGTACGAATAAGCAACATGAGGCCTTTGATTCAATTGAATGCGTTAAAAAGGAACTACGGGTAGCAATGATGCTCGGTCTCGGTATCACCGTTTGCCAATATTCGGTGACGCGGCTGCGTAAATTTGGCAGCCCTGAAAAGACTTTTCTGAGCTATTTAGGTGGACGTCGCTTTGACGCTTCGCTGCAATTATGAGAGGCGGCAGAAGCGTGGGCTTTGCTCTCATCAAACACAAATTTGATCGAATTTCATGGAACCGAAGACCCCATTTCGCGTCAATCCATTTATTCATAATCTCATTTCCATCTGCATGTTATTTATGAATTTGCGTTCATAATACGAGTACCAAGTGCGAATGTTGGGGCGCGAGTAACAAGATATCTAAGATATCTCAAACAGATGTTAATGTATCTTACATGAACTTATTTTGATAAATTCAAGAATTCATCGTACTCACTTTTTATCACAATTCTGGGAACAGTCCCACAAAAAAAATATCCTCACTCACAAATGTTCAAACAGAATGCAAAGTTCTGTTGGTTTGGTTAAATATCCTCGCTGGCTAATATTCAGTTTTTGCGCAATAATTCGTATGAGCACTGAATGGGTTTTGTAACTTTGCAAGAACTCTCCAAGATTTATAGAAATTTCATGATTTTTCTAGCAAGAGAAACAATTCACGGGTCACTGAACGCACCTCGTTATAAAGCTTACTACTGCAACGGCTGTGAAGGAACGGTTTTAGAAATTGAGGAGCTGTCTTTATCAGCAACACGAGAGCGAAAATAAATGTCTCAGTGTACGATATTGCTGGCTTTTCCCTGCCTACATTGTTTGTCTTCCCGTGGGCACACACCGACACACATACCTACTTATCAGCGTACACAAACTCACCAGCAAACACACACACAATCTCACAAGCGCACACACACACACTCACCAGCATACACACAAGCACACCAGCAAACTCACACACAAACTCCAAGGTACACACATAAACTCACTGGCAGACATGCACACAAACTTACCTGTGCGCAAACATACCAGTACAAACACACAAACTCACCAGCAGACACGCACACAAAGTGACCAGTACACAAACATACCAGTATGCACACACAAACTCACCGGTACACACACACAAACTCACCATCACACAGACACACTATCACACACGTAACGCAAAAATCCTCTTACCCGCAGTGACTGCATTCAGCGCAAACATCTGGCGTGAAAAAGCGTAGATTTGAGAAGGCACACAACAACATCGGCCCCATCACTTCGGTGACCTTCCTCAAGGGAATGCCACTACGCTGAACTAAGCTGAACTGTGCTGTACTGCGCTGAACTGCGCTGAACTGCTCTGAACTGCGCTGCACTGCGCTGAACTGCCCTGCACTGCACTGAACTAAGCTGAACTGTGCGGTACTGTGCTGTACTGCACTGAACTGGGCTGAACTGCGCTGAACTGCACTGAACTACGCTGAACTGTGCGGTACTGTGCTGTACTGCGCTGAACTGCGCTGAACTGCCCTGCACTGCACTGCGCTGTACTGCGCTGCACTACGCTGTACTGCGCTGAACTGTGCTGACTGCACTGAACTGTGCCGACCTGTTTTGAACTGCGTGAAACTGCACTGAACTGCGCTGAACTGCGTTGAACTGCGCTGCACTGCGTTGAACTGCGCTGCACTGCGTTGAACTGCGCTCGGGGTTTCCTGCGCTACCTTACCCTGCTGCCGGAGCCCACTTTTTTACTAAGGAAACTGCTCAGTGCTTACTCGCTCGCAGAGCAGTAGAAGCAGAATTTTATAAACGTCTTTACTGCTTGATGACATTCTTATACAAACTCAGGAGCGGGAAAGATATAATTGCACGTTAACAGTTCAACTTTTACGCATCAGTTAAATATAAGCAAAGGTAGTGGAATAATTGAAATGCAAGTCATTGATGCTGGTACGTACATGAGCAGCTTACCTTGTGGTCAGTACCGCAGCCACGGGGGAGGGGCGAATATTTTACGTATGTTGTATGTATGTTATATGTATGTTGTATATACATTGTGTGTATGTTGTATGCATGCATGTATGTTGTACGTATGTTGTATGTGTGTTATATGTATGTTGTATATAAATTGTGCGTATGTTGTATGCATGCATGTATGTTGTACGTATGTTGTATGTATGTTGTATATACATTGTGTGTATGTTGTATGCATGCATGTATGTTGTACGTATGTTGTATGTATGCTGCCTGTGTGTTGTATGTACATTGTATGAATGTTGTATGTATGTTGTATGTATGTGGTATGTATGTTGTATGTACATTGTATGTGTGTTGTATGTATGTTGTATGTATGTTGTAGTTCCGCTCTTTTTGCCCCTCCTGAATGTGAGCGGAATGTTATCCAAAATTACTGGCAAAATAGAGAAATTTCGCTCGGTATGGAAACACTGTTGCTTGTTTTTACAAAAGACACTGAAAAATAATGGCGAGCTGCAAGTGAAATTTTCCGGCATTTAACGGATAGCTACAAGTTTAACTTTCCGGCATTCGACGAAAAACCTAAAAGGATAATTTTCAGAATTTGCTCTAAGTAAAATTTTCCTGCATTTCACGGAGAGCAAAGTAAAATAAGGAAAATTTCCAGCATAAACGGAAAGCTAAAAGTGAAATTCAAGTATAAAAAGTGCAAAAATATAATCGCCATTCTGCACGAGACTCGTTTCTGCGAAAAATCTCAATTGCTGCCAATTTTTGTTGTTCTTTGCTGTGATGTGAGCATTCCCACACCAGGAATTCAATTACCGACATTCCCGACACATTACCGGTGGCTCGGAACCGCTTCCGCCGGACCGACGCCACCGCTGCACCATGCAACTTTTATTGCACTCGAGACACAAAAGTTGCCACGGCGCCTTTGCTGATGTGCCGGCAAATTAAGGTTCAACGAGAATAACTGTGCATAAAATGGTTCTAAAGTTTGACGCGAGGCGTCGTTGTTTCTTTTTTTTTCCGAGGGAAACGAAAAAAATAGCAGGTCAACTTTAGCGTTTACCTCGCATGCTATCTTTTCTACTATTATCCAACGGGATCAGTTTGGAAAATATTGGCTCGAAGATGAAAATTAAAGAATTAAAAGTTAGCTCGGAGGTAAAAATTATAAAAATTAAAAATTAGCTCAAAGGTAAATATTGCAAAATTGAAAATTAGTTCAATGGTAAAAATGACAAAATTAAATATTACATCAAGAGTAAACTAGTCAATGTTTTCAAGTTTGAAAAACTTAACATGATATTTTGGAAACGGGCCTAAAATTGACGGCTTCCAGTCTTAAGAAAAGGATCGCATGACAATTTCTATCTTTTTGATGGTGGAAATCACCAGTTTCCATTTCAGTTTTTTTGCTGCGGTGGAAGTCATTTGTACTATATTGATCAAAGTTCAAAAATCAATTTTCTGCACTTCAATTTTTTCTTGCAGATGATGCTACGACGAAAATTTTATATATTTATGAAATGCACATCACCTAATCATAATAATGGACTTCTTTTGTTTTTTCTTCCAGATGCTATTACGAAAATTTTATATGTTTATAAAACCCACAATACTTAATAATAATGGAAACAATTATATATGTATTCCCGTTGTCACGAATTAGACGAAGTAATATTTAACTTTTTGGACGAAGACGAAGCCATATTTTATTTTCTTTCCGCTGTAATGTTCGACGCGGGCAGAAAATTTGAAATTCTTTCGTCGCAAGCCAAACTTGTGTTGGCATGGAAACCATGCGCTTGTGTCACATGAGCGTAACAAATTTTTTCTATTTTTGGTAAAGGCTTACTCATTTCTGTCGTTGTTGCACCTCGGGAAATTAATATTTCCGAACATTTTTCTGATTAATTTTTACAGTGATCCTGTGACTAAAGTTGACAACGGGCCCGTAACATCAGACCACAACGGGCCCGTAACATCAGACCACAACGGGCCCGTAACAGCAGACCACAACGGGCCCGTAACAGCAGACCACAACGGGCCCGTAACAGCAGACCACAACAAGCCCGTAACAGCAGACCACAACGGGCCCGTAACAACAGACCACAACGGGCCCGTAACAACAGACCACAACGGCCCGTAACAGCAGACCACAACGGGCCCGTAACAACAGACCACAACGGGCCCGTAACAACAGATCACAACAGGCCCGTAACAACAAACCACAACAAGCCCGTAACAGCAGACCACAACGGCCCGTAACAGCAGACCACAACGGGCCCGTAACAACAGACCACAACGGGCCCGTAACAACAGATCACAACGGGCCCGTAACAACAAACCACAATGAGCCCGTAACAAAAGACCACAATGGGCCCGTAACAACAGACCACAACGGGCAAGTAACAACAGACCACAACGGCCCGTAACATCAAATCACATTTCACTTCCTTTAAATTCCTCCTTTAGCACATTTTATGTAAAATTCTCTACTCAAGAGAAGAAAATAAAAGGGGAGATATATTCATGTCCTTAATTTGCCAGCTTGCTTAATTCCGCCCCTTTGTTCGAGAGTTGATTTTTTCCCAGGCTTCGACGATAACATGTTTGTGCTGCTCTGCAACACGACCTTGCTGCTCTTATTTAATCCTTTATTTTAATGCTTTATTGTAGTTCTTTATGTTGATTCCTTATTTTAACTCTTTATTTTAATTCTTTATGTTAATTCTTTATTTTAACTCTTTATTTTAATTCTTTATCATAGTATTTTATTTCAACTCTTTATTTTAGTTCTTTATTTAGTTCTTTATTTTAATTCTATGTGTTATTTCTTTATTTTAACTCCTTATTTTAATTCTTTATTTTAGTTCTTCATTTCAGCTTAGAGCTGAGGTTGTGCAATATGCCTGAGCTGTGAACATGCTTGTGCTGCTGCTCCGCAACCTGACCTTGCGGCCCCAATTTTAGAGCAGCCGAGCTGATATTCGCTTGGTGACAAACATTGAATGATAAACTAAAGGTTAGAGATTCTGACGTTCACTCGAGCAAAACTCAAGCAAATACTGGCTGGCTTGCTTCTGATAGGAAGAAACATTTTTATTGTTCGTCACATTTTAACGATCTCGTAGTTCAAATGTTTTCTGTCAGTTTGTTAACCTAAGGGGAGAGAGGGAGGGAGTTAATGAATGAGGGGAACGCAAGGTCAGTGATTAGAAGAGTTTCCCTCTAACTACTTGTAAGCGCTTTCCCCAATTTCAAAGATATCCAGATGAGCTACTATTACTCTAAAAAAACACTGCCGTTGCGGCATTGAACGAATGATAACCAGAAGAGCTGCTTTTACTCTAAAAAAACACTTCCGTTGCGCCATTGAACCAACGATCACCAGATGAGCTTCTATTACGCTAACAAAAACACTGCCGTTGCGACATCGAACCAGGGTCTTTCTTGCTCAAAATGTGATGCCTTACCCTAGCTCTAAGCAGAACACCGTTAACTAAGCTGAGTAGCGTGTAACCACGTAAGCTTATTGGGCGATAGCCTTATTTTGATAAGAGTCTCTTTTCGACAACAGCGCTATTTCGTTAACAGCCTAATTTAAGTATAAGCCTTATTTGGGCAACAGCCTCTCTTGAGCGCAAAGCTGTCGTAAAGCTCGTTACTTGACTGGCTTCCGCTGTAATTATTTCTCGGAAAACGCCATCGTGATATTCTTTAAGCAAACACCTTCGCTCTGCACAGCCTGCAGAATCCTTTTTCACAAAAATTTTCGAAACTTCTCACTGTGAAATAACTTCAAATGGTTTCAAACCTCCGCTGGTTATTTTTTAGACCTTCGTAGTTTTTAAAAACTATGAAGTCTCAAAGTAATGTTATTACTTGAAGATCACTGTTTTTAATTTTCTCATTCACTCAAATCTTTCGTTGAAATAACCTTTATTGCTTTTATTATGCGTTTGCTTTCTGGTCCCCATTATTTCCTCTATGTTGGGGTTACTCCACAAAAACATACGCATATGTAAACAAATGTGAGTAACATAATCGAGGCAAAGAAAACGAGCGCATCTGGCCCCGTAACTTTCGAAAAGAAGAGCAGTAACGGATGACTCGTGAAAGATAAGGCAATAATAATGATACGTCCTTGCCATTAACAATGATAAGTCCTTGCCATCAACAATGATAAGTCCTTGCCAATAATAATGATAAGTCCTTGCCATCAACAATGATAAGTCCTTGCCAATAATAATGATAAGTCCTTGCCATTAACAGTGAAAAGTCCTTGCCAATAATAACGATAAGTCCTTGCCATTACCAATGATAAGTCCTTGTCAATAATGATGCTAAATCCTTGTCGACAATAATGATTAAGTCCTTGTAAATAATAACTGTAATGTTTTTGTCAATAGTAATGACATGTCTTTTCCAATAATAGTGATAAGCCCATGTCAATAATAATTAGAAGTCTTTGTCAATAAAAATTATAGGTCCATGTCAACAACAACAAGTCCTCGTCAAACACCACAGCATCCATGCGAGGTGCTCTGCAAACCATCAGAAAACGTCACCCATCGAGAATATTCAATAAGAAGAATAAGAATATTGAATATTTATCAAGAATAAGATATATATCAACATATTGTATTTCTTGTTGAATTTGTTCCCTGAGGTGTCGTTTGGAGTTCACTGGCGAGTGGCAGTTCCTTCCTCATCCTGATACCAATGACTGACTACCTCATGCCAGAGCCAGTCTAATGGTGGCGGCTGTGATAACGGCAATATGAGTGCCTTGATTAAAGCGCTCATTAGTATCATTAAGCATCAATAAACGTTCGTGGGAGGTAAATATACGCACAATTATGTACAAATATATTTAACAATTAACTGAAATAACGATATGTCAGATATACGAACGAAGATCTAAATTAGTAAACATATAAGAAATTTAAGAAGAAATATATAACTGAAACAAACAACAAAAATGCCATCAAATTTATTACTGAAACAAATATATATAAAATTTCCATCAAATATATAACTGAAACAAACATATTACAAATATGCCAGCGAATGTATTAGTGAAACAAACAACAAATACGTCAGCAAATGTATTAGTGAAACAAACAACAAATACGCCAGCAAATGTATTAGTGAAACAAACATATAACAAGTATACGGGCTTCAGCTATCACGCAGTTAACATCAAAATTCACCATGAATGTAGTCTTTACTTTGCAGTGCTGCGTTCCTCGTGCGTGTTGAATAATTATTTTTAACGCAAAATTAATTACAATAATCAGCTACTTAGTTTGCAAAATAAATAAAAAAAGGTTTTTGTGAGGTCCCGCACGTGTAGAATTCAGTTTAATCCTAAAAAAAAATTTACAGAGCACCGTATCAACCAACACGATATCATTCAAGATTTACCGAACACAATATTAACAAACATTTACGGAACACAATATAAAAATACATTTACCGAACCCAATATTAACAAACATTTACGGAACACAATATTAAAATACATTTACCGAACACAATATTAACAAACATTTACGGAACACAATATTAAAATACATTTACCGAACACAATATTAACAAACATTTACGGAACACAATATTAACACAATATCAATAAACATTTACCTAGCACAATATCAACAAACATTTACCTAACACACATGTACATTCAACAAAGTTTACATGCACTTCTAAAAGAACTTCAAAGATAATCAATATGAAGTAGCCATCAAAGCGTGCGTGAGTTAATGGTCTTATTGACAACACCTGCAAAAAGAACATCAATAACCTATATAGTTTTTCGTCATAAATAAGTTCACTAAACCATCACAACTCGACGCCTGCGCTGGCAAGAAGCAGAACTCAAATCAACACCCAGGTGACGTTTGAGTTTAGAGTTGATCGATTACTTCAATATTCCGCCAATGAAGTTCTTATCAATCGATAATTGCTTTCGCTGTTCACTAAGAACTTTTAATTAAACTTTTGATGCGCACACTAATATCGTTGCAGCATGAAGAATGGAAGAAGTGTTTACTCATGACTTGGGGCAGGGTTAGGTTAGGTTACGTTAAGGTAGGGTAATTTAAGTTAGGTTGGGTAAAGTTAGGGTAGGTTAGGTTAGGTTAGGTAAAGTTAGGGTAGGTTAGGTTAGGTTAGGTTAGGTAAAGTTTGGTTAGGTTAGGTAAGGTTAGGTTAGGTTAGGTAAGGTAAGGTTAGGTTATGTTAAGTTAGGTTAGGTTAGGTTGGGTAAGGTTAGGTTAGGTTAAGTTAGGTTAGGGCTGGGTTTAATATCGCGCTAAAAGCGACCCAACAAAACAACACAGACATGCGCTCTAAATCGTTCAAGCATGACACGCAAGCCCAACACAAGCTGTGAATATATGTAGTCATTTGAAAATAAGAAAAAAGGTGAAATGAAATAAATGCCACAGGAAATAAAAAATTTAAATTTCTCTAGAGCTGATGAGTTTGAGTACACACGGCTCGTCAAAATTGTACAATAATGTTCAAGAAATCAAATGACGCACGTTCCTATTTCCTATGAATTCACGTGATATTCATTCCTACTCGAATCTGATGGATTAATACACTGGAAATTGTGGAGTTGATGAAGCTTGTATCACAGATACGCTCATCTCACACTGCAGGCATGTGATGGACAAACGGACGGACGGACAGACGCGGCTCCTATTATATTTGGTATAGATTTGCGGTCCTATTATCAGCACCTACTACTTTTTTTCACTTTCATCGTGTTTCACGAATTTTCTTCTTAACTTACTGGCTTTTATGAGTAGGGGATCTCGTAGGGGATCACACTTTGTGCACATATTCCGCTTTCCCTTTACCCCGTTCTAGAAAGTGCTTTTTTTCCATTCTTTGAGACATCTTTGTTGAGGGTAAGGAGGTTTATTTAAACTGTACGGTAAGTATCCACACACATGAGTGTGGTAAGTATCGCGGTAGAGGAAACAAGGTAGGGTCAAACCAGTCTTTTTCTGATAACTGTGTGGGCTTGCTGACGTCACGGCAACGGACCAATGGCAGCGCTCAAATTGCTTCTGGTAGCACTGCTAGCCCCAAATCTGTCTCCACTATTGGCTTAACGACATGGCGTTTTGGAGACGTCAGAAGTTTGTTTGAAATAAAGCTTTTCTATTGGCCAGTCGAACAATAGGAGGTGTATTTTCCCCATAGATTTGACCCTACCTTGTTTCCTCTACCGTGATCCCCACACTCATGAGAGTGGTAGGTATCCAGGGTACCTGCATCAGTTACTCCAAGCAAGGTAATAAATTCTTATAGACGAGCGACCATTCTGCTAAGTAGTAGATATTGCCTGAGTTTTCTTATTAATACTTGCATTCTTACCTGTCAAAAATCAAGGTGGTATTATGTTAGGGCCATAACACGTGAGTGAAACCTACTCAAAAATGATTTGTTTTAATAATTTTTCTTCATTTTTCGGTTTGATCACATTTGCGTCGAGTTAACACTCGAATGAATCATTATTCATTCAATCACAGTTCAAGCAGTCAAAAATCAAGTGTTGCTACGCTTGGGCGATAATTCTTACGTGAAACGTGTTCTAAAGAGAACTGTTTTAATGTCTGTTTTTTTTCGGTGTTACAGTAATTGTGTCGAGCTAACATTCGAATGATTGTTAGATCGATCACTTTTACCTAAATTACAGTTCAACGCCTTAACTTCACCCTCATCACTCTCACGCAGTGTTCTGGTATCCGGCGCGGTAGAGGAAACAAGGTAGGTTCAAACCAGTCATTTTTTAGTTGACGGCATGGTTTTGCTGACGTCACGGAAACGAACCAATAGCAGCACTCATATGAATCTGGTAGCACTGCTACCCCAAATCTGGCTCCACTATTGGCCTAACGACATTGCGTTTTAGTGACATCATAAAGTTTGTCTGAAATAAAGTCTTTCTATTGTCTAGCCAAACAAGAGGAGGTGTATTTTCCCCCATTGAAATGACCCTACCTTGTTTCCTCTACGTAATATCCAGTCTACCGGGTGCGTGTTGAGGCAAGCCAACAAATCACGCAAAAAAAAAACTCCGCCCATGGTATTGAATAAAATTATATTATCTCAAAATTACAGGAAATTTCAATTAACCAAAAAATTACGCAAAAAAAACTCCGCCCATGGTATTGTACAAAATTATATTATCTCAAAATTACAGGTAATTCCAATTGACAATTACGAAGTGGTTGGCTAGAGCTTTCAAATTGTTCGCACGCGAAGCAAAAAATAAATTTGTCAATTAAAATGGCGACCGAGAACTTCTGACCGACCTCTATATGAGCACATAATAGTCCATAATTAACGGTAATTTACGGATATTTTTGAGTTCACAAGAATCAAAAGACGCACAAGACCAAAAAATTAAAACTTGAAAGACAAAAGTGACGAACTTGATGACACTAAGTGATGTATGAGCTAAGATTCATGAATAACTAACACGGGCATCGGAAGTTGAAGCTCGGGATTCATGAGACTATAACTTTGGAAATAAAAGTTCCTCGTTAAAATAAAGGATCAAATGAGACGCGTCGAGAGCGACGTGGGCTTATGAGCGAGAACGTATTCTGGATACGAGAGCTGTGCTCGGCTATTTAATGCCACTATTTAAATTAGGAAATGGTCTTGGATACGAATTGTGTGTCGGCTATTTAATGGCGTTTCTTGCGCTATTTAAATCAGAAAATGGAAATACATTTCATTGAAAAATACACTAACATTTCCCTTTAAAGTGGAACATATTCCACTGGCAGGTGCTGAAAAAGAAAAAAATTCTTTCAAAAAGTGCTTGGAGCTATAAATATTTCGCTGAGAGCTGTTTGCAGCGAGAAATATTCCACCGAAAAGTGCTTAAAATTGGAAATATTCCAATGAGAAGGGCTTAGAGCATAAAATTTTCCACCAGAAAGTGCTTAAAGCGACAAACTTTCCACCGTAAATTACTTAAAATTAAAAATATTCCACTGGGAAGTGCTGAAAGCAGGAAATTTGCAGGTGAGAAGTGCTTAATGCGGGCAATATTTCACCGAAAAATGATTAAAACGGAAAATATTCGACCCGTGCGTGCATTGTCATTTCCATTCATGACGGTTAATTGAAACACATTCGTCTGACCAATGCAAAAAGGAGGGCAACAATATTTTGGGGGGTTATATACTACAAGCGTTGTTCGTATTATCTATTGCACGGGATGTCCTATACCCAATCTAACTTTTTCGCCAGAGCATGCATGGTTTTCGCCGCCTAAGCGATTTAATTATTTGGGCGGCGAAAAACATGCATGCAGGCAGCGAAAAAGTTTCACTGGGTACTGTGTACAATGTACATCCGCAGTCCAATTGAATTAACTGCACTGCTGAATTCAAATTTCGTGTAAATTTCCCACTCCAAATTAAAATATTCATACCCTCTTCCACAAAACTTATTTCCAATCCCTTAAATACATAAAAGGAGTTATTTATTCAGGTTTCAGTGAACCAAATTTTGATTTTCCATTTTAAATACCCGTCTTAAAAGGAAGACGTAGGTTGTCATTATTTTACTGCAGAACATAATCCATCAAAATCCCTTTCGTATCAGTTTAGAAAACAACATAAACTTATCTGAGATTTTTTGGAAAATCATGGGAACTTTGTGCACTGCGAGCAAAATTGTTTTCCACCATATAATGGCGTACAATGCCTTATTAAACTTGTCAATTCAACTATCGTAAATTAAAGTAGGTTCCTCACGATCGATGTAGCTTCTCTACGATAGGGGTAGCTTCTCTACGATAGAGGCAGCTTCTCTACGATTGAGGCAGCTTCTCTACGATAGAGGCAGCTTCTCTACGATAGAGGCAGCTTCTCTACGGTAGAGGCAGCTTCCTCACGATCGATGTAGCTTCTCTACGATAGGGGTAGCTTCTCTACGATAGAGGCAGCTTCTCTACGATAGAGGTAGCATCTCTACGATTGAGGCAGCTTCTCTATGATAGGGGTAGCTTCTCTACAACAAAAGTACTTTCTTTACGACAGAAGTACATGTTGTCCGCGACAAAAGTACTGTCTTTACAACAGAAGTACATGTTGTCCACGACAAAAGTACTGTCTTTACAACAGAAGTACATGTTATCAACAACAAAGGTACTGTCGTTACAACAGAAGTATATGTTGTCCACGACAAAAGTACTGTCTTTACAACAGAAGTACATGTTGTCCACAACAAAGGTACTGTCTTTACAACAGAAGTATATGTTGTCCACGACAAAAGTACTGTCTTTACAACAGAAGTACATGTTGTCCACGACAAAAGTACTGTCTTTACAACAGAAGTACATGTTATCAACAACAAAGGTACTGTCGTTACAACAGAAGTATATGTTGTCCACGACAAAAGTACTGTCTTTACACCAGAAGTACATGTTGTCCACGACAAAAGTACTGTCTTTACAACAGAAGTACATGTTATCAACAACAAAGGTACTGTCGTTACAACAGAAGTATATGTTGTCCACGACAAAAGTACTGTTTTTGCACGACAGAAGTACATGTCCACGACAAAAGTACTGTCTTCACGATAGAAGTACATGTTGTTCATGACAAAAGTACTGTCTTCACGACAGAAGTACATGTCCACGACAAAAGTACTGTCTTCACGACAGAAGTACATGTCCACGACAAAAGTACTGTCTTCACGATAGAAGTACATGTTGTTCATGACAAAAGTACTGTCTTCACGACAGAAGTACATGTCCACGACAAAAGTACTGTCTTCACGATAGAAGTACATGTTGTTCATGACAAAAGTACTGTCTTCACGACAGAAGTACATGTCCACGACAAAAGTACTGTCTTCACGATAGAAGTACATGTTGTTCATGACAAAAGTACTGTCTTCACGACAGAAGTACATGTCCACGACAAAAGTACTGTCTTCACGACAGAAGTACATGTCCACGACAAAAGTACTGTCTTCACGATAGAAGTACATGTTGTTCATGACAAAAGTACTGTCTTCACGACAGAAGTACATGTCCACGACAAAAGTACTGTCTTCACGACAGAAGTACATGTCCACGACAAAAGTACTGTCTTCACGACAGAAGTACATGTCCACGACAAAAGTACTGTCTTCACGATAGAAGTACATGTTGTTCATGACAAAAGTACTGTCTTCACGACAGAAGTACATGTCCACGACAAAAGTACTGTCTTCACGATAGAAGTACATGTTGTTCATGACAAAAGTACTGTCTTCGCGACAAAAGTACATGTCCACGACAAAAGTACTGTCTTCACGACAGAAGTACATGTTGTCCACGACAAAAAGTACTGTCTTTACAACAGAAGTACATGTTGTCCACAACAAAGGTACTGTCGTTACAACAGAAGTACATGTTGTCCACGACAAAAGTACTGTCTTCACGACAGAAGTACATGTTGTCCACGACAAAAGTACTGTCTTCACGACAGAAGTACATGTTGTCCACGACAAAAGTACTGTCTTCACGACAGAAGTACATGTTGTCCACGACAATCAGGGAACAACTCGGTTGCCAGTCTGCAGCGTGGGTCAGAATGCCAGTTTCCGGCCCCACAGAAGACAGATGTCTTGGATGCGGGACGTAATTCTTCTCCTTCGACATCCCTGAAGGAGCAGCGAGACATCCTTCTTATCCTGCGAGACCAGCGAGACCCTGGAGGACTTCCGAGACATCCTTCTTATCCTGCGAGACATTCTTCTTATTCCGGAAACGGCCCGCAGATTTCTGTGCCTAAAAGGAAAGCATTTCGGAGTTTGTCTTCATCAGACTCTTTCATGTGGGAGCCAATCGGCTCCATGAATAATGGAGATCGTCGGGGTCCAATCCTGCTCCAAAAGCCGATTTCACGAAACAATTGTGCAATGAAACACGGTGTTGTATGGGCTTTCTGTTCTGAATTTTTCATACTGCTCAACATCAAACTTTGCTATGCTTGTGCTTATATAATATGCAATTCAAGTTAGAATGTTTGACTATTTTCGACGAGTTTGACTCGTGTATGATTATTTTCGGTAGATTTTTCTTGCGTTATAAGTTCTCGTTGTGCATTTATTCTCATCATAACATTCTCATCATGACATTCTCATCATAACATTCTCATCATAACATTCTCATCATAACATTCTCATCATAACATTCTCATCATAACATTCTGATCATAACATTCTCATCATAACATTCTCATCATGACATTCTCATCATAACATTCTCATCATAACATTCTCATCATAACATTCTCATCATAACATTCTCATCATAACATTCTCATCATAACATTCTCATCATAACATTCTCATCATAACATTCTCATCATAACATTCTCATCATAACATTCTCATCATAACATTCTCATCATAACATTCTCATCATAACATTCTCATCATAACATTCTCATCATAACATTCTCATCATAACATTCTCATCATAACATTCTCATCATAACATTCTCATCATAACATTCTCATCATAACATTCTCATCATAACATTCTCATCATAACATTCTCATCATAACATTCTCATCATAACATTCTCATCATAACATTCTGATCATAACATTCTCATCATAACATTCTCATCATAACATTCTCATCATAACATTCTGATCATAACATTCTCATCATAACATTCTCATCATAACATTCGCAACATAAGATTCGCCGATTCTGGCGATGTGTGCACCACATTCTTTAAGGTTTAGAAAGCTGAACCTTGAACAAAGTTTTTTAGCTATAAATGTGTCCTAACCCGAACTTCTCGTTACAGAATCCTCCGTCAATCGTACCCTCTGAAAATCCGTGGAAATTCTGTAGAAATCTCTGTAGAATTTCCTTGGAGCGGGGGCGGCTATTCTGTAAAAATTTCTTTTATCCGTGGGAAATTTAGTGAAAATTCGGAAGACATTTTTTACAAATTTAGTGAAAAATTGATGGAAATTCGAAGGGAAATTTGAGGAAACTCGTTAGAACCTCAGTGGAAATTCAATAAAAATTCGGTAAAAATTCGGCAGAAACTCGTAGGAAATTTAATAAATATTTGGTAGAAATTCGAGGGGAAATTAGGGGTAACTTGTTGAAAACTCGATGGAAATTCGATAAAATATTGAAGGAAATTTATGGGAAATTTGATAGAAATTCGATGGAAATTTGGTGAAAATTTGCCCAGATTTCTTAGAAAAATATTCCAGAAAATTTAACCTGAAGCCACAAAATGGAAACCCTTTTTGACTTTTCTGCTGCTGCGTTGTACCAACTGCACATCGTTTGCTACCTAAGTTAATGTACAGCAGAAATGTGTGATAGATTGTGATCATATTGTATTTTATTTGAAACTTTTTATAGCATGTCTAACTTTCAACCTCTATTTCAACCTTTATTTCTTCAACCTCTATTATTGTATTGTATTTTAAACTTTCTACAGCATGTCTAACTTTACTCTTCAACCTCTATTTTGTTTTATAGCCTTCATTCTTAAATCAATGTTCCTGGGCGCAAAGGCGTTTGTGAAGGAAAACACTTTTTGCATAGATTTTACGTTTCCTTACTTCCATAATAAATGGTGCCTTCATTTTTCCTCTCATCACAACGCCTCTGTAGCGGTTAGGAAGGCCTAAACTAATTATCTGGTCTAATCTTGAAACTTCTTCCGTTAAAGTATTAGTTTATTGTTGCGTAGTTTCTTAACATTTGTGCTAGTTCATATATTAAAAAATTTCATTATTACACACTATAGTAGTGACTGTGTAAGAATTATTGTAAATCACCAAACTCATACCAGCAAGATAAAAAATTAATTTTGTTCAAGATTAAAACCATTCCTGAGGAACGGGAACAATTATTTTTTACGGGGACACATTTTATCCGAAGTAGAAAATTCGACCAATAAGAACTCGCTTTCCATTTTTTACTGGGTTGTGATTGGCTGACGAAATACGGTGTAACATCAGCCTCTAGCTTCTACAGCTCAGTGTGTCACGTGACAGTGTTTGTGTGTTTACTTGTGTTTGTTCGGCTTTGTGCTAGTGTGGCCTTGTGTTAGTGCTTGTGTAAAGTTTTCTTGAATTTTGTGCTTTCTCATCTTACGACCAGTAGTCCATTTAAGTACAAGACGAAGAACTTTCTTCGTATAACTTCCGAGTTCGCTGCGGCCCGAAACAATGGAGTTACGCGGTCGATGTGCTTCGTTCAAACAAAAGAGAGTAACATGAGAGAACTTATGCTCCAATCTGTGTAACATTCTGATTCAATGCCCAAGGAATTAGAAAATTTTAACTGAAAAAGTTAATATGAGACTCGACTTTCAATTCTCGGTTTGACGAAGCGATTTAACGCCTAGGAAAATCATGCAAAATTTGCGCTCACTGAAATTAAAAGAAAGAAAGAAAAAGTTCATTTTCATGAAAGTCGACACATGAAATGTAATGCAACATTTTGTTTTATAATATTTTTTAAAATAAAAGTATTTAATTGATGGACAAACCATACGAGGTGGGGGACGCTATGAGCTGAAATTGCGTCCAGATTTCCCAGATTTTATCCTTATATTTTCACGCAGGTTTTTTTATCCCAGATTTTATCCCCGTGAATTTCATCCGGGAACTACAGACGAAGAGAGATGTTATTTATGATGGTTCAATGGTGTCAATATCGAGTAGACGATGATGATTTCTTCAACAAACTCTCAACATGTGCAGCAGGCGATGATTTTGTGCAAAACAGAATTTTCCGAAGAAACCTGTAGCCTTGTTGAACAGCTATTATTGATAGTGGGGGGAAAAGAATAAAACAATTATGTAGATGGTGTTCGGATTATCGAGATGGTTTTCGAATTATCGAGATGGTGAACAAATTATCGAGATGGTATTCGAATTATCGAGATGGTGAACAAATTATCGAGATGGTGTTCGAATTATCGAGATGGTGAACAAATTATCGAGATGGTATTCGAATTATCGAGATGGTGAACAAATTATCGAGATGGTGTTCGAATTATCGAGATGGTGATCGAATTATCGAAATGGTATTTGAATTATCGAGATGGTGATCGAATTATCGAGATGGTATTCGAATTATCGAGATGGTGATCGAATTATCGAGATGGTATTCGAATTATCGAGATGGTGAACAAATTATCGAGATGGTGTTCGAATTATCGAGATGGTGATCGAATTATCGAAATGGTATTCGAATTATCGAGATGGTGATCGAATTATCGAGATGGTATTCGAATTATCGAGATGGTGAACGAATTATCGAGATGGTGTTCGAATTATCGAGATGGTGATCGAATTATCGAAATGGTATTCGAATTATCGAGATGGTGATCGAATTATCGAGATGGTATTCGAATTATCGAGATGGTGATCCAATTATCGAGATGGTATTCGAATTATCGAGATGGTGAACGAATTATCGAGATGGTGTTCGAATTATCGAGATGGTGATCGAATTATCGAGATGGTATTCGAATTATCGAGATGGTGATCGAATTATCGAGACGGTATTCGAATTATCGAGATGATGAACGAATTATCGAGATGGTGTTCGAATTATCGAGATGGTGATCGAATTATCGAGATGGTGTTCGAATTATCGAGATGGTGATCGAATTATCGAGATGGTATTCGAATTATCGAGATGGTGATCGAATTATCGAGATGGTATTCGAATTATCGAGATGGTGATCGAATTATCGAGATAGTATTCGAATTATCGAGATGGTGATCGAATTATCGAGACGGTATTCGAATTATCGAGATGGTGATCGAATTATCGAGATGGTATTCGAATTATTGAGATGGTATTCGAATTATCGAGATGGTGTTCGAATTATCGAGATGGTGTTCGAATTATCGAGATGGTGATCGAATTATCGAGATGGTGATCGAATTATCGAGATGGTGATCGAATTATCGAGATGGTGATCGAATTATCGAGATGGTGATCGAATTATCGAGATGGTATTCGAATTATCGAGATGGTGTTCGAATTACCGAGATGGTGATCGAATTATCGAGATGGTGATCGAATTATCGAGATGGTATTCGAATTATCGAGATGGTGTTCGAATTATCGAGATGGTGTTCGAATTATCGAGATGGTGATCGAATTATCGAGATGGTGATCGAATTATCGAGATGGTGATCGAATTATCGAGATGGTGATCGAATTATCGAGATGGTATTTGAATTATCGAGATGGTACTCGAATTATCGAGATGGTATTCGAATTATCGAGATGGTGTTCGAATTCCCGAGATGGTGATCGAATTATCGAGATGGTATTCGAATTAGCAAGATGATGCTCGAATTAGCAAGATGATGTTCGAATTACCGAGATGATGTTCGAATTCCCGAGATGATGTTCGAATTACCGAGATGATGTTCGAATTAGCAAGATGATGTTCGAATTCCTGAGATGAAGTTCGAATTACCGAGATGATGTTCGAATTCCCGAGATGATGTTCAAATTACCGAGATGATGTTCGAATTACCGAGATGATGTTCGAATTCCCGAGATGATGTTCGAATTACCGAGATGATGTTCGAATTAGCAAGATGATGTTCGAATTACCGAGATGATGTTCGAATTCCCGAGATGATGTTCGAATTACCGAGATGATGTTCGAATTAGCAAGATGATGTTCGAATTCCTGAGATGATGTTCGAATTCCTGAGATGATGTTCGAATTACCGAGATGATGTTCGAATTCCCGAGATGATGTTCGAATTACCGAGATGATGTTCGAATTACCGAGATGATGTACGAATTCCCGAGATGACGTTCGAATTACCGAGATGATGTTCGAATTACCGAGATGATGTTCGAATTACCGAGATGATGTTCGAATTCCCGAGATGATGTTCGAATTACCGAGATGATGTTCGAATTACCGAGATGATGTTCGAATTACCGAGATGATGTTCGAATTACCGAGATGATGTTCGAATTAGCAAGATGATGTTCGAATTCCCGAGATGATGTTCGAATTACCGAGATGATGTTCGAATTCCCGAGATGATGTTCGAATTACCGAGATGATGTTCGAATTACCGAGATGATGTTCGAATTACCGAGATGATGTTCGAATTAGCAAGATGATGTTCGAATTCCCGAGATGATGTTCGAATTACCGAGATGATGTTCGAAATCCCGAGATGATGTTCGAATTACCGAGATGATGTTCGAATTCCCGAGATGATGTTCGAATTACCGAGATGATGTTCGAATTACCGAGATGATGTTCGAATTCCCGAGATGATGTTCGAATTACCGAGATGATGTTCGAATTACCGAGATGATGTTCGAATTACCGAGATGATGTTCGAATTACCGAGATGATGTTCGAATTCCCGAGATGATGTTCGAATTACCGAGATGATGTTCGAATTAACGAGATGATGTTCGAATTCCCGAGATGATGTTCGAATTACCGAGATGATGTTCGAATTCCCGAGATGATGTTCGAATTACCGAGATGATGTTCGAATTACCGAGATGATGTTCAAATTCCCGAGATGATGTTCGAATTACCGAGATGATGTTCGAATTAGCAAGATGATGTTCGAATTACCGAGATGATGTTCGAATTCCCGAGATGATGTTCGAATTACCGAGATGATGTTCGAATTACCGAGATGATGTTCGAATTACCGAGATGATGTTCGAATTACCGAGATGATGTTCGAATTCCCGAGATGATGTTCGAATTACCGAGATGATGTTCGAATTAACGAGATGATGTTCGAATTCCCGAGATGATGTTCGAATTACCGAGATGATGTTCGAATTACCGAGATGATGTTTGAATTCCCGAGATGATGTTCGAATTCCCGAGATGATGTTCGAATTCCCGAGATGATGTTCGAATTAGCAAGATGATGTTTGAATTACCGAGATGATGTTCGAATTACCGAGATGATGTTCGAATTACCGAGATGATGTTCGAATTCCCGAGATGATGTTCGAATTACCGAGATGATGTTCGAATTAGCAAGATGATGTTCGAATTACCGAGATGATGTTCGAATTAGCAAGATGATGTTCGAATTACCGAGATGATGTTCGAATTCCCCGAGATGATGTTCGAATTACCGAAATGATGTTCGAATTAGCAAGATGATGTTCGAATTCCCAAGATTATGTTCGAATTACCGAAATGATGTTCGAATTACCGGGATGATGTTCGAATTACCGAGATGATGTTCGAATTAGCAAGATGATGTTCGAATTCCCGAGATGATGTTCGAATTATAGAGATGGTGATCGAATTATCGAGATGGTATTCGAATTCCCGAGATGATTTTCGAATTACCGAGATGATGTTCGAATTAGCAAGATGATGTTCGAATTCCCGAGATGATGTTCGAATTACCGAGATGATGTTCGAATTAGCAAGATGATGTTCGAATTCCCAAGATGATGTTCGAATTACCGAGATGATGTTCGAATTACCGAGATGATGTTCGAATTACCGAGATGATGTTCGAATTAGCAAGATGATGTTCGAATTCCCGAGATGATGTTCGAATTACCGAGATGATGTTCGAATTAGCAAGATGGTGTTCGAATTCCCAAGATGATGTTCGAATTACCGAGATGGTATTCGAATTCCCGAGATGATGTTCGAATTACCGAGATGATGTTCGAATTAGCAAGATGATGTTCGAATTCCCGAGATGATGTTCGAATTACCGAGATGATGTTCGAATTAGCAAGATGATGTTTGAATTCCCGAGATGATGTTCGAATTACCGAGATGATGTTCGAATTACCGAGATGATGTTCGAATTACCGAGATGATGTTCGAATTACCGGGATGATGTTCGAATAACCGGGATGATGTTCGAATTACCGAGATGACGTTCGAATTACCGAGATGATGTTCGAATTCCCGAGATGATGTTCGAATTACCGGGATGATGTTCGAATAACCGAGATGATGTTCGAATTAGCAAGATGATGTTCGAATTACCGAGATGATGTTCGAATTCCCGAGATGATGTTCGAATTCCCGGGATGATGTTCGAATTACCGAGATGATGTTCGAATTAGCAAGATGATGTTCGAATTCCCGAGATGATGTTCGAATTCCCGAGATGATGTTCGAATTCCCGAGATGATGTTCGAATTACCGAGATGATGTTCGAATTACCGAGATGATGTTCGAATTAGCAAGATGATGTTCGAATTCCCGAGATGATGTTCGAATTAGCAAGATGATGTTCGAAAAACCGAGATGATGTTCGAATTACCGAGATGATGTTCGAATTCCCGAGATGATGTTCGAATTAACGAGATGATGTTCGAATTCCCGAGATGATGTTCGAGTTACCGAGATGATGTTCGAATTACCGAGATGATGTTCGAATTACCGAGATGATGTTCGAATTAGCAAGATGATGTTCGAATTCCCGAGATGATGTTCGAATTACCGAGATGATGTTCGAAATCCCGAGATGCTGTTCGAATTACCGAGATGATGTTCGAATTAGCAAGATAATGTTCGAATTACCGAGATGATGTTCGAATTACCGAGATGATGTTCGAATTACCAAGATGATGTTCGAATTACCGAAATGATGTTCGAATTAGCAAGATGATGTTCGAATTCCCAAGATGATGTTCGAATTACCGAGATGATGTTCGAATTACCGAGATGATGTTCGAATTACCGAGATGATGTTGGAATTAGCAAGATGATGTTCGAATTCCCGAGATGATGTTCGAATTACCGAGATGATGTTCGAATTAGCAAGATGATGTTCGAATTCCCAAGATGATGTTCGAGTTACCGAAATGGTATTCGAATTCCCGAGATGATGTTCGAATTACCGAGATGATGTTCGAATTAGCAAGATGATGTTCGAATTCCCGAGATGATGTTCGAATTACCGAGATGATGTTCGAATTAGCAAGATGATGTTCGAATTTCCGAGATGATGTTCGAATTACCGAGATGATGTTCGAATTACCGAGATGATGTTCGAATTACCGAGATGATGTTCGAATTACCGGGATGATGTTCGAATTACCGGGATGATGTTCAAATTACCGAGATGATGTTCGAATTAGCAAGATGATGTTCGAATTCCCGAGATGATGTTCGAATTCCCGAGATGATGTTCGAATTACCGAGATGATGTTCGAATTACCGAGATGATGTTCGAATTAGCAAGATAATGTTCGAATTCCCGAGATGATGTTCGAAATACCGGGATGATGTTCGAATAATCGAGATGATGTTCGAATTAGCAAGATGATGTTCGAATTACCGAGATGATGTTCGAATTCCCGAGATGATGTTCGAATTCCCGGGATGATGTTCGAATTACCGAGATGATGTTCGAATTAGCAAGATGATGTTCGAATTACCGAGATGATGTTCGAATTCCCGAAATGATGTTCGAATTCCCGAGATGATGTTCGAATTACCGAGATGATGTTCGAATTACCGAGATGATATTCGAATTAGCAAAATGATGTTCGAATTCCCGAGATGATGATCGAATTAGCAAGATGATGTTCGAATTACCGAGATGATGTTCGAATTACCGAGATGATGTTCGAATTCCCGAGATGATGTTCGAATTAACGAGATGATGTTCGAATTCCCGATATGATGTTCGAATTACCGAGATGATGTTCGAATTACCGAGATGATGTTCGAATTACCGAGATGATGTTCGAATTACCGAGGTGATGTTCGAATTACCGAGATGATTTTCGAATTAACGAGATGATGTTCGAATTAACGAGATGATGTTCGAATTAACGAGATGATGTTCAAATTAACAAGATGATGTTCGAATTACCGAGATGAAGTTCGAATTAACGAGATGATGTTCGAATTAACGAGATGATGTTCGAATTAACGAGATGATGTTCAAATTAACAAGATGATGTTCGAATTACCGAGATGATGTTCGAATTAACGAGATGATGTTTGAATTAACGAGATGGTGTTCGAATTAACGAGATGATGTTCAAATTAACGAGATGATGTTCAAATTAACAAGATGATGTTCGAATTAACAAGATGATGTTCGAATTACCGAGATGATGTTCGAATTAACAAGCTGATGTTCGAATTAACAAGATGATGTTCGAATTAACGAGGTGATGTTCAAATTAATAAGATGATGTTCGAATTAACAAGATGATGTTCGAATTAGCAAGATGATGTTCGAATTAAGAAGATGATGTTCGAATTAACAGGATGATGTTCGAAATAACAGGATGAAGTTCGAATTAACAGGATGATGTTCGAATTAACAAGATGATGTTCGAACTAACAAGATGATGTTCGAATTAACAAGATGATGTTCGAATTAACAAGATGATGTTCGAATTATCGAGATGATGTTCGAATTAACAAGATGATGTTTGAATTAACAAGATGATGTTCGAATTAACAAGATGATGTTCGAATTACCAAGATGATGTTCGAATTAACGAGGTGATGTTCAAATTAATAAGATGATGTTCGAATTAACAAGATGATGTTCGAATTAGCAAGATGATGTTCGAATTAAGAAGATGATGTTCGAATTAACAGGATGATGTTCGAATTAACAGGATGATGTTCGAATTAACAAGATGATGTTCGAATTAACAGGATGATGTTCGAATTAACAAGATGATGTTCGAACTAACAAGATGATGTTCGAATTAACAAGATGATGTTCGAATTACAACGATGATGTTCGAATTAACAGGATGAAGTTCGAATTAACAAGATGATGTTCGAACTAACAAGATGATGTTCGAATTAACAAGATGATGTTCGAATTAACAAAATGATGTTCGAATTATCGAGATGATGTACAAATTAATAAGATGATGTTCGAATTAACAAGATGATGTTCGAATTAACAAGATGATGTTCGAATTAACAAGATGATGTTCGAATTAACAAGATGATGTTCGAATTAACAGGATGATGTTCGAATTAACAAGATGACGTTCGAATTAACAGGATGATGTTCGAATTAACAAGACGATGTTCGAACTAACAAGATGATGCTCGAATTAACAAAATGATGTTCTAATTAACAAGATGATGTTCCAATTATCGAGATGATGTTCGAATTAACAGGATGAAGTTCGAATTAACAAGATGATGTTCGAATTACCAGGATGATATTCGAATTAACAAGATGATGTTCGAATTAACAGGATGATGTTCGAATTACCGAGATGATGTTCGAATTCCCGAGATGATGTTCGAATTACCGAGATGATGTTCGAATTACCGAGATGATGTTCGAATTACCGAGATGATGTTCGAATTACCGAGATGATGTTCGAATTCCCGAGATGATGTTCGAATTACCGAGATGATGTTCGAATTAACGAGATGATATTCGAATTCCCGAGATGATGTTCGAATTACCGAGATGATGTTCGAATTACCGAGATGATGTTCGAATTCCCGAGATGATGTTCGAATTCCCGAGATGATGTTCGAATTCCCGAGATGATGTTCGAATTAGCAAGATGATGTTCGAATTACCGAGATGATGTTCGAATTACCGAGATGATGTCCGAATTACCGAGATGATGTTCGAATTCCCGAGATGATGTTCGAATTACCGAGATGATGTTCGAATTAGCAAGATGATGTTCGAATTACCGAGATGATGTTCGAAATACCGAGATGATGTTCGAATTAGCAAGATGATGTTCGAATTCCCGAGATAATGTTCGAATTAGCAAGATGATGTTCGAATTCCCGAGATGGTGTTCGAATTACCGAGATGATGTTCGAATTAGCAAGATGATGTTCGAATTCCCAAGATGATGTTCGAATTACCGAAATGATGTTCGAATTACCGGGATGATGTTCGAATTACCGAGATGATGTTCGAATTAGCAAGATGATGTTCGAATTCCCGAGATGATGTTCGAATTATAGAGATGGTGATCGAATTATCGAGATGGTATTCGAATTCCCGAGATGGTGTTCGAATTACCGAGATGATGTTCGAATTAGCAAGATGATGTTCGAGTTCCCAAGATGATGTTCGAATTACCGAGATGATGTTCGAATTACCGGGATGATGTTCGAATTACCGAGATGATGTTCGAATTAGCAAGATGATGTTCGAATTCCCGAGATGATGTTCGAATTATAGAGATGGTGATCGAATTATCGAGATGGTATTCGAATTCCCGAGATGATGTTCGAATTACCGAGATGATGTTCGAATTAGCAAGATGATGTTCGAATTCCTAAGATGATGTTCGAATTACCGAGATGATGTTCGAATTACCGAGATAATGTTCGAATTACCGAGATGATGTTCGAATTAGCAAGATGATGTTCGAATTCCCGAGATGATGTTCGAATTACCGAGATGATGTTCGAATTAGCAAGATGATGTTCGAATTCCCAAGATGATGTTCGAATTACCGAGATGGTATTCGAATTCCCGAGATGATGTTCGAATTACCGAGATGATGTTCGAATTAGCAAGATGATGTTCGAATTCCCGAGATGATGTTCGAATTACCGAGATGATGTTCGAATTAGCAAGATGATGTTCGAATTCCCGAGATGATGTTCGAATTACCGAGATGATGTTCGAATTACCGAGATGATGTTCGAATTACCGAGATGATGTTCGAATTACCGGGATGATGTTCGAATTACCGGGATGATGTTCGAATTACCGAGATGATGTTCGAATTACCGAGATGATGTTCGAATTCCCGAGATGATGTTCGAATTACCGGGATGATGTTCGAACAACCGAGATGATGTTCGAATTGGCAAGATGATGTTCGAATTACCGAGATGATGTTCGAATTCCCGAGATGATGTTCGAATTCCCGGGATGATGTTCGAATTACCGAGATGATGTTCGAATTAGCAAGATGATGTTCGAATTACCGAGATGATGTTCGAATTCCCGAGATGATGTTCGAATTACCGAGATGATGTTCGAATTACCGAGATGATGTTCGAATTACCGAGATGATGTTCGAATTAGCAAGATGATGTTCGAATTCCCGAGATGATGTTCGAATTACCGGGATGATGTTCGAATAACCGAGATGATGTTCGAATTAGCAAGATGATGTTCGAATTACCGAGATGATGTTCGAATTCCCGAAATGATGTTCGAATTCCCGGGATGATGTTCGAATTACCGAGATGATGTTCGAATTAGCAAGATGATGTTCGAATTACCGAGATGATTTTCGAATTCCCGAGATGATGTTCGAATTCCCAAGATGATGTTCGAATTACCGAGATGATGTTCGAATTACCGAGATGATGTTCGAATTAGCAAGATGATGTTCAAATTCCCGAGATGATGTTCGAATTAGCAAGATGATGTTCGAATTACCGAGATGATGTTCGAATTACCGAGATGATGTTCGAATTCCCGAGATGATGTTCGAATTAACGAGATGATGTTCGAATTCCCGAGATGATGTTCGAATTACCGAGATGATGTTCGAATTACCGAGATGATGTTCGAATTACCGAGATGATCTTCGAATTCCCGAGATAATGTTCGAATTACCGAGATGATGTTCGAATTACCGAGATGATGTTCGAATTAGCAAGATGATAATCGAATTCCCGAGATGATGTTCGAATTACCGAGATGATGTTCGAAATTCCGAGATGATGTTCGAATTACCGAGATGATGTTCGAATTCCCGAGATGATGTTCGAATTACCGAGATGATGTTCGAATTACCGAGATGATGTTCGAATTCCCGAGATGATGTTCGAATTACCGAGATGATGTTCGAATTAACGAGATGATGTTCGAATTACCGAGATGATGTTCGAATTACCGAGATGATGTTCGAATTCCCGAGATGATGTTCGAATTACCGAGATGATGTTCGAATTAACGAGATGATGTTCGAATTCCCGAGATGATGTTCGAATTACCGAGATGATGTTCGAATTACCGAGATGATGTTCGAATTCCCGAGATGATGTTCGAATTACCGAGATGATGTTCGAATTACCGAGATGATGTTCGAATTCCCGAGATGATGTTCGAATTACCGAGATGATGTTCGAATTAGCAAGATGATGTTCGAATTCCCAAGATGATGTTCGAATTAACGAGATGGTATTCGAATTCCCGAGATGATGTTCGAATTACCGAGATGATGTTCGAATTAGCAAGATGATGTTCGAATTCCCGAGATGATGTTCGAATTACCGAGATGATGTTCGAATTAGCAAGATGATGTTCGAATTCCCGAGATGATGTTCGAATTACCGAGATGATGTTCGAATTACCGGGATGATGTTCGAATTACCGAGATGATGTTCGAATTACCGAGATGATGTTCGAATTCCCGAGATGATGTTCGAATTACCGGGATGATCTTCGAACAACCGAGATGATGTTCGAATTGGCAAGATGGTGTTCGAATTACCGATATGATGTTCGAATTCCCGAGATGATGTTCGAATTCCCGGGATGATGTTCGAATTACCGAGATGATGTTCGAATTAGCAAGATGATGTTCGAATTACCGAGATGATGTTCGAATTCCCGAGATGATGTTCGAATTACCGAGATGATGTTCGAATTACCGAGATGGTATTCGAATTCCCGAGATGATGTTCGAATTACCGAGATGATGTTCGAATTAGCAAGATGATGTTCGAATTCCCGAGATGATGCTCGAATTACCGAGATGATGTTCGAATTAGCAAGATGATGTTCGAATTCCCGAGATGATGTTCGAATTACCGAGATGATGTTCGAATTACCGAGATGATGTTCGAATTACCGAGATGATGTTCGAATTACCGGGATGATGTTCGAATTACCGGGATGATGTTCGAATTACCGAGATGATGTTCGAATTACCGAGATGATGTTCGAATTCCCGAGATGATGTTCGAATTACCGGGATGATGTTCGAACAACCGAGATGATGTTCGAATTGGCAAGATGATGTTCGAATTACCGAGATGATGTTCGAATTCCCGAGATGATGTTCGAATTCCCGGGATGATGTTCGAATTACCGAGATGATGTTCGAATTAGCAAGATGATGTTCGAATTACCGAGATGATGTTCGAATTCCCGAGATGATGTTCGAATTACCGAGATGATGTTCGAATTACCGAGATGATGTTCGAATTACCGAGATGATGTTCGAATTAGCAAGATGATGTTCGAATTCCCGAGATGATGTTCGAATTACCGGGATGATGTTCGAATAACCGAGATGATGTTCGAATTAGCAAGATGATGTTCGAATTACCGAGATGATGTTCGAATTCCCGAAATGATGTTCGAATTCCCGGGATGATGTTCGAATTACCGAGATGATGTTCGAATTAGCAAGATGATGTTCGAATTACCGAGATGATTTTCGAATTCCCGAGATGATGTTCGAATTCCCAAGATGATGTTCGAATTACCGAGATGATGTTCGAATTACCGAGATGATGTTCGAATTAGCAAGATGATGTTCGAATTCCCGAGATGATGTTCGAATTAGCAAGATGATGTTCGAATTACCGAGATGATGTTCGAATTACCGAGATGATGTTCGAATTCCCGAGATGATGTTCGAATTAACGAGATGATGTTCGAATTCCCGAGATGATGTTCGAATTACCGAGATGATGTTCGAATTACCGAGATGATGTTCGAATTACCGAGATGATCTTCGAATTCCCGAGATAATGTTCGAATTACCGAGATGATGTTCGAATTACCGAGATGATGTTCGAATTAGCAAGATGATAATCGAATTCCCGAGATGATGTTCGAATTACCGAGATGATGTTCGAAATTCCGAGATGATGTTCGAATTACCGAGATGATGTTCGAATTCCCGAGATGATGTTCGAATTACCGAGATGATGTTCGAATTACCGAGATGATGTTCGAATTCCCGAGATGATGTTCGAATTACCGAGATGATGTTCGAATTAACGAGATGATGTTCGAATTACCGAGATGATGTTCGAATTACCGAGATGATGTTCGAATTCCCGAGATGATGTTCGAATTACCGAGATGATGTTCGAATTAACGAGATGATGTTCGAATTCCCGAGATGATGTTCGAATTACCGAGATGATGTTCGAATTACCGAGATGATGTTCGAATTCCCGAGATGATGTTCGAATTACCGAGATGATGTTCGAATTACCGAGATGATGTTCGAATTCCCGAGATGATGTTCGAATTACCGAGATGATGTTCGAATTAGCAAGATGATGTTCGAATTCCCAAGATGATGTTCGAATTAACGAGATGGTATTCGAATTCCCGAGATGATGTTCGAATTACCGAGATGATGTTCGAATTAGCAAGATGATGTTCGAATTCCCGAGATGATGTTCGAATTACCGAGATGATGTTCGAATTAGCAAGATGATGTTCGAATTCCCGAGATGATGTTCGAATTACCGGGATGATGTTCGAATTACCGAGATGATGTTCGAATTACCGAGATGATGTTCGAATTCCCGAGATGATGTTCGAATTACCGGGATGATGTTCGAACAACCGAGATGATGTTCGAATTGGCAAGATGGTGTTCGAATTACCGATATGATGTTCGAATTCCCGAGATGATGTTCGAATTCCCGGGATGATGTTCGAATTACCGAGATGATGTTCGAATTCCCAAGATGATGTTCGAATTACCGAGATGATGTTCGAATTAGCAAGATGATGTTCGAATTCCCGAGATGATGTTCGAATTACCGAGATGATGTTCGAATTAGCAAGATGATGTTCGAATTCCCGAGATGATGTTCGAATTACCGGGATGATGTTCGAATTACCGAGATGATGTTCGAATTACCGAGATGATGTTCGAATTCCCGAGATGATGTTCGAATTACCGGGATGATGTTCGAACAACCGAGATGATGTTCGAATTGGCAAGATGGTGTTCGAATTACCGATATGATGTTCGAATTCCCGAGATGATGTTCGAATTCCCGGGATGATGTTCGAATTACCGAGATGATGTTCGAATTACCGGGATGATGTTCGAACAACCGAGATGATGTTCGAATTGGCAAGATGGTGTTCGAATTACCGATATGATGTTCGAATTCCCGAGATGATGTTCGAATTCCCGGGATGATGTTCGAATTACCGAGATGATGTTCGAATTCCCAAGATGATGTTCGAATTACCGAGATGATGTTCGAATTCCCGAGATGATGTTCGAATTACCGAGATGATGTTCGAATTACCGAGATGATGTTCGAATTACCGAGATGATGTTCGAATTACCGAGATGATGTTCGAATTAGCAAGATGATGTTCGAATTCCCGAGATGATGTTCGAATTACCGGGATGATGTTCGAATAACCGAGATGATGTTCGAATTAGCAAGATGATGTTCGAATTACCGAGATGATGTTCGAATTCCCGAGATGATGTTCGAATTACCGAGATGATGTTCGAATTACCGAGATGATGTTCGAATTAGTAAGATGATGTTCGAATTACCGAGATGATGTTCGAATTCCCGAGATGATGTTCGAATTCCCGAGATGATGTTCGAATTACCGAGATGATGTTCGAATTACCGAGATGATGTTCGAATTAGCAAGATGATGTTCGAATTCCCGAGATGATGTTCGAATTGGCAAGATGATGTTCGAATTACCGAGATGATGTTCGAATTACCGAGATGATGTTCGAATTACCGAGATGATGTTCGAATTCCCGAGATGATGTTCGAATTACCGAGATGATGTTCGAATTAACGAGATGATGTTCGAATTCCCGAGATGATGTTCGAATTACCGAGATGATGTTCGAATAACCGAGATGATGTTCGAATTCCCGAGATGATGTTCGAATTACCGAGATGATGTTCGAATTACCGAGATGATGTTCGAATTCCCGAGATGATGTTCGAATTACCGAGATGATGTTCGAATTAGCAAGATGATGTTCGAATTACTGAGATGATGTTCGAATTCCCGAGATGATGTTCGAATTACCGAGATGATGTTCGAATTACCGAGATGATGTTCGAATTACCGAGATGATGTTCGAATTCCCGAGATGATGTTCGAATTAACGAGATGATGTTCGAATTCCCGAGATGATGTTCGAATTACCGAGATGATGTTCGAATTACCGAGATGATGTTCGAATTACCGAGATGATGTTCGAATTCCCGAGATAATGTTCGAATTACCGAGATGATGTTCGAATTACCGAGATGATGTTCGAATTACCGAGATGATGTTCGAATTACCGAGATGATGTTCGAATTAGCAAGATGATGTTCGAATTCCCAAGATGATGTTCGAATTACCGAGATGATGTTCGAATTACCGAGATGATGTTCGAATTACCGAGATGATGTTCGAATTAGCAAGATGATGTTCGAATTCCCGAGATGATGTTCGAATTACCGAGATGATGTTCGAATTAGCAAGATGATGTTCGAATTCCCAAGATGATGTTCGAGTTACCGAGATGGTATTCGAATTCCCGAGATGATGTTCGAATTACCGAGATGATGTTCGAATTAGCAAGATGATGTTCGAATTCCCGAGATGATGTTCGAATTACCGAGATGATGTACGAATTAGCAAGATGATGTTCGAATTCCCGAGATGATGTTCGAATTACCGAGATGATGTTCGAATTACCGAGATGATGTTCGAATTACCGAGATGATGTTCGAATTACCGGGATGATGTTCGAATTACCGGGATGATGTTCAAATTACCGAGATGATGTTCGAATTAGCAAGATGATGTTCGAATTCCCGAGATGATGTTCGAATTCCCGAGATGATGTTCGAATTACCGAGATGATGTTCGAATTACCGAGATGATGTTCGAATTAGCAAGATGATGTTCGAATTCCCGAGATGATGTTCGAATTACCGGGATGATGTTCGAATAACCGAGATGATGTTCGAATTAGCAAGATGATGTTCGAATTACCGAGATGATGTTCGAATTCCCGAGATGATGTTCGAATTCCCGGGATGATGTTCGAATTACCGAGATGATGTTCGAATTAGCAAGATGATGTTCGAATTACCGAGATGATGTTCGAATTCCCGAGATGATGTTCGAATTCCCGAGACGATGTTCGAATTACCGAGATGATGTTCGACTTACCGAGATGATGTTCGAATTAGCAAGATGATGTTCGAATTCCCGAGATGATGTTCGAATTAGCAAGATGATGTTCGAATTACCGAGATGATGTTCGAATTACCGAGATGATGTTCGAATTCCCGAGATGATGTTCGAAATAACGAGATGATGTTCGAATTCCCGAGATGATGTTCGAATTACCGAGATGATGTTCGAATTACCGAGATGATGTTCGAATTACCGAGATGATGTTCGAATTACCGAGATGATGTTCGAATTACCGAGATGATGTTCGAATTACCGAGATGATGTTCGAATTACCGAGATGATGTTCGAATTACCGAGATGATGTTCGAATTACCGAGATGATGTTCGAATTACCGAGATGATGTTCGAATTACCGAGATGATGTTCGAATTTCGGAGATGATGTTCGAATTCCCGAGATGATGTTCGAATTACCGAGATGAAGTTCGAATTAACGAGATGATGTTCGAATTAACGAGATGATGTTCGAATTAACGAGATGATGTTCAAATTAACAAGATGATGTTCGAATCATCGAGATGAAGTTCGAATTAACGAGATGATGTTCGAATTAACGAGATGATGTTCGAATTAACGAGATGATGTTCAAATTAAAAAGATGATGTTCGAATTACCGAGATGATGTTCGAATTAACGAGATGATGTTTGAATTAACGAGATGGTGTTCGAATTAACGAGATGATGTTCAAAATAACGAGATGATGTTCAAATTAACAAGATGATGTTCGAATTGACAAGATGATGTTCGAATTACCGAGATGATGTTCGAATTAACAAGATGATGTTCGAATTAACAAGATGATGTTCGAATTACCGAGGTGATGTTCAAATTAATAAGATGATGTTCGAATTAACCAGATAATATTCGAATTAGCAAGATGATGTTCGAATTAAGAAGATGATGTTCGAATTAACAGGATGATGTTCGAATTAACAGGATGATGTTCGAATTAACAGGATGATGTTCGAATTAACAAGATGATGTTCGAACTAACAAGATGATGTTCGAATTAACAAGATGGTGTTAGAATTAACAAGATGATGTTCGAATTATCGAGATGATGTTCGAATTAACAAGATGATGTTTGAATTAACAAGATGATGTTCGAATTAACAAGATGATGTTCGAATTAACAAGATGATGTTCGAATTAACGAGGTGATGTTCGAATTAGCAAGATGATGTTCGAATTCCCAAGATGATGTTCGAATTACCGAGATGATGTTCGAATTACCGGGATGATGTTCGAATTACCGAGATGATGTTCGAACTAGCAAGATGATGTTCGAATTCCCGAGATGATGTTCGAATTATAGAGATGGTGATCGAATTATCGAGATGGTATTCGAATTCCCGAGATGATGTTCGAATTACCGAGATGATGTTCGAATTAGCAAGATGATGTTCGAATTCCCGAGATGATGTTCGAATTACCGAGATGATGTTCGAATTAGCAAGATGATGTTCGAATTCCCAAGATGATGTTCGAATTACCGAGATGATGTTCGAATTACCGAGATGATGTTCGAATTACCGAGATGATGTTCGAATTAGCAAGATGATGTTCGAAATCCCGAGATGATGTTCGAATTACCGAGATGATGTTCGAATTAGCAAGATGATGTTCGAATTCCCAAGATGATGTTCGAATTACCGAGATGGTATTCGAATTCCCGAGATGATGTTCGAATCACCGAGATGATGTTCGAATTAGCAAGATGATGTTCAAATTCCCGAGATGATGTTCGAATTACCGAGATGATGTTCGAATTAGCAAGATGATGTTCGAATTCCCGAGATGATGTTCGAATTACCGAGATGATGTTCGAATTACCGAAATGATGTTCGAATTACCGAGATGATGTTCGAATTACCGGGATGATGTTCGAATTACCGGGATGATGTTCGAATTACCGAGATGATGTTCGAATTACCGAGATGATGTTCGAATTCCCGAGATGATGTTCGAATTACCGGGATGATGTTCGAATAACCGAGATGATGTTCGAATTAGCAAGATGATGTTCGAATTACCGAGATGATGTTCGAATTCCCGAGATGATGTTCGAATTCCCGGGATGATGTTCGAATTACCGAGATGATGTTCGAATTAGCAAGATGATGTTCGAATTTCCGAGATGATGTTCGAATTACCGAGATGATGTTCGAATTCCCGAGATGATGTTCGAATTACCGAGATGATGTTCGAATTACTGAGATGATGTTCGAATTAGCAAGATGATGTTCGAATTCCCGAGATGATGTTCGAATTACCGGGAAGATGTTCGAATAACCGAGATGATGTTCGAATTAGGAAGATGATGTTCAAATTACCGAGATGATGTTCGAATTCCCGAGATGATGTTCGAATTCCCGGGATGATGTTCGAATTACCGAGATGATGTTCGAATTAGCAAGATGATGTTCGAATTACCGAGGTGATGTTCGAATTACCGAGATGATGTTTGAATTCCCGAGATGATGTTCGAATTACCGAGATGATGTTCGAATTACCGAGATGATGTTCGAATTACCGAGATGATGTTCGAATTACCGAGATGATGTTCGAATTCCCGAGATGATGTTCGAATTACCGAGATGATGTTCGAATTAACGAGATGATGTTCGAATTCCCGAGATGATGTTCGAATTACCGAGATGATGTTCGAATTACCGAGATGATGTTCGAATTCCCGAGATGATGTTCGAATTACCGAGATGATGTTCGAATTACCGAGATGATGTTCGAATTCCCAAGATGATGTTCGAATTACCGAGATGATGTTCGAATTAGCAAGATGAAGTTCGAATTACTGAGATGATGTTCGAATTCCCGAGATGATGTTCGAATTACCGAGATGATGTTCGAATTACCGAGATGATGTTCGAATTACCGAGATGATGTTCGAATTCCCGAGATGATGTTCGAATTACCGAGATGATGTTCGAATTCCCGAGATAATGTTCGAATTACCGAGATGATGTTCGAATTACCGAGATGATGTTCGAATTACCGAGATGATGTTCGAATTACCGAGATGATGTTCGAATTAGCAAGATGATGTTCGAATTCCCAAGATGATGTTCGAATTACCGAGATGATGTTCGAATTACCGAGATGATGTTCGAATTACCGAGATGATGTTCGAATTAGCAAGATGATGTTCGAATTCCCGAGATGATGTTCGAATTACCGAGATGATGTTCGAATTAGCAAGATGATGTTCGAATTTCCAAGATGATGTTCGAGTTACCGAGATGGTATTCGAATTCCCGAGATGATGTTCGAATTACCGAGATGATGTTCGAATTAGCAAAATGATGTTCGAATTCCCGAGATGATGTTCGAATTACCGAAATGATATTCGAATTAGCAAGATGATGTTCGAATTCCCGAGATGATGTTCGAATTACCGAGATGATGTTCGAATTACCGAGATGATGTTCGAATTACCGAGATGATGTTCGAATTACCGGGATGATGTTCGAATTACCGGGATGATGTTCAAATTACCGAGATGATGTTCGAATTAGCAAGATGATGTTCGAATTCCCGAGATGATGTTCGAATTCCCGAGATGATGTTCGAATTACCGAGATGATGTTCGAATTACCGAGATGATGTTCGAATTAGCAAGATGATGTTCGAATTCCCGAGATGATGATCGAATTACCGGGATGATGTTCGAATAACCGAGATGATGTTCGAATTAGCAAGATGATGTTCGAATTACCGAGATGATGTTCGAATTCCCGAGATGATGTTCGAATTCCCGGGATGATGTTCGAATTACCGAGATGATGTTCGAATTAGCAAGATGATGTTCGAATTACCGAGATGATGTTCGAATTCCCGAGATGATGTTCGAATTCCCGAGATGATGTTCGAATTACCGAGATGATGTTCGAATTACCGAGATGATGTTCGAATTAGCAAAATGATGTTCGAATTACCGAGATGATGTTCGAATTCCCGAGATGATGTTCGATTACCGAGATGATGTTCGAATTACCGAGATGATGTTCGAATTACCGAGATGATGTTCGAATTACCGAGATGATGTTCGAATTCCCGAGATGATGTTCGAATTACCGAGATGATGTTCGAATTAACGAGATGATGTTCGAATTCCCGAGATGATGTTCGAATTACCGAGATGATGTTCGAATTACCGAGATGATGTTCGAATTCCCGAGATGATGTTCGAATTACCGAGATGATGTTCGAATTACCGAGATGATGTTCGAATTCGCGAGATGATGTTCGAATTACCGAGATGATGTCCGAATTAGCAAGATGATGTTCGAATTACCGAGATGATGTTCGAATTCCCGAGATGATGTTCGAATTACCGAGATGATGTTCAAATTACCGAGATGATGTTCGAATTACCGAGATGATGTTCGAATTACCGAGATGATGTTCGAATTCCCGAGTTGATGTTCGAATTACCGAGATGATGTTCGAATTAACGAGATGATGTTCGAATTCCCGAGATGATGTTCGAATTACCGAGATGATGTTCGAATTACCGAGATGATGTTCGAATTCCCGAGATGATGTTCGAATTCCCGAGATGATGTTCGAATTCCCGAGATGATGTTCGAATTAGCAAGATGATGTTCGAATTACCGAGATGATGTTCGAATTACCGAGATGATGTTCGAATTACCGAGATGATGTTCGAATTCCCGAGATGATGTTCGAATTACTGAGATGATGTTCGAATTAGCAAGATGATGTTCGAATTACCGAGATGATGTTCGAATTACCGAGATGATGTTCGAATTAGCAAGATGATGTTCGAATTCCCGAGATAATGTTCGAATTAGCAAGATGATGTTCGAATTCCCGAGATGGTGTTCGAATTACCGAGATGACGTTCGAATTAGCAAGATGATGTTCGAATTCCCAAGATGATGTTCGAATTATCGAGATGATGTTCGAATTACCGCGATGATGTTCGAATTACCGAGATGACATTCGAATTAGCAAGATGATGTTCGAATTCCCAAGATGATGTTCAAATTACTGAGATGATGTTCGAATTACCGAGATGATGTTCGAATTACCGAGATGATGTTCGAATTAGCAAGATGATGTTCGAATTCCCAAGATGATGTTCGAATTACCGAGATGATGTTCGAATTACCGAGATGATGTTCGAATTACCGAGATGATGTTCGAATTAGCAAGATGATGTTCGAATTCCCGAGATGATGTTCGAATTACCGAGATGGTATTCGAATTCCCGAGATGATGTTCGAATTACCGAGATGATGTTCGAATTAGCAAGATGATGTTCGAATTCCCAAGATGATGTTCGAATTACCGAGATGGTATTCGAATTCCCGAGATGATGTTCGAATTCCCGAGATGATGTTCGAATTACCGAGATGGTATTCGAATTCCCGAGATGATGTTCGAATTACCGAGATGATGTTCGAATTAGCAAGATGATGTTCGAATTCCCAAGATGATGTTCAAATTACTGAGATGATGTTCGAATTACCGAGATGATGTTCGAAATACCGAGATGATGTTCGAATTAGCAAGATGATGTTCGAATTCCCAAGATGATGTTCGAATTACCGAGATGATGTTCGAATTACCGAGATGATGTTCGAATTACCGAGATGATGTTCGAATTAGCAAGATGATGTTCGAATTCCCGAGATGATGTTCGAATTACCGAGATGGTATTCGAATTCCCGAGATGATGTTCGAATTACCGAGATGATGTTCGAATTAGCAAGATGTTGTTCGAATTCCCAAGATGATGTTCGAATTACCGAGATGGTACTCGAATTCCCGAGATGATGTTCGAATTACCGAGATGATGTTCGAATTAGCAATATGATGTTCGAATTCCCGAGATGATGTTCGAATTACCGAGATGATGTTCGAATTAGCAAGATGATATTCGAATTCCCGAGATGATGTTCGAATTACCGAGATGATGTTCGAATTACCGAGATGATGTTCGAATTACCGAGATGATGTTCGAATTACCGGGATGATGTTCGAATTACCGGGATGATGTTCGAATTACCGAGATGATGTTCGAATTACCGAGATGATGTTCGAATTCCCGAGATGATGTTCGAATTACCGGGATGATGTTCGAATAACCGAGATGATGTTCGAATTAGCAAGAAGATGTTCGAATTACCGAGATGATGTTCGAATTCCCGAGATGATGTTCGAATTCCCGGGATGATGTTCGAATTACCGAGATGATGTTCGAATTAGCAAGATGATGTTCGAATTACCGAGATGATGTTCGAATTCCCGAGATGATGTTCGAATTCCCGAGATGATGTTCGAATTACCGAGATGATGTTCGAATTACCGAGATGATGTTCGAATTAGCAAGATGATGTTCGAATTCCCGAGACGATGTTCGAATTACCGGGATGATGTTCGAATAAACGAGATGATGTTCGAATTAGCAAGATGATGTTCGAATTACCGAGATGATGTTCGAATTCCCGAGATGATGTTCGAATTCCCGGGATGATGTTCGAATTACCGAGGTGATGTTCGAATTAGCAAGATGATGTTCGAATTACCGAGATGATGTTCGAATTCCCGAGATGATGTTCGAATTCCCGAGATGATGTTCGAATTACCGAGATGATGTTCGAATTCCCGAGATGATGTTCGAATTAACGAGATGATGTTTGAATTCCCGAGATGATGTTCGAATTACCGAGATGATGTTCGAATTACCGAGATGATGTTCGAATTACCGAGATGATGTTCGAATTCCCGAGATAATGTTCGAATTACCGAGATGATGTTCGAATTACCGAGATGATGTTCGAATTAGCAAGATGATGTTCGAATTCCCGAGATGATGTTCGAATTACCGAGATGATGTTCGAAATCCCGAGATGATGTTCGAATTACCGAGATGATGTTCGAATTCCCGAGATGATGTTCGAATTACCGAGATGATGTTCGAATTACCGAGATAATGTTCGAATTCCCGAGATGATGTTCGAATTACCGAGATGATGTTCGAATTACCGAGATGAAGTTCGAATTACCGAGATGATGTTCGAATTACCGAGATGATGTTCGAATTCCCGAGATGATGTTCGAATTACCGAGATGATGTTCGAATTAACGAGATGATGTTCGAATTCCCGAGATGATGTTCGAATTACCGAGATGATTTTCGAATTACCGAGATGATGTTCGAATTCCCGAGATGATGTTCGAATTACCGAGATGATGTTCGAATTACCGAGATGATGTTCGAATTCCCGAGATGATGTTCGAATTACCGAGATGATGTTCGAATTAGCAAGATGAAGTTCGAATTACTGAGATGATGTTAGAATTCCCGAGATGATGTTCGAATTACCGAGATGATGTTCGAATTACCGAGATGATGTTCGAATTACCGAGATGATGTTCGAATTCCCGAGATGATGTTCGAATTAACGAGATGATGTTCGAATTCCCGAGATGATGTTCGAATTACCGAGATGATGTTCGAATTACCGAGATGATGTTCAAATTACCGAGATGATGTTCGAATTACCGAGATGATGTTCGAATTCCCGAGATAATGTTCGAATTACCGAGATGATGTTCGAATTACCGAAATGATGTTCGAATTACCGAGATGATGTTCGAATTACCGAGATGATGTTCGAATTAGCAAGATGATGTTCGAATTACCAAGACGATGTTCGAATTACCGAGATGATGTTCGAATTACCGAGATGATGTTCGAATAACCGAGATGATGTTCGAATTAGCAAGATGATGTTCGAATTCCCGAAATGATGTTCGAATTACCGAGATGATGTTCGAATTAGCAAGATGATGTTCGAATTCCCAAGATGATGTTCGAGTTACCGAGATGGTATTCGAATTCCCGAGATGATGTTCGAATTACCGAGATGATGTTCGAATTAGCAAGATGATGTTCGAATTCCCGAGATGATGTTCGAATTACCGAGATGATGTTCGAATTAGCAAGATGATGTTGGAATTCCCGAGATGATGTTTGAATTACCGAGATGATGTTCGAATAACCGAGATGATGTTCGAATTACCGAGATGATGTTCGAATTACCGGGATGATGTTCGAATTACCGGGATGATGTTCAAATTACCGAGATGATGTTCGAATTAGCAAGATGATGTTCGAATTCCAGAGATTATGTTCGAATTCCCGAGATGATGTTCGAATTACCGAGATGATGTTCGAATTACCGAGATGATGTTCGAATTAGCAAGATGATGTTCGAATTCCCGAGATGATGTTCGAATTCCCGGGATGACGTTCGAATAACCGATATGATGTTCGAATTAGCAAGATGATGTTCGAATTACCGAGATGATATTCGAATTCCCGAGATGATGTTCGAATTCCCGGGATGATGTTCGAATTACCGAGATGATGTTCGAATTAGCAAGATGATGTTCGAATTACCGAGACGATGTTCGAATTCCCGAGATGATGTTCGAATTCCCGAGCTGATGTTTGAATTACCGAGATGATGTTCAAATTACCGAGATGATGTTCGAATTAGCAAGATGATGTTAGAATTCCCGAGATGATGTTCGAATTAGCAAGATGATTTTCGATTTACCGAGATGATGTTCGAATTACCGAGATGATGTTCGAATTCCCGAGATGATGTTCGAATTCCCGAGATAATGTTCGAATTACCGAGATGATGTTCGAATTACCGAGATGATGTTCGAATTAGCAAGATGATGTTCGAATTCCCGAGATGATATTCGAATTACCGAGATGATGTTCGAAATCCCGAGATGATGTTCGAATTACCGAGATGATGTTCGAATTCCCGAGATGATGTTCGAATTACCGAGATGATGTTCGAATTACCGAGATGATGTTCGAATTCCCGAGATGATGTTCGAATCACCGAGATGATGTTCGAATTACCGAGATGAAGTTCGAATTACCGAGATGATGTTCGAATTACCGAGATGATGTTCGAATTCCCGAGATGATGTTCGAATTACCGAGATGATGTTCGAATTAACGAGATGATGTTCGAATTCCCGAGATGATGTTCGAATTACCGAGATGATTTTCGAATTACCGAGATGATGTTCGAATTCCCGAGATGATGTTCGAATTACCGAGATGATGTTCGAATTACCGAGATGATGTTCGAATTCCCGAGATGATGTTCGAATTACCGAGATGATGTTCGAATTAGCAAGATGAAGTTCGAATTACTGAGATGATGTTAGAATTCCCGAGATGATTTTCGAATTACCGAGATGATGTTCGAATTACCGAGATGATGTTCGAATTACCGAGATGATGTTCGAATTCCCGAGATGATGTTCGAATTAACGAGATGATGTTCGAATTCCCGAGATGATCTTCGAATTACCGAGATGATGTTCGAATTACCGAGATGATGTTCAAATTACCGAGATGATGTTCGAATTACCGAGATGATGTTCGAATTCCCGAGATAATGTTCGAATTACCGAGATGATGTTCGAATTACCGAAATGATGTTCGAATTAGCAAGATGATGTTGGAATTCCCGAGATGATGTTTGAATTACCGAGATGATGTTCGAATAACCGAGATGATGTTCGAATTACCGAGATGATGTTCGAATTACCGGGATGATGTTCGAATTACCGGGATGATGTTCAAATTACCGAGATGATGTTCGAATTAGCAAGATGATGTTCGAATTCCAGAGATTATGTTCGAATTCCCGAGATGATGTTCGAATTACCGAGATGATGTTCGAATTACCGAGATGATGTTCGAATTAGCAAGATGATGTTCGAATTCCCGAGATGATGTTCGAATTACCGGGATGATGTTCGAATAACCGATATGATGTTCGAATTAGCAAGATGATGTTCGAATTACCGAGATGATGTTCGAATTCCCGAGATGATGTTCGAATTCCCGGGATGATGTTCGAATTACCGAGATGATGTTCGAATTAGCAAGATGATGTTCGAATTACCGAGACGATGTTCGAATTCCCGAGATGATGTTCGAATTCCCGAGCTGATGTTCGAATTACCGAGATGATGTTCGAATTACCGAGATGATGTTCGAATTAGCAAGATGATGTTAGAATTCCCGAGATGATGTTCGAATTAGCAAGATGATTTTCGATTTACCGAGATGATGTTCGAATTACCGAGATGATGTTCGAATTCCCGAGATGATATTCGAATTAACGAGATGATGTTCGAATTACCGAGATGATGTTCGAATTACCGAGATGATGTTCGAATTCCCGAGATGATGTTCGAATTACCGAGATGATGTTCGAATTACCGAGATGATGTTCGAATTACCGAGATGATGTTCGAATTACCGAGATGATGTTCGAATTACCGAGATAATGTTCGAATTCCCGAGATAATGTTCGAATTAACGAGATGATTTTCGAATTACCGAGGTGATGTTCAAATTACCGAGATGATGTTCGAATTAACGAGATGATGTTCGAATTAACGAGATGATGTTCGAATTAACGAGATGATGTTCAAATTAACGAGATGATGTTCGAATTATCGAGATGAAGTTCGAATTAACGAGATGATGTTCGAATTAACGAGATGATGTTCGAATTAACGAGATGATGTTCAAATTAACAAGACGATGTTCGAATTACCGAGATGATGTTCGAATTAACGAGATGATGTTTGAATTAACGAGATGGTGTTCGAATTAACGGGATGATGTTCAAATTAACGAGATAATGTTCAAATTAACAAGATGATGTTCGAATTAACAAGATGATGTTCGAATTACCGAGATGATGTTCGAATTAACAAGATGATGTTCGAATTAACAAGATGATGTTCGAATTAACGAGGTGATGTTCAAATTAATAAGATGATGTTCGAATTAACAAGATGATGTTCGAATTAGCAAGATGATGTTCGAATTAAGAAGATGATGTTCGAATTAACAGGATGATGTTCGAATTAACAGGATGATGTTCGAATTAACAGGATGATGTTCGAATTAACAAGATGATGTTCGAACTAACAAGATGATGTTCGAATTAACAAAATGATGTTCGAATTAACGAGATGATGTTCGAATTATCGAGATGATGTTCGAATTAACAAGATGATGTTTGAGTTAACAAGATGATGTTCGAATTAACAAGATGATGTTCGAATTAACAAGATGATGTTCGAATTAACGAGGTGATGTTCAAGTTAATAAGATGATGTTCGAATTAACAAGATGATGTTCGAATTAGCAAGATGATGTTCGAATTAAGAAGATGATGTTCGAATTAACAGGATGATGTTTGAATTAACAGGATGATGTTCGAATTAACAAGATGATGTTCGAATTAACAGGATGATGTTCGAATTAACAAGATGATGTTCGAACTAACAGGATGATGTTCGAATTAACAAGATGATGTTCGAATTAACACGATGATGTTCGAAATAACAGGATGAAGTTCGAATTAACAAGATGATGTTCGAACTAACAAGATGATGTTCGAATTAACAAGATGATGTTCGAATTAACAAAATGATGTTCGAATTATCGAGATGATGTACAAATTAATAAGATGATGTTCGAATTAACAAGATGATGTTCGAATTAACAAGATGATGTTCGAATTAACAAGATGATGTTCGAATTAACAAGATGATGTTCGAATTAACAGGATGATGTTCGAATTAACAAGATGACGTTCGAATTAACAGGATGATGTTCGAATTAACAAGATGATGTTCGAACTAACAAGATGATGCTCGAATTAACAAAATGATGTTCTAATTAACAAGATGATGTTCCAATTATCGAGATGATGTTCGAATTAACAGGATGAATTTCGAATTAACAAGATGATGTTCGAAACCAGGATGATTTTCGAATTAACAAGATGATGTTCGAATTAACAGGATGATGTTCGAATTACCGAGATGATGTTCGAATTCCCGAGATGATGTTCGAATTACCGAGATGATGTTCGAATTACCGAGATGATGTTCGAATTACCGAGATGACGTTCGAATTACCGAGATGATGTTCGAATTCCCGAGATGATGTTCGAATTACCGAGATGGTGTTCGAATTAACGAGATGATGTTCGAATTCCCGAGATGATGTTCGAATTACCGAGATGATGTTCGAATTACCGAGATGATGTTCGAATTACCGAGATGATGTTCGAATTCCCGAGATGATGTTCGAATTCCCGAGATGATGTTCGAACAACCGAGATGATGTTCGAATTGGCAAGATGATGTTCGAATTACCGAGATGATGTTCGAATTACCGAGATGATGTTCGAATTCCCGAGATGATGTTCGAATTCCCGGGATGATGTTCGAATTACCGAGATGATGTTCGAATTAGCAAGATGATGTTCGAATTACCGAGATGATGTTCGAATTCCCGAGATGATGTTCGAATTACCGAGATGATGTTCGAATTACCGAGATGATGTTCGAATTACCGAGATGATGTTCGAATTAGCAAGATGATGTTCGAATTCCCGAGATGATGTTCGAATTACCGGGATGATGTTCGAATAACCGAGATGATGTTCGAATTAGCAAGATGATGTTCGAATTACCGAGATGATGTTCGAATTCCCGAGATGATGTTCGAATTCCCGGGATGATGTTCGAATTACCGAGATGATGTTCGAATTAGCAAGATGATGTTCGAATTACCGAGATGATGTTCGAAATCCCGAGATGATGTTCGAATTCCCGAGATGATGTTCGAATTACCGAGATGATGTTCGAATTACCGAGATGATGTTCGAATTAGCAAAATGATGTTCGAATTACCGAGATGATGTTCGAATTCCCGAGATGATGTTCGATTACCGAGATGATGTTCGAATTACCGAGATGATGTTCGAATTACCGAGATGATGTTCGAATTACCGAGATGATGTTCGAATTCCCGAGATGATGTTCGAATTACCGAGATGATGTTCGAATTAACGAGATGATGTTCGAATTCCCGAGATGATGTTCGAATTACCGAGATGATGTTCGAATTACCGAGATGATGTTCGAATTCCCGAGATGATGTTCGAATTACCGAGATGATGTTCGAATTACCGAGATGATGTTCGAATTCGCGAGATGATGTTCGAATTACCGAGATGATGTCCGAATTAGCAAGATGATGTTCGAATTACCGAGATGATGTTCGAATTCCCGAGATGATGTTCGAATTACCGAGATGATGTTCAAATTACCGAGATGATGTTCGAATTAGCAAGATGATGTTCGAATTACCGAGATGATGTTCGAATTACCGAGATGATGTTCGAATTCCCGAGATGATGTTCGAATTAACGAGATGATGTTCGAATTCCCGAGATGATGTTCGAATTACCGAGATGATGTTCGAATTACCGAGATGATGTTCGAATTCCCGAGATGATGTTCGAATTCCCGAGATGATGTTCGAATTACCGAGATGATGTTCGAATTAGCGAGATGAAGTTCGAATTACTGAGATGATGTTCGAATTCCCGAGATGATGTTCGAATTACCGAGATGATGTTCGAATTACCGAGATGATGTTCGAATTACCGAGATGATGTTCGAATTACCGAGATGATGTTCGAATTACCGAGATGATGTTCGAATTCCCGAGATGATGTTCGAATTAACGAGATGATGTTCGAATTCCCGAGATGATGTTCGAATTACCGAGATGATGTTCGAATTAACGAGATGATGTTCGAATTACCGAGATGATGTTCGAATTACCGAGATGATGTTCGAATTCCCGAGATAATGTTCGAATTACCGAGATGATGTTCGAATTACCGAGATGATGTTCGAATTACCGAGATGATGTTCGAATTACCGAGATGATGTTCGAATTAGCAAGATGATGTTCGAATTCCCAAGATGATGTTCGAATTACCGAGATGATGTTCGAATTACCGAGATGATGTTCGAATTACCGAGATGATGTTCGAATTAGCAAGATGATGTTCGAATTCCAGAGATGATGTTCGAATTACCGAGATGATGTTCGAATTAGCAAGATGATGTTCGAATTCCCAACATGATGTTCGAGTTACCGAGATGGTATTCGAATTCCCGAGATGATGTTCGAATTACCGAGATGATGTTCGAATTAGCAAGATGATGTTCGAATTCCCGAGATGATGTTCGAATTACCGAGATGATGTTCGAATTAGCAAGATGATGTTCGAATTCCCGAGATGATGTTCGAATAACCGAGATGATGTTCGAATTACCGAGATTATGTTCGAATTACCGAGATGATGTTCGAATTACCGGGATGATGTTCGAATTCCCGAGATGATGTTCGAATTCCCGAGATGATGTTCGAATTACCGAGATGATGTTCGAATTACCGAGATGATGTTCGAATTAGCAAGATGATGTTCGAATTCCCGAGATGATGTTCGAATTAGCAAGATGATGTTCGAATTACCGAGATGATGTTCGAATTACCGAGATGATGTTCGAATTCCCGAGATGATGTTCGAATTAACGAGATGATGTTCGAATTCCCGAGATGATGTTCGAATTACCGAGATGATGTTCGAATTACCGAGATGCTGTTCGAATTACCGAGATGATGTTCGAATTCCCGAGATAATGTTCGAATTACCGAGATGATGTTCGAATTACCGAGATGATGTTCGAATTAGCAAGATGATGTTCGAATTCCCGAGATGATGTTCGAATTACCGAGATGATGTTCGAAATCCCGAGATGATGTTCGAATTACCGAGATGATGTTCGAATTTCCGAGATGATGTTCGAATTACCGAGATGATGTTCGATTTACCGAGATGATGTTCGAATTCCCGAGATGATGTTCGAATTACCGAGATTATGTTCGAATTACCGTGATGATGTTCGAATTACCGAGATGATGTTCGAATTACCGAGATGATGTTCGAATTCCCGAGATGATGTTCGAATTACCGAGATGATGTTCGAATTAACGAGATGATGTTCGAATTCCCGAGATGATGTTCGAATTACCGAGATGATGTTCGAATTACCGAGATGATGTTCGAATTCCCGAGATGATGTTCGAATCACCGAGATGATGTTCGAATTACCGAGATGATGTTCGAATTCCCGAGATGATGTTCGAATTCCCGAGATGATGTTCGAATTACCGAGATGATGTTCGAATTAGCAAGATGAAGTTCGAATTACTGAGATGATGTTCGAATTCCCGAGATGATGTTCGAATTACCGAGATGATGTTCGAATTACCGAGATGATGTTCGAATTACCGAGATGATGTTCGAATTCCCGAGATGATGTTCGAATTAACGAGATGATGTTCGAATTCCCGAGATGATGTTCGAATTACCGAGATGATGTTCGAATTACCGAGATGATGTTCGAATTACCGAGATGATGTTCGAATTACCGAGATGATGTTCGAATTCCCGAGATAATGTTCGAATTACCGAGATGATGTTCGAATTACCGAGATGATGTTCGAATTACCGAGATGATGTTCGAATTACCGAGATGATGTTCGAATTAGCAAGATGATGTTCGAATTCCCAAGATGATGTTCGAATTACCGAGATGATGTTCGAATTACCGAGATGATGTTCGAATTACCGAGATGATGTTCGAATTAGCAAGATGATGTTCGAATTCCCGAGATGATGTTCGAATTACCGAGATGATGTTCGAATTAGCAAGTTGATGTTCGAATTCCCAAGATGATGTTCGAGTTACCGAGATGGTATTCGAATTCCCGAGATGATGTTCGAATTACCGAGATGATGTTCGAATTAGCAAGATGATGTTCGAATTCCCGAGATGATGTTCGAATTACCGAGATGATGTTCGAATTAGCAAGATGATGTTCGAATTCCCGAGATGATGTTCGAATAACCGAGATGATGTTCGAATTACCGAGATGATGTTCGAATTACCGAGATGATGTTCGAATAACCGGGATGATGTTCGAATTACCGGGATGATGTTCAAATTACCGAGATGATGTTCGAATTAGCAAGATGATGTTCGAATTCCCGAGATGATGTTCGAATTCCCGAGATGATGTTCGAATTACCGAGATAATGTTCGAATTACCGAGATGATGTTCGAATTAGCAAGATGATGTTTGAATTCCCGAGATGATGTTCGAATTACCGGGATGATGTTCGAATAACCGAGATGATGTTCGAATTAGCAAGATGATGTTCGAATTACCGAGATGATGTTCGAATTCCCGAGATGATGTTCGAATTCCCGGGATGATGTTCGAATTACCGAGATGATGTTCGAATTAGCAAGATGATGTTCGAATTACCGAGATGATGTTCGAATTCCCGAGATGATGTTCGAATTCCCGAGATGATGTTCGAATTACCGAGATGATGTTCGAATTACCGAGATGGTGTTCGAATTAGCAAAATGATGTTCGAATTCCCGAGATGATGTTCGAATTAGCAAGATTATGTTCGAATTACCGAGATGATGTTCGAATTACCGAGATGATGTTCGAATTCCCGAGATGATGTTCGAATTAACGAGATGATGTTCGAATTAACGAGATGATGTTCGAATTACCGAGATGATGTTCGAATTACCGAGATGATGTTCGAATTACCGAGATGATGTTCGAATTACCGAGATGATGTTCGAATTACCGAGATAATGTTCGAATTACCGAGATGATGTTCGAATTCCCGAGATGATGTTCGAATTACCGAGATGATGTTCGAATTCCCGAGATGATGTTCGAATTACCGAGATGATGTTCGAATTAGCAAGATGATGTTCGAATTCCCGAGATGATGTTCGAATTACCGAGATGATGTTCGAATTAGCAAGATGATGTTCGAATTCCCGAGATGATGTTCGAATATCCGAGATGATGTTCGAATTACCGAGATGATGTTCGAATTACCGAGATGATGTTCGAATTACCGGGATGATGTTCGAATTACCGGGATGATGTTCAAGTTACCGAGATGATGTTCGAATTAGCAAGATGATGTTCGAATTCCCGAGATGATGTTCGAATTCCCGAGATGATGTTCGAATTACCGAGATAATGTTCGAATTACCGAGATGATGTTCGAATTAGCAAGATGATGTTCGAATTCCCGAGATGATGTTCGAATTACCGAGATGATGTTCGAATAACCGGGATGATGTTCGAATTACCGAGATGATGTTCGAATTCCCGAGATGATGTTCGAATTACCGAGATGATGTTCGAATTACCGAGATGATGTTCGAATTAGCAAGATGATGTTCGAATTCCCGAGATGATGTTCGAATTAGCAAGATGATGTTCGAATTACCGAGATGATGTTCGAATTACCGAGATGATGTTCGAATTACCGAGATGATGTTCGAATTAACGAGATGATGTTCGAATTCCCGAGATGATGTTCGAATTACCGAGAAGATGTTCGAATTACCGAGATGATGTTCGAATTACCGAGATGATGTTCGAATTACCGAGATGATGTTCGAATTCCCGAGATAATGTTCGAATTACCGAGATGATGTTCGAATTACCGAGATGATGTTCGAATTACCGAGATGATGTTCGAATTACCGAGATGATGTTCGAATTAGCAAGATGATGTTCGAATTCCCAAGATGATGTTCGAATTACCGAGATGATGTTCGAATTACCGAGATGATGTTCGAATTACCGAGATGATGTTCGAATTAGCAAGATGATGTTCGAATTCCCGAGATGATGTTCGAATTACCGAGATGATGTTCGAATTAGCAAGATGATGTTCGAATTCCCAAGATGATGTTCGAGTTACCGAGATGGTATTCGAATTCCCGAGATGATGTTCGAATTACCGAGATGATGTTCGAATTAGCAAGATGATGTTCGAATTCCCGAGATGATGTTCGAATTACCGAGATGATGTTCGAATTAGCAAGATGATGTTCGAATTCCCGAGATGATGTTCGAATAACCGAGATGATGTTCGAATTACCGAGATGATGTTCGAATTACCGAGATGATGTTCGAATAACCGGGATGATGTTCGAATTACCGGGATGATGTTCAAATTACCGAGATGATGTTCGAATTAGCAAGATGATGTTCGAATTCCCGAGATGATGTTCGAATTCCCGAGATGATGTTCGAATTACCGAGATAATGTTCGAATTACTGAGATGATGTTCGAATTAGCAAGATGATGTTCGAATTCCCGAGATGATGTTCGAATTACCGGGATGATGTTCGAATAACCGAGATGATGTTCGAATTAGCAAGATGATGTTCGAATTACCGAGATGATGTTCGAATTCCCGAGATGATGTTCGAATTCCCGGGATGATGTTCGAATTACCGAGATGATGTTCGAATCAGCAAGATGATGTTCGAATTACCGAGATGATGTTCGAATTCCCGAGATGATGTTCGAATTCCCGAGATGATGTTCGAATTACCGAGATGATGTTCGAATTACCGAGATGGTGTTCGAATTAGCAAAATGATGTTCGAATTCCCGAGATGATGTTCGAATTAGCAAGATTATGTTCGAATTACCGAGATGATGTTCGAATTACCGAGATGATGTTCGAATTCCCGAGATGATGTTCGAACCAACGAGATGATGTTCGAATTAACGAGATGATGTTCGAATTACCGAGATGATGTTCGAATTACCGAGATGATGTTCGAATTACCGAGATGATGTTCGAATTACCGAGATGATGTTCGAATTACCGAGATAATGTTCGAATTCCCGAGATGATGTTCGAATTACCGAGATGATGTTCGAATTCCCGAGATGATGTTCGAATTACCGAGATGATGTTCGAATTAGCAAGATGATGTTCGAATTCCCGAGATGATGTTCGAATTACCGAGATGATGTTCGAATTAGCAAGATGATGTTCGAATTCCCGAGATGATGTTCGAATATCCGAGATGATGTTCGAATTACCGAGATGATGTTCGAATTACCGAGATGATGTTCGAATTACCGGGATGATGTTCGAATTACCGGGATGATGTTCAAGTTACCGAGATGATGTTCGAATTAGCAAGATGATGTTCGAATTCCCGAGATGATGTTCGAATTCCCGAGATGATGTTCGAATTACCGAGATAATGTTCGAATTACCGAGATGATGTTCGAATTAGCAAGATGATGTTCGAATTCCCGAGATGATGTTCGAATTACCGGGATGATGTTCGAATAACCGAGATGATTTTCGAATTAGCAAGATGATGTTCGAATTACCGAGATGATGTTCGAATTCCCGAGATGATGTTCGAATTCCCGGGATGATGTTCGAATTACCGAGATGATGTTCGAATTAGCAAGATGATGTTCGAATTACCGAGATGATGTTCGAATTCCCGAGATGATGTTCGAATTCCCGAGATGATGTTCGAATTACCGAGATGATGTTCGAATTACCGAGATGATGTTCGAATTAGCAAGGTGATGTTCGAATTCCCGAGATGATGTTCGAATTAGCAAGATGATGTTCGAATTACCGAGATGATGTTCGAATTACCGAGATGATGTTCGAATTCCCGAGATGATGTTCGAATTAACGAGATGATGTTCGAATTAACGTGATGATGTTCGAATTACCGAGATGATGTTCGAATTACCGAGATGATGTTCGAATTACCGAGATGATGTTCGAATTACCGAGATGATGTTCGAATTACCGAGATAATGTTCGAATTACCGAGATGATGTTCGAATTCCCGAGATGATGTTCGAATTACCGAGATGATGTTCGAATTCCCGAGATGATGTTCGAATTAGCAAGATGATGTTCGAATTACCGAGATGATGTTCGAATTACCGAGATGATGTTCGAATTACCGAGATGATGTTCGAATTCCCGAGATGATGTTCGAATTACCGAGATGATGTTCGAATTAGCAAGATGATGTTCGAATTACCGAGATGATGTTCGAATTACCGAGATGATGTTCGAATTAGCAAGATTATGTTCGAATTCCCGAGATAATGTTCGAATTAGCAAGATGATGTTCGAATTCCCGAGATGGTGTTCGAATTACCGAGATGATGTTCGAATTCCCAAGATGATGTTCGAATTAGCAAGATGATGTTCGAATTCCCGAGATGATGTTCGAATTACCGAGATGATGTTCGAATTAGCAAGATGATGTTCGAATTCCCAAGATGATGTTCGAATTTCCGAGATGATGTTCGAATTACCGAGATGATGTTCGAATTACCGAGATGACGTTCGAATTAGCAAGATGATGTTCGAATTCCCGAGATGATGTTCGAATTACCGAGATGATGTTCGAATTAGCAAGATGATGTTCGAATTCCCAAGATGATAATCGAATTACCGAGATGGTATTGGAATTCCCGAGATGATGTTCGAATTACCGAGATGATGTTCGAATTAGCAAGATGATGTTCGAATTCCCGAGATGATGTTCGAATTACCGAGATGATGTTCGAATTCCCGAGATGATGTTCGAATTCCCGAGATGATGTTCGATTTACCGAGATGATGTTCGAATTCCCGAGATGATGTTCGAATTACCGAGATGATGTTCGAATTACCGTGATGATGTTCGAATTACCGAGATGATGTTCGAATTGCCGAGATGATGTTCGAATTCCCGAGATGATGTTCGAATTACCGAGATGATGTTCGAATTAACGAGATGATGTTCGAATTCCCGAGATGATGTTCGAATTACCGAGATGATGTTCGAATTACCGAGATGATGTTCGAATTCCCGAGATGATGTTCGAATCACCGAGATGATGTTCGAATTACCGAGATGATGTTCGAATTCCCGAGATGATGTTCGAATTCCCGAGATGATGTTCGAATTACCGAGATGATGTTCGAATTAGCAAGATGAAGTTCGAATTACTGAGATGATGTTCGAATTCCCGAGATGATGTTCGAATTACCGAGATGATGTTCGAATTACCGAGATGATGTTCGAATTACCGAGATGATGTTCGAATTCCCGAGATGATGTTCGAATTAACGAGATGATGTTCGAATTCCCGAGATGATGTTCGAATTACCGAGATGATGTTCGAATTACCGAGATGATGTTCGAATTACCGAGATGATGTTCGAATTACCGAGATGATGTTCGAATTCCCGAGATAATGTTCGAATTACCGAGATGATGTTCGAATTACCGAGATGATGTTCGAATTACCGAGATGATGTTCGAATTACCGAGATGATGTTCGAATTAGCAAGATGATGTTCGAATTCCCAAGATGATGTTCGAATTACCGAGATGATGTTCGAATTACCGAGATGATGTTCGAATTACCGAGATGATGTTCGAATTAGCAAGATGATGTTCGAATTCCCGAGATGATGTTCGAATTACCGAGATGATGTTCGAATTAGCAAGATGATGTTCGAATTCCCAAGATGATGTTCGAGTTACCGAGATGGTATTCGAATTCCCGAGATGATGTTCGATTTACCGAGATGATGTTCGAATTAGCAAGATGATGTTCGAATTCCCGAGATGATGTTCGAATTACCGAGATGATGTTCGAATTAGCAAGATGATGTTCGAATTCCCGAGATGATGTTCGAATTACCGAGATGATGTTCGAATTACCGAGATGATGTTCGAATTAGCAAGATGATGTTCGAATTCCCGAGATGATGTTCGAATTAGCAAGATGATGTTCGAATTACCGAGATGATGTTCGAATTACCGAGATGATGTTCGAATTCCCGAGATGATGTTCGAATTAACGAGATGATGTTCGAATTCCCGAGATGATGTTCGAATTACCGAGATGATGTTCGAATTACCGAGATGATGTTCGAATTACCGAGATGATGTTCGAATTCCCGAGATAATGTTCGAATTACCGAGATGATGTTCGAATTACCGAGATGATGTTCGAATTAGCAAGATGATGTTCGAATTCCCGAGATGATGTTCGAATTACCGAGATGATGTTCGAAATCCCGAGATGATGTTCGAATTACCGAGATGATGTTCGAATTCCCGAGATGATGTTCGAATTACCGAGATGATGTTCGAATTACCGAGATGATGTTCGAATTCCCGAGATGATGTTCGAATTACCGAGATGATGTTCGAATTACCGAGATGACGTTCGAATTAGCAAGATGATGTTCTAATTCCCGAGATGATGTTCGAATTACCGAGATGATGTTCGAATTAGCAAGATGATGTTCGAATTCCCAAGATGATGTTCGAATTACCGAGATGGTATTGGAATTCCCGAGATGATGTTCGAATTACCGAGATGATGTTCGAATTAGCAAGATGATGTTCGAATTCCCGAGATGATGTTCGAATTACCGAGATGATGTTCGAATTCCCGAGATGATGTTCGAATTACCGAGATGATGTTCGATTTACCGAGATGATGTTCGAATTCCCGAGATGATGTTCGAATTACCGAGATGATGTTCGAATTACCGTGATGATGTTCGAATTACCGAGATGATGTTCGAATTACCGAGATGATGTTCGAATTCCCGAGATGATGTTCGAATTACCGAGATGATGTTCGAATTAACGAGATGATGTTCGAATTCCCGAGATGATGTTCGAATTACCGAGATGATGTTCGAATTACCGAGATGATGTTCGAATTCCCGAGATGATGTTCGAATCACCGAGATGATGTTCGAATTACCGAGATGATGTTCGAATTCCCGAGATGATGTTCGAATTCCCGAAATGATGTTCGAATTACCGAGATGATGTTCGAATTAGCAAGATGAAGTTCGAATTACTGAGATGATGTTCGAATTCCCGAGATGATGTTCGAATTACCGAGATGATGTTCGAATTACCGAGATGATGTTCGAATTACCGAGATGATGTTCGAATTCCCGAGATGATGTTCGAATTAACGAGATGATGTTCGAATTCCCGAGATGATGTTCGAATTACCGAGATGATGTTCGAATTACCGAGATGATGTTCGAATTACCGAGATGATGTTCGAATTACCGAGATGATGTTCGAATTCCCGAGATAATGTTCGAATTACCGAGATGATGTTCGAATTACCGAGATGATGTTCGAATTACCGAGATGATGTTCGAATTACCGAGATGATGTTCGAATTAGCAAGATGATGTTCGAATTCCCAAGATGATGTTCGAATTACCGAGATGATGTTCGAATTACCGAGATGATGTTCGAATTACCGAGATGATGTTCGAATTAGCAAGATGATGTTCGAATTCCCGAGATGATGTTCGAATTACCGAGATGATGTTCGAATTAGCAAGATGATGTTCGAATTCCCAAGATGATGTTCGAGTTACCGAGATGGTATTCGAATTCCCGAGATGATGTTCGAATTACCGAGATGATGTTCGAATTAGCAAGATGATGTTCGAATTCCCGAGATGATGTTCGAATTACCGAGATGATGTTCGAATTAGCAAGATGATGTTCGAATTCCCGAGATGATGTTCGAATAACCGAGATGATGTTCGAATTACCGAGATGATGTTCGAATTACCGAGATGATGTTCGAATTACCGGGATGATGTTCGAATTACCGGGATGATGTTCAAATTACCGAGATGATGTTCGAATTAGCAAGATGATGTTCGAATTCCCGAGATGATGTTCGAATTCCCGAGATGATGTTCGAATAACCGAGATAATGTTCGAATTACCGAGATGATGTTCGAATTAGCAAGATGATGTTCGAATTCCCGAGATGATGTTCGAATTACCGGGATGATGTTCGAATAACCGAGATGATGTTCGAATTAGCAAGATGATGTTCGAATTACCGAGATGATGTTCGAATTCCCTAGATGATGTTCGAATTCCCGGGATGATGTTCGAATTACCGAGATGATGTTCGAATTAGCAAGATGATGTTCGAATTACCGAGATGATGTTCGAATTCCCGAGATGATGTTCGAATTCCCGAGATGATGTTCGAATTAACGAGATGATGTTCGAATTAACGAGATGATGTTCGAATTACCGAGATGATGTTCGAATTACCGAGATGATGTTCGAATTACCGAGATGATGTTCGAATTACCGAGATGATGTTCGAATTACCGAGATAATGTTCGAATTACCGAGATGATGTTCGAATTCCCGAGATGATGTTCGAATTACCGAGATGATGTTCGAATTCCCGAGATGATGTTCGAATTACCGAGATGATGTTCGAATTAGCAAGATGATGTTCGAATTCCCGAGATGATTTTCGAATTACCGAGATGATGTTCGAATTAGCAAGATGATGTTCGAATTCCCGAGATGATGTTCGAATAACCGAGATGATGTTCGAATTACCGAGATGATGTTCGAATTACAGAGATGATGTTCGAATTACCGGGATGATGTTCGAATTACCGGGATGATGTTCAAATTACCGAGATGATGTTCGAATTAGCAAGATGATGTTCGAATTCCCGAGATGATGTTCGAATTCCCAAGATGATGTTCGAATCACCGAGATAATGTTCGAATTACCGAGATGATGTTCGAATTAGCAAGATGATGTTCGAATTCCCGAGATGATGTTCGAATTACCGGGATGATGTTCGAATAACCGAGATGATGTTCGAATTAGCAAGATGATGTTCGAATTACCGAGATGATGTTCGAATTCCCGAGATGATGTTCGAATTCCCGGGATGATGTTCGAATTACCGAGATGATGTTCGAATTAGCAAGATGATGTTCGAATTACCGAGATGATGTTCGAATTCCCGAGATGATGTTCGAATTCCCGAGATGATGTTCGAATTACCGAGATGATGTTCGAATTACCGAGATGATGTTCGAATTAGCAAGGTGATGTTCGAATTCCCGAGATGATGTTCGAATTAGCAAGATGATGTTCGAATTACCGAGATGATGTTCGAATTACCGAGATGATGTTCGAAATCCCGAGATGATGTTCGAATTAACGAGATGATGTTCGAATTAACGAGATGATGTTCGAATTACCGAGATGATGTTCGAATTACCGAGATGATGTTCGAATTACCGAGATGATGTTCGAATTACCGAGATGATGTTCGAATTACCGAGATAATGTTCGAATTACCGAGATGATGTTCGAATTCCCGAGATGATGTTCGAATTACCGAGATGATGTTCGAATTCCCGAGATGATGTTCGAATTAGCAAGATGATGTTCGAATTACCGAGATGATGTTCGAATTACCGAGATGATGTTCGAATTACCGAGATGATGTTCGAATTCCCGAGATGATGTTCGAATTACCGAGATGATGTTCGAATTAGCAAGATGATGTTCGAATTACCGAGATGATGTTCGAATTACCGAGATGATGTTCGAATTAGCAAGATGATGTTCGAATTCCCGAGATAATGTTCGAATTAGCAAGATGATGTTCGAATTCCCGAGATGGTGTTCGAATTACCGAGATGATGTTCGAATTCCCAAGATGATGTTCGAATTAGCAAGATGATGTTCGAATTCCCGAGATGATGTTCGAATTACCGAGATGATGTTCGAATTCCCGAGATGATGTTCGAATTACCGAGATGATGTTCGAATTAGCAAGATGATGTTCGAATTCCCGAGATGATGTTCGAATTACCGAGATGATGTTCGAATTAGCAAGATGATGTTCGAATTCCCGAGATGATGTTCGAATAACCGAGATGATGTTCGAATTACCGAGATGATGTTCGAATTACAGAGATGATGTTCGAATTACCGGGATGATGTTCGAATTACCGGGATGATGTTCAAATTACCGAGATGATGTTCGAATTAGCAAGATGATGTTCGAATTCCCGAGATGATGTTCGAATTCCCAAGATGATGTTCGAATCACCGAGATAATGTTCGAATTACCGAGATGATGTTCGAATTAGCAAGATGATGTTCGAATTCCCGAGATGATGTTCGAATTACCGGGATGATGTTCGAATAACCGAGATGATGTTCGAATTAGCAAGATGATGTTCGAATTACCGAGATGATGTTCGAATTCCCGAGATGATGTTCGAATTCCCGGGATGATGTTCGAATTACCGAGATGATGTTCGAATTAGCAAGATGATGTTCGAATTACCGAGATGATGTTCGAATTCCCGAGATGATGTTCGAATTCCCGAGATGATGTTCGAATTACCGAGATGATGTTCGAATTACCGAGATGATGTTCGAATTAGCAAGGTGATGTTCGAATTCCCGAGATGATGTTCGAATTAGCAAGATGATGTTCGAATTACCGAGATGATGTTCGAATTACCGAGATGATGTTCGAAATCCCGAGATGATGTTCGAATTAACGAGATGATGTTCGAATTAACGAGATGATGTTCGAATTACCGAGATGATGTTCGAATTACCGAGATGATGTTCGAATTACCGAGATGATGTTCGAATTACCGAGATGATGTTCGAATTACCGAGATAATGTTCGAATTACCGAGATGATGTTCGAATTCCCGAGATGATGTTCGAATTACCGAGATGATGTTCGAATTCCCGAGATGATGTTCGAATTAGCAAGATGATGTTCGAATTACCGAGATGATGTTCGAATTACCGAGATGATGTTCGAATTACCGAGATGATGTTCGAATTCCCGAGATGATGTTCGAATTACCGAGATGATGTTCGAAATAGCAAGATGATGTTCGAATTACCGAGATGATGTTCGAATTACCGAGATGATGTTCGAATTAGCAAGATGATGTTCGAATTCCCGAGATAATGTTCGAATTAGCAAGATGATGTTCGAATTCCCGAGATGGTGTTCGAATTACCGAGATGATGTTCGAATTCCCAAGATGATGTTCGAATTAGCAAGATGATGTTCGAATTCCCGAGATGATGTTCGAATTACCGAGATGATGTTCGAATTAGCAAGATGATGTTCGAATTCCCAAGATGATGTTCGAATTTCCGAGATGATGTTCGAATTACCGAGATGATGTTCGAATTACCGAGATGACGTTCGAATTAGCAAGATGATGTTCGAATTCCCGAGATGATGTTCGAATTACCGAGATGATGTTCGAATTAGCAAGATGATGTTCGAATTCCCAAGATGATGTTCGAATTACCGAGATGGTATTCGAATTCCCGAGATGATGTTCGAATTACCGAGATGATGTTCGAATTAGCAAGATGATGTTCGAATTCCCGAGATGATGTTCGAATTACCGAGATGATGTTCGAATTAGCAAGATGATGTTCGAATTTCCGAGATGATGTTCGAATTACCGAGATGATGTTCGAATTACCGAGATGATGTTCGAATTACCGAGATGATGTTCGAATTACCGGGATGATGATCGAATTACCGGGATGATGTTCGAATTACCGAGATGATGTTCGAATTACCGAGATGATGTTCGAATTCCCGAGATGATGTTCGAATTACCGGGATGATGTTCGAATAACCGAGATGATGTTCGAATTGGCAAGATGATGTTCGAATTACCGAGATGATGTTCGAATTCCCGAGATGATGTTCGAATTCCTGGGATGATGTTCGAATTACCGAGATGATGTTCGAATTAGCAAGATGATGTTCGAATTACCGAGATGATGTTCGAATTCCCGAGATGATGTTCGAATTACCGAGATGATGTTCGAATTACCGAGATGATGTTCGAATTACCGAGATGATGTTCGAATTAGCAAGATGATGTTCGAATTCCCGAGATGATGTTTGAATTACCGGGATGATGTTCGAATAACCGAGATGATGTTCGAATTAGCAAGATGATGTTCGAATTACCGAGATGATGTTCGAATTCCCGAGATGATGTTCGAATTCCCGGGATGATGTTCGAATTACCGAGATGATGTTCGAATTAGCAAGATGATGTTCGAATTACCGAGATGATGTTCGAATTCCCGAGATGATGTTCGAATTCCCGAGATGATGTTCGAATTACCGAGATGATGTTCGAATTACCGAGATGATGTTCGAATTAGCAAGATGATGTTCGAATTCCCGAGATGATGTTCGAATTAGCAAGATGATGTTCGAATTACCGAGATGATGTTCGAATTACCGAGATGATGTTCGAATTCCCGAGATGATGTTCGAATTAACGAGATGATGTTCGAATTCCCGAGATGATGTTCGAATTACCGAGATGATGTTCGAATTACCGAGATGATGTTCGAATTACCGAGATGATGTTCGAATTCCCGAGATAATGTTCGAATTACCGAGATGATGTTCGAATTACCGAGATGATGTTCGAATTAGCAAGATGATGTTCGAATTCCCGAGATGATGTTCGAATTACCGAGATGATGTTCGAAATCCCGAGATGATGTTCGAATTACCGAGATGATGTTCGAATTCCCGAGATGATGTTCGAATTACCGAGATGATGTTCGAATTACCGAGATGATGTTCGAATTCCCGAGATGATGTTCGAATTACCGAGATGATGTTCGAATTAACGAGATGATGTTCGAATTACCGAGATGATGTTCGAATTACCGAGATGATGTTCGAATTACCGAGATGATGTTCGAATTACCGAGATGATGTTCGAATTACCGAGATGATGTTCGAATTCCCGAGATGATGTTCGAATTAACGAGATGATGTTCGAATTCCCGAGATGATGTTCGAATTACCGAGATGATGTTCGAATTACCGAGATGATGTTCGAATTACCGAGATGATGTTCGAATTACCGAGATGATGTTCGAATTCCCGAGATAATGTTCGAATTACCGAGATGATGTTCGAATTACCGAGATGATGTTCGAATTACCGAGATGATGTTCGAATTACCGAGATGATGTTCGAATTAGCAAGATGATGTTCGAATTCCCAAGATGATGTTCGAATTACCGAGATGATGTTCGAATTACCGAGATGATGTTCGAATTACCGAGATGATGTTCGAATTAGCAAGATGATGTTCGCATTCCCGAGATGATGTTCGAATTACCGAGATGAGGTTCGAATTAGCAAGATGATGTTCGAATTCCCAAGATGATGTTCGAGTTACCGAGATGGTATTCGAATTCCCGAGATGATGTTCGAATTACCGAGATGATGTTCGAATTAGCAAGATGATGTTCGAATTCCCGAGATGATGTTCGAATTACCGAGATGATGTTCGAATTAGCAAGATGATGTTCGAATTCCCGAGATAATGTTCGAATTACCGAGATGATGTTCGAATTACCGAGATGATGTTCGAATTACCGAGATGATGTTCGAATTACCGGGATGATGTTCGAATTACCGGGATGATGTTCAAATTACCGAGATGATGTTCGAATTAGCAAGATGATGTTCGAATTCCCGAGATGATGTTCGAATTCCCGAGATGATGTTCGAATTACCGAGATGATGTTCGAATTACCGAGATGATGTTCGAATTAGCAAGATGATGTTCGAATTCCTGAGATGATGTTCGAATTACCGGGATGATGTTCGAATAACCGAGATGATGTTCTAATTAGCAAGATGATGTTCGAATTACCGAGATGATGTTCGAATTCCCGAGATGATGTTCGAATTCCCGGGATGATGTTCGAATTACCGAGATGATGTTCGAATTAGCAAGATGATGTTCGAATTACCGAGATGATGTTCGAATTCCCGAGATGATGTTCGAATTCCCGAGATGATGTTCGAATTACCGAGATGATGTTCGAATTACCGAGATGATGTTCGAATTAGCAAGATGATGTTCGAATTCCCGAGATGATGTTCGAATTAGCAAGATGATGTTCGAATTACCGAGATGATGTTCGAATTACCGAGATGATGTTCGAATTACCGAGATGATGTTCGAATTAACGAGATGATGTTCGAATTCCCGAGATGATGTTCGAATTACCGAGATGATGTTCGAATTACCGAGATGATGTTCGAATTACCGAGATGATGTTCGAATTACCGAGATGATGTTCGAATTCCCGAGATAATGTTCGAATTCCCGAGATAATGTTCGAATTCCCGAGATGATGTTCGAATTAACGAGATGATGTTCGAATTACCGAGATGATGTTCGAATTACCGAGATGATGTTCGAATTACCGAGATGATGTTCGAATTACCGAGATGATGTTCGAATTACCGAGATGATGTTCGAATTACCGAGATGATGTTCGAATTAACGAGATGATGTTCGAATTAACGAGATGATGTTCGAATTAACGAGATGATGTTCAAATTAACAAGATGATGTTCGAATTACCGAGATGAAGTTCGAATTAACGAGATGATGTTCGAATTAACGAGATGATGTTCGAATTAACGAGATGATGTTCAAATTAACAAGATGATGTTCGAATTATCGAGATGAAGTTCGAATTAACGAGATGATGTTCGAATTAACGAGATGATGTTCGAATTAACGAGATGATGTTCAAATTAACAAGATGATGTTCGAATTACCGAGATGATGTTCGAATTAACGAGATGATGTTTGAATTAACGAGATGGTGTTCGAATTAACGAGATGATGTTCAAATTAACGAGATGATGTTCGAATTAACAAGATGATGTTCGAATTAACAAGATGATGTTCGAATTAACGAGGTGATGTTCAAATTAATAAGATGATGTTCGAATTAACAAGATGATGTTCGAATTAGCAAGATGATGTTCGAATTAAGAAGATGATGTTCGAATTAACAGGATGATGTTCGAATTAACAGGATGATGTTCGAATTAACAGGATGATGTTCGAATTAACAAGATGATGTTCGAACTAACAAGATGATGTTCGAATTAACAAGATGGTGTTCGAATTAACAAGATGATGTTCGAATTATCGAGATGATGTTCGAATTAACAAGATGATGTTTGAATTAACAAGATGATGTTCGAATTAACAAGATGATGTTCGAATTAACAAGATGATGTTCGAATTAACGAGGTGATGTTCAAATTAATAAGATGATGTTCGAATTAACAAGATGATGTTCGAATTAGCAAGATGATGTTCGAATTAAGAAGATGATGTTCGAATTAACAGGATGATGTTCGAATTAACAGGATGATGTTCGAATTAACAAGATGATGTTCGAATTAACAGGATGATGTTCGAATTAACAAGATGATGTTCGAACTAACAAGATGATGTTCGAATTAACAAGATGATGTTCGAATTAACACGATGATGTTCGAATTAACAGGATGAAGTTCGAATTAACAAGATGATGTTCGAACTAACAAGATGATGTTCGAATTAACAAGATGATGTTCGAATTAACAAAATGATGTTCGAATTATCGAGATGATGTACAAATTAATAAGATGATGTTCGAATTAACAAGATTATGTTCGAATTAACAAGATGATGTTCGAATTAACAAGATGATGTTCGAATTAAGAAGATGATGTTCGAATTAACAGGATGATGTTCGAATTAACAAGATGACGTTCGAATTAACAGGATGATGTTCGAATTAACAAGATGATGTTCGAACTAACAAGATGATGCTCGAATTAACAAAATGAAGTTCTAATTAACAAGATGATGTTCCAATTATCGAGATGATATTCGAATTAACAGGATGAAGTTCGAATTATCAAGATGATGTTCGAATTAACAGGATGATGTTCGAATTAACAAGATGATGTTCGAATTAACAGGATGATGTTCGAATTAACAAGATGATGTTCGAACTAACAAGATGATGTTCGAATTAACAAGATGATGTTCTAATTAACAAGATGATGTTCGTATTATCGAGATGATGTTCGAACTAACAAGATGATGTTCGAATTAACAAGATGATGTTCGAATTAACAAGATGATGTTCGAATTAACAAGATAGTATACCCACGACCAAATAAAAATATCAAGACGACGAATACCTCACTACAATAATACCAGCAAATGGAGAAAATATTTGGAATCAACAAAGTGACATGAAGTTGAAGAACAAAAATAAATGGACAGAACTGTTGAATCTAATTAAAATTTTGGCATTTGCTGAGGACAACACACTCATCGATTTTCAAATTTTTGTTGCTGGCTTAGTGTTGATTACATCATAATAAACAACTTTTCAACTATGCAGTTTCCGTCGCAAATTAGTATTTAACTAGTTATAGCGATAAGGTAATTACCGGAATTCTATTCCTTCGTGCGGGAAAAATTTTTGCGCTCCGATAAATCTATGTTACGACGGCCATAATGCGCGCGAATGATCGTTAGGTTGGGTTGGGCTTGGGTTAGGCTTGGGTTAGGCATGGGTTAGGCTTGGGTTAGGCATGGGTTAGGCTTGGGTTAGGCATGGGTTAGGCTTGGGTTAGGCTTGGGTTAGGCTTGGGTTAGGCTTGGGTTAGGCTTGGGTTAGGCTTGGGTTAGGCATGGGTTAGGCTTGGGTTAGGCATGGGTTAGGCTTGGGTTAGGCTTGGGTTAGGCTTGGGTTAGGCTTGGGTTAGGCTTGGGTTAGGCATGGGTTAGGCTTGGGTTAGGCTTGGGTTAGGCTTGGGTTAGGCATGGGTTAGGCTTGGGTTAGGCATGGGTTAGGCTTGGGTTAGGCATGGGTTAGGCTTGGGTTAGGCTAGGGTTAGGCTTGGGTTAGGCTTGGGTTAGGCTTGGGTTAGGCTTGGGTTAGGCTTGGGTTAGGCTTAGGTTAGGCTTGGGTTAGGCTTGGGTTAGGCTTGGGTTAGGCTTGGGTTAGGCTTGGGTTTGTCTTGGGTTTGGCTTGGGTTTAGATTGGGTTGGGAATGGGTTGGGTTTGGGTTGGGGTTGGGGTTGGGTTGGGGTTGGGTTGGGGTTGGGGTTGGGTTGGGGTTGGGTTGGGGTTGGGTTAGGGTTGGGTTGGGGTTGGGTTGGGGTTGGGTTGGGGTTGGGTTGGGTTGGGGTTGGGTTGGGTTGGGATTGGGATTGGGATTTGGGTTGGGGTTGGTTTGGGGTTCGGGGTTGGGTTGGGGTTGGGTTGGGGTTCGGGGTTGGTTTGGGGTTCGGGGTTGGGTTGGGGTTGGGGTTCGGTGTTGGGTTGGGGTTCGGGGTTGGGTTGAGGTTCGGGGTTGGGTTGCGGTTGGGTTGGGATTCGGTTGGGGTTCGGTTGGGGTTGGGTTGGGATTCGGTTGGGGTTCAGATGGGTTGGATGGGCTTGGGTTGGGGTTGGGGATGGGTTTGGCTTGTGTTGGGGTTGGGGATGGGTTGAGGATGGGTTGGGCTTAGGTTAAGGCTTGGTTGGGGTTGGGGTTGGGTTGGGGTTGGGTTGGGGTTGGGTTGGGGTTGGGTTGGGGTTGGGTTAGGGTTGGGTTTGGGTTGGGTTGGGGTTGGGTTGGGGTTGGGTTGGGGTTGGGTTGGGGTTGGGTTGGGTTGGGTTGGGGTTGGGTTGGGGTTGGGTTGGGGTTGGGTTGGGGTTGGGTTGGGGTTGGGTTGGCGTTGGGTTGGGGTTGGGTTGGGGTTGGGTTGGGGTTGGGTTGGGTCGGGGTTGGGTTGGGTTGGGGTTGGGTTGGGGTTGGGGTTGGGGTTGGGGTTGGGTTGGGGTTGGGTTGGGGTTGGGGTTGGGTTGGGGTTGGGTTGGGTTGGGGTTGGGTTAGGGGTGGGTAGTGGATGTGTGGGCTTGGGTTGTGGTTGTGTGGGCTTGGCTTGGGGTTGGGTGGGCTTGGGTTGTGGTTGGGTGGGCTTGGGTTGGGTGGGCTTGTTTTGGGGTTGGGTTGTCTTGTTTTGGGGTTGGGCGGTCTTGGGTTGGGGTTGGGGGTGGGATTGGGATTGGGATTGGGATTTGGGTTGGGGTTGGGTTATGTTGGGGTTGGGTTGGGTTGGGGTTGGGTTGGGGTTCGGGGTTGGTTTGGGGTTCGGGGTTGGTTTGGGGTTCGGGGTTGGGTTGGGGTTCGGGGTTGGGTTGAGGTTCGGGGTTGAGTTAGGGTTGGGTTGGGATTCGGTTGGGGTTCGGTTGGGGTTCAGATGGGTTGGATGGGCTTGGTTTGGGGTTGGGGATGGGTTTGGCTTGGGTTGGGGTTGGGGATGGGTTGGGGATGGGTTGGGGATGGGTTGGGCTTAGGTTAAGGCTTGGTTGGGGTTGGGTTGGGGTTGGGTTGGGGTTGGGTTGGGGTTGGGTTGAGGTTGGGTTGAGGTTGGGTTGGGGTTGGGTTGGAGTTGGGTTGGGGTTGGGTTTTGGTTGGGTTGGGTTTGGGTTTGGGTTGGGTTGGGGTCGGGGTTGGGTTGGGGTTGGGTTGGGGTTTGGTTGGGGTTGGGTTGGGGTTGGGTTGGGGTTGGGTTGGGGTTGGGTTGGGGTTGGGTTGGGGTTGGGTTGGGGTTGGGTTGGGGTTGGGTTGGGGTTGGGGTTGGGGTTGAGGTTGGGTTGGGGTTGGGGTTGGGGTTGGGGTTGGGGTTGGGGTTGGGGTTGGGGTTGGGGTTCGGGTTGGGGTTCGGGTTGGGGTTGGGGTTGGGTTGGGGTTGGGTGGGCTTGGGTTGTGGTTGGGTGGGCTTGTTTTGGGTGGTCTTGTTTTGGGGTTGGGTGGTCTTGTTTTGGGGTTGGGTGGTCTTGTTTTGGGGTTGGGTGGTCTTGGGTTGGGGTTGGGGGTGGGATTGGGGTTTGGTGGGCTTGGGTTGGGGTTTGGTGGGCTTGGGTTGGGGTTGGGTGGTCTTGGGTTGGGGTTGGGTGGGCTTGGGTTGTGGTTGATTGGGCTTGGGTTGGGGTTGGGTGGGCTTGGGTTTGTAAAGGCAAAAGTAGGTGTGAAGTCCGAAGGGTAGTGACAACGCTGGTAACTGCGCGACGTTTACTGGTAGGGATGTTGTACAGGGGAGGAACACGGACCAAATGCGACTTTGCAAGTCGCGCACGTCTTTATATAGTCTCAATTTGCTGACCAAGCACCCGCACTGCGGTAAAACCGCACCCAGGCGTTGCATCAGCATATGTACGAACATATGTACAGAGAAAGTGCGCAACCGCGACGGCACACACCTTCCCCCATGCCTGATTTATTACAAAATAAACGAATCAAAGGGAAGAATCGTAAATTAAAAATCAACACAGTAAGCTAAAGGCATCCTGGTTAGAAAAACCAAAAAAAATAAAAATGACCCTTTCGTGGCAAAAACAACTGCCAGTAACAGGAAAAACAAACTCGTCCAGTTAAATTCGACAAAAAGCATCGCAAAGAAAAACCGCAAACACCCCCATCACCAAAAAAAACATGGGAAGAGGCGCTGCTCAAGACATGTATATAATGCAAAAAAAAATTTTTGGCACACGAACATTGCAACATAAAAAATTTTCTGGCAACAGAAAACCTTAAAACAATGCACCTCGGCAGGTGTCGTACTAAAAAAACAAAAATCCGCTAACATGAACACCAGCCATGAAAAACACAATTAACTCTAACATTGTTTTGTGTTAAAAAGTTCAAATGCTAATGCAGTAAAAATGAAAAAGAAAATCGCATCGTTGAAACAACAACTAAAAAGTTTTTTAATCAAACAAAAATAAGAAATAAGGCACGCAGATACCTCGTACATTTGCATTGACACTCGCCATAAATTTTTAAATAAAACCAATACATTCGTTAGTATAATAATAAACACGCATGAAATTTAAATACACAATGCCTTTAAAATTTTAAGTGAACAAAATATTCGCATGAATTGAGTTATCGATAAACCAAAATGAAACAAATCATAATTATATACCGGAACACTGCATCGATTCGAGCATTTTCGCGAACATGGTTTAAATGAAATACGTAAAACACAAGCTTGGAAATACCAACTTAATATTAATTCATGAGTAAATATAAAAACATCCACTTACATCTCTGGTGAAAGAGTAACACCGAGCAAAACACGAGTTCTTCGGCAAAGGCAATTTCGGAAAATTTTATAAGAATCAAAACTATTGCCTCGGAGGTAATGAAAAATGATACAGAAAAGTTGAGTTGATATTAAATAAAGCATCATTAAAGTTTTCACCAAAAAGAAACATTCAAAATATCGTCTGCGTTACCGTAGACTTAAAAATAGAAGTTAGTGTTATAGCCAAACATCGCACAAATTAGAACGGAACTTTTCCACCATTAGTAAAACAATAATCAGAATAAACAGAGTGCCGTAGACTCGTAAAACTTAATTCTATCGGTAACATAATGGTATAGCACGTGGATTAAGATATAAGAGAATACGGAACAAAATCAAAGACACACTAGTTTAGAACATCAAATATGAATATGAAAATCGGTTTCGCACTCTGCAAAAATAAAAGGAAAATCACTAAACAATTTCAATTTATCGTAATCCAATAGTAATAACATGTGAACAAAGTCCAAAATTCTTGAACTACTCTGAATTTATAATTACCACATTTTAAGTTACGAAATTTATTAAACCACGTTTTCAACACTATGTCCACGGTAAAGTATAAAGTATTAACACCACATTAAACCTTTAAAGTGAGTTACTCTCTTCAAATCACTGCGCGCGAAGGTAATCTCCTTCAGTAATCTCTTGACTGCGCGCGAAGGCAAAGTCCAGTAATCTCTTCGCTGCATGCGAAGCTTAGCTGCCGCCAAGGCCATCGATGTTTGTTGACAGTTTCTGGGCGCCAGCCTGTCGCAGCCGGACTCCGCACTGCATAGTGCGTAACCCGTCACGTGTTACTTCGTGACTCGCTCGTACTCGCTGTGCTTCTTTGCGGCACAGCAGCATGAATCGCGTTACAGATGTCGTCTTACCGCTCGCACACGCTCGAACTGAAATTGGAAATCAATACAAAAACGATTAGCATGACCTCAAATGAAACAAAAAGAAAACAATAGGAATAACGGCACAATTTCGAAAATGACATCCGTAAATCAAAGAAACAAAATAGCATGTGCACGCGGCTCATGTCCCGAGCAGACACGCCTGCTACTGAGCGACCGCCTAATCAACTCAGGCGCCAGCACTCTGCTCGCACAGCGTGCAGGTACCGCGCCATGAAAGCACAAGGTGGACCTTTATACTGTAAATGATTACATCACATTTCACTTATTACGTTACGTTAATGCTTTATACAAAAATTGGAGTACTAAAACGTATGCGGGATTAAACATGAAGCATACGCAAATACATCAAAAAGAACACGATGGAAAACTTAAGAACATACTTTTTACAGTACGTACACGAAAAATTGTCAAGGTAAAAATCAATATTGACGTTAAACACTCTAAATTTTAATCGTTCAATCAGTTGTTAAGTATCCCGTAGAAACTTTGAGAGATTTGACGATAAATTTTGCATTCTTTTACGTTTGAATAATAAAATACACAACATAAAACTATACTGAGTATGAAATTCGGGTAGGCTTGCAAAATGACTTCACCAGTCATGTTCATGCCACGCCGTCGTAGCTTGCCTGGCAACTGTTGCTAAACACAGACACCGGAAATACGGCGCCTCACTGTCTGACGTATGAGTCAGCGTTTGCATGTCGTCTAGTGCTCTTTTTTCTCAGAGTTCAATGTATCGGTGCAGCTGCGTACAGCTCTGCACACTCTGCACACTATTACTCTCGTTACTAGTTACTCTTAACTTAGTACCAGACCACCACGTGTGGTTAATTAACGGGCGTCTATCGCCTCTCATTATTTCTCTCGTATGGTACTTCTGTTTCGCCAGCACAATGAACAACACAATCCACAATGCTACTCTGATCATCATGGTATCAATGGCATTAATTCCTAGTTCGTCAACACGAATATCGTTACAACAATGCCCCGGTTTAGCAGATATCATCCCAACGTCTTTACCAGAGATGGCATTGAAACTTCCACCACAACACTGTCGACTTTGGGTAGATCCGCATCACCGTGAACATTGCAAACATTCGCTTCTCTAAGCTTACTCACTTAATTGTCTGCGCGAATTACTCAACAGTATTACTCGACCTCGCTGGTAAATGTACCTGGTAACCTTAAACCATTTTACCAGATATATCCACAGACTTGTCGGTATCTTTACCAAGCGCTGCAACGCTTTATTAATTCTCTCACGGACATTCACTCTGCCGCGGTATCTTCTCTTTTTGCTCTATTTTTCTCACATATTTCTCACATATTTCTTCTATCGTACTCAGAGCAATAACATCAGGAATGTATCATCTGAACATCCATTATTACTTACTTCACTTGAAAGAGTATCTTCCAACTTTAATATATTTTTAATTCTCGAAATCACATTGCATTTCTCAGTACATATTTCATCATTATTACATCATTTCAATGCATTGTACTACTTTTACATCATCTTTTAACTAATTCCTGTCATCTTAATACAGCGAATTGTTCTTTCAATAATTGATCCTTTGATCAGTAGTACTTCCTCGAAATCAAAATGCAATGATTCTCTTGCAAACAATTTTCCTCTTACTCTCTAACTGCTTGAACGTTGAGTTTTACAAAGGTCTTCAGCATTACCTTTGGGCAAATTGGAAACGCACCTCCCCCTGCAGCATCCCATCAGACGCAACCAGCAAAAAAATAAATCTCACATGACCTACATGTTGTACAGACCTCAGAAGGCATTTAAGGATACTTATGTCTCTTTCGCCAATATATCCACATCAGAAAAAAAACTGTGGTAGGCATTCTACTATTTCGAAAATCACTCGATACTGAAATTTCAGGCATAATTACGTTACGAGTTTGGTCTCTACGTATTACACAAATAACATCACTGCTCAAATGAGTTTAACGTTGCTCAAGATTAAATTTACACAACTAAACCAATACAAAATTAATTGAAACACTTATAGCAACACATCGAGAAATATCGCCACTCACTTTAAAAAATAGCACTCGTAACCCTTGAAAACAGCTCATGGCAAGGGGCATTGAACACACTCTGCTCACTGCAAGTACAGCCTAGCTCTGTTTGACCTTGACGCCCGCACGTACTGGCTGACGGACACGCTGCACGCTGCTTTCCTCACGTGCAAAGAATAGTTAGCTGCAACGGCACTGTTACAATTATCACCATTAATTGCTGCTTTACTTATCTTAAATTGTAGTTAGAGTTGTCGCACGATGTCGTGATCTCTGTCATCGTTGTAGGCGATGCACCGTCACTGCTCCGTCCATAGCACGAAGTTGACGTAACTGTAGTCGGCTGAATCACCTCGTAGTTGAAGGTTTCAGCTCCGTAGCCGACCTCACCCTTGATCTCTGAAGCTCTCCGTCCGTCGATGCTGTCCTTATAGTCGATATCTCGTTGCTCTGCAGTCTCTGCAGATAATCTTCGTAGAATGTATATTTCTTCTCTTCACCAGACGATCTTCCTGGAGTTCTCTCGAATTCTCTGTAGTTATCACCGTCGTCTTGATTTGCTGAAGTCACTCGACCCTCTTCTCAAACTTATTTAGGTTTCTCGTCGAATACTTTATCTTCTTTTCTTCTCAAATATATCCTAGCGAATTCGTGGGTCCGTCACTGATATGGCCACCAGTGTAAAGGCAAAAGTAGGTGTGAAGTCCGAAGGGTAGTGACAACGCTGGTAACTGCGCGACGTTTACTGGTAGGGATGTTGTACAGGGGAGGAACACGGACCAAATGCGACTTTGCAAGTCGCGCACGTCTTTATATAGTCTCAATTTGCTGACCAAGCACCCGCACTGCGGTAAAACCGCACCCAGGCGTTGCATCAGCATATGTACGAACATATGTACAGAGAAAGTGCGCAACCGCGACGGCACAGGTTGGGGTGGGGTGGGTTTGGGTTGGGGATGGGTGGGCTTGGATTGGGGTTGGGTGGGCTTGGATTGGGGTTGGGTGGGCTTGGGTTGGGGTTGGGTGGGCTTGGGTTGGGGGTTGGGTGGGCTTGGGTTGGGGTTGGGGGTGGGGTTTGGTGGGCTTGGGTTGGGGTTGGGGGTGGGGTTGTTGGTTGGTAGGCTTGGGTTTGGGTTGGGGGTGGGGTTGGGGTTTTGTGGGCTTGGGTTGGGGTTGGGGGTGGGGTTGGGGTTTTGTGGGCTTGGGTTGGGGTTTGGTGGGCTTTTTTGGGGTTGGGGTTGGGTGGCCTTAGGTGGGCTTGGGTTGGGGGTGGGGTTGGGTGGGCTTAGGTGGGCTTGGGTTGGAGGTTGGGTTGGGTGGGCTTGGGTTGGGGGTGGGGTTGGGTGGGCTTAGGTGGGCTTGGGTTGGAGGTGGGGTTGGGTGGGCTTGGGTTGGAGGTGGGGTTGGGTGGGCTTGGGTTGGGGGTGGGGTTGGGAGTGGTGTCGGGGGTGGGGTTGGGAGTGGTGTCGGGGGTAGGGTTGGGGGTGGGGCGGAAGGTGGGGTTGGGGGTGGGGTTGGGGGTAGTGTTGGGGTGGGGTCTGGGGTGGGGTTGGGTCAGTGCAATAATTCGTTATTTACTTATTTGCGATGGAAATTGCATAGAATAAAAGTTCTTTGTTTTTATCTTATTGCCATGATACTATCATCAAAACTTCGAAAATCAATTAGTGTGTTGTCCTCATCATTCACCAAAATTTCATAGTAAAACAGTGGTGACCCAACGACTAACAAGAAATAGCCCCGTCAAACCAGTTCCCGAAAATTTGTTTTCCGAAAATCCAGTTCCTGAGAATTTCTCTCCCGAAAATTTGTCTCCCGAATATCCAGTTCTCGAAAATTTCTCCCGAAAATCCAGTTCTCAAAAATTCAGCTCCTAAAACCTTGCTTTCAAAAATCCGGCTCCAAAAAATACACCTCCCGAAAAAGGGCAGCACACTCCGACACCCTCAGCAGCAGTTGAAGTATTACTTGGTGAGACACTTCCTTCTCACGTTGACTCCGATCGTGCGGTGGCTTACGGTCAGTTTGGGTAGGCTAGAAGAAGTCGTTTTAAAAAATCGGCTTTTCTACTACATTTTTAACCTTTTTGAAAAGTGTAAAGAATACACTTGAACCAATACGTGTTACCTTTTACTCTAAAATTTATTTCGGAAATGGTAGCAAAATAGCTGAAACGTTATTTGCATATTCCCTTACGTAAATGAGCAATTTACGTAGTGGTACACATATGTACCACTTTGGAGTCAACGTGTTGAGTACGGGCCCTTAACGCCTTAACGGTAGTGAAACACTTCCTTATGTCCGGTCCCTAATGCTTTATTGTCTTAGAAGACTTTACGTCATTTTTTTGAAAATAGCCTCAATATATTGTGATTATTTGAGAATTGCTTCCCAAATGTGTTTTTTGAAGTTCCTGCCTCGCTTTGTTGTCGGTGACAACCTGATGCTAGGGCCAGTCTAATGACGGTGGCTGTGATAGTGGTGATATAAGTACAAAAATGTTGATATTTAACGAAGTAACTGTTGAAGAGGCAGCTTCTATGTAGGGCTTTCGATGCTCTTCTTCATAATCGTACTTTGATGTCGGTGACTACCTGATGCCAAATGCAAGTCTAGTGACAGTGGTTATGATATCGGTAATATAAGTACAAAAAAATGTTGATGTTGAACGTAGTAATTGTTGAAGAGGCAGCTTCTAGAGAGCTTTCGATGCTCTTCTTGATGATCGTCATGTTTTCATGATCATCACTTTCAACAACTGGAACTGCAATTCAAATATCTACTCAGCATACTCAACTGCGTCTTTCTTGGTAAGTACCCTCACTATGCTTGAAATGCATGTGTAAATACCAGTGTTCGTAAGATCTGTGTATACTGTGTGCTATATATATAGTAAGGTTTTTATGTTTAAAAATATTCATCGTGACTACGTACCATGTAAACTGTTATAGCTTAAAAAGTGTTAAGTTTCAAAAATCTTTCAGCGTGATTGAAAAATGCTTTATAAAATCAATTTGTGGTTAAAGCCTTGGAACGAAACTTCGCTAACATGAACACCTTTTCAAGCGTGCGTGTAGAGTCTGCTTATATCAGATTTCCCTAGCCGCAGGTAAGTCTTTTACTTGACTCGCGTGATGAACGAAGGTCAGTTAACGTGTAACCTATTGTAGGGACCGTAATAGAATGTGTTTCTTTTAAATCTTACGAATTTATGACGGCGGCCGTAATGGAATGTGTTTCTTTTAAATCTTACGAATTTATGACGGCGACCGTAATGGAATGTGTTTCTTTTAAATCTTACGAATTTATGGCGGCGACCGTAATGAAATGTGTTTCTTTTAAATCTTACGAATTTATGGCGGCGACCGTAATGGAATGTGTTTCTTTTAAATCTTACGAATTTATGACAGCGACCGTAATGGAATGTGTTTCTTTTAAATCTTAGGAATTTATGGGGGCGGCCGTAATGGAATGTGTTTCTTTTAAATCTTACGAATTTATGACGACAAACTGAAAAATTTAACGTGCACTGCTTCGTAACTATGTTATGTTACTATGAAAGGTAACTATGAAGGAATACAACTCGTCTCGTATTGGAGTTAAGCAGGAAAAAGTGTATTAAGTAGGAAAACTGCATGTTAAGTAGGAAATATAGAGTGTCTAGTTAGAAAAAGAAAAGCATACAACTCGTTTCGTACTGGAGTCAAGCAGGGAAAATGTGTATTAAGTATGAAAAACTACGTGTTAAGTATGAAAAACTACGTGTTAGGTACGAAAAACTGCGTGTTAAGTACGAAAAACTGCGTGTTAAGTACGAAAAACTGCGTGTTAAGTACGAAAAACTGCGTGTTAAGTACGAAAAACTACGTGTTAAGTATGAAAAACTACGTGTTAGGTACGAAAAACTGCGTGTTAAGTACGAAAAACTGCGTGTTAAGTACGAAAAACTGCGTGTTAAGTACGAAAAACTACGTGTTAAGTATGAAAAACTACGTGTTAGGTACGAAAAACTGCGTGTTAAGTACGAAAAACTGCGTGTTAAGTACGAAAAACTGCGTGTTAAGTACGAAAAACTACGTGTTAAGTATGAAAAACTACGTGTTAGGTACGAAAAACTACGTGTTAGGTACTAAAAACTGCGTGTTAAGTACGAAAAACTGCGTGTTAGGTACGAAAAACTGCGTGTTAAGTACGAAAAACTGCGTGTTCAGTAAGAAACCTGCGCGTTAAGCATGAAGCGTAGAGTGTCATGTAAGAAAAAGGAAGCATACAACCCGCCTCGTACAGGAACTGAGCGGGAGCGTGCTCCCACGCGGACTCGAGCACACCCCCAAGTGCTGCTGTATGGCGGCACGTTCCTTTTCTTTAGGGGATATTGAATTTTTTACCGCAATATCATAAGGACTAATGTAGACTGCGTCTTTGTTTATCGTGCCCTTAAGGGCTCTTTTGCCGCTAGGTTTCCGGCGGGAAGAAGGCGAAGATCAGCTCGAAAGAAGGAGAGGTGGCAGCGGCCGCTCTCGAATTCATAGCTTCGCAAGTTCTTACAAGCACCAAAACTTGTTTCTTTTCCGGCGTTATTAACTGCTGTCGAGTTGTTTCTTTTCCGGCGTTATTAGCTGCTGTCGAGTTGTTTCTTCTCCGGCGTTATTAGCTGCTGTCGGGTTGTTTTTCTCCGGCGTTATTAGCTGCTGTCGGGTTCTTTCTTCTCCGGCGTTATTAGCTGCTGTCGGGTTGTTTTTCTCCGTCGTTATTAGCTGCTGTCGGGCTGCTTCTTCTCTGGCGTTATTAGCTGCTGTCGGGCTGCTTCTTCTCTGGCGTTATTAGCTGCTGTCGGGTTGTTTTTCTCCGTCGTTATTAGCTGCTGTCGGGCTGCTTCTTCTCCGGCGTTATTAGCTGCTGTCGGGCTGCTTCTTCTCCGGCGTTATTAGCTGCTGTCGGGCTGCTTCTTCTCTGGCGTTATTAGCTGCTGTCGAGTTGTTTTTCTCCGTCGTTATTAGCTGCTGTCGGGCTGCTTCTTCTCTGGCGTTATTAGCTGCTGTCGGGTTGTTTTTCTCCGTCGTTATTAGCTGCTGTCGGGCTGCTTCTTCTCCGGCGTTATTAGCTGCTGTCGGGCTGCTTCTTCTCCGGCGTTATTAGCTGCTGTCGGGCTGCTTCTTCTCTGGCGTTATTAGCTGCTGTCGGGTTGTTTTTCTCCGTCGTTATTAGCTGCTGTCGGGCTGCTTCTTCTCCGGCGTTGTTAGCTTCTGTCGGGTTGTTTCTTTTTCTTAAATTTGTATCTTTTCAGACGTTATTGGTCGCTTGCGAGTTACTCAGAAGCCTCACTTTCGCACGAAGGCAAACCGAGCATTGAATATGATTGCTGTTTTTAGAACGACTTCATTTAGTTTCAGCATTTTTGTTCAGGACTGTAGGACGCAGTGTCCTGCTGACATCGTGCTTATGAGTAACTTTTATCCAGAGTCAGTTAGGCTAAGGATATCCTGTTTGTTTTGAGGACTTCTTTATTGATTCCTAAGATTTTCTTGGAAACATTGTAGGTTACACTGTAACTGCAAATGAAAAGTGTTGAGAAAGTATTATGTTGGCGTTGAGCATTTTTAGTAATATCTCTACTACAAATCGTGTCGCAGGAATAGTTTCGTAGGTTTCACTTTTTGGGGGGAGGGAGAGAGGGAAATTGTGACTACTGATTTTAAGTGGTAACTCCACAGTTCCCTCTCCAACCTGTTTAACACCTATTTCTAATGTCACCAACGTAAATGCACGCACTCCCAGCAAAATAATGTCGATGTTGAACCCAGATTCTTTCTTCCTCTAGGTGTGACGCTCAATCCTCCTGCTTGGAGAAGATTATATCGCTATTTATAGGAAAACAACAATTTGTCCAAATTAACACCGTTTCATTGCCACGAATAGAAAAGAATACAAACAAAGTGGAGCAGACGGGGGGTCATTAGACCTCTTGATCCTTTCGACCTTTTGACCTTTTGACCCCTGGAACCTTGGACCCATTGGACTCTGGGACCTTTTTGACTCTGGGACCTTTTTGACTCTGGGACCTTTTTGACTCTGGACTCTTTGGACTCTGGGACCCTTTGGACCCTTGAACGCTTTTGACCCTTGGACCCTTTGGACAATTTGGACCTTCAGGACTCTTTGGACCATTTGGAGAACTTTTGACCCTTTTGTCTGGTCTTGTATTTTGTATTTGAACTACTTCGTCATTCATGAGAATGACTTTTTTAAAAACTTTTTCAATCCTTCATTTTTCAATTGTCAAGACCATGGTTCTTCTCAGGACGCTGATTTAGCTGCATCATGTCGGTAGTTCGGGTGGTGTTTTCTGGGCTCCTTAGAAAATATTACCAGGTTTCCAATGCGCATTAGAGCACATGTTACAGAAGTGACAGTCGTACTGCGTCGGGGATAGTCACACTGAACTGATAATGGCTATTTCGCACCTATAACGATAACACCACACTCATGATATTGATGCCGGACTATTGATGGCAACACAACGCTTGCTCTCAGCGATAATACCACACCTATGATGCTGATTATACCGCTCTCTCAATGACATTGACACATCCATAATAATGATACCTCACTAATTATGGTAGCAAAGCACTCTGATAATGCCACACTAATGATTGTGATACCGCACTGATGATGGTAATACTGCCCTACCAATAACAATGCTGCACTCTCAATGATGATGCTACACCTATAGTGACAGTACAAAGCTCATGATAGCAGTATCATACTGATAGTGACAACACACACTGCACTTATTATGACGATACCGCACTCTTAGTAATAACACTGCACGCATTTTTACAATTACGCACGCGTACAGTAGAGACAGTATTGCATTTGAAATTACAAAACAGCAAAGGTTTTAGAAATAAATATCACAGTGCATTTGAAATTACAAAACAGAAAAGGTTTTAGGAATAAATATCACAGTGCATTTGAAATTACAAAACCGCAAAGGTTTTATAAATATCACAGTGCATTTGAAATTACAAAACAGCAAAGGTTTTATAAATATCACAGTGCATTTGAAATTACAAAACCGCAAAGGTTTTATAAATATCACAGTGCATTTGAAATTAAAAAACAGCAAAGGTTTTACAAATAAATATCACAGTGCATTTGAAATTACAAAACAGCAAAAGTTTTAGGAATAAATATCACAGTGCATTTGAAATTACAAAACAGCAAAGGTTTTACAAATAAATATCACAGTGCATTTGAAATTACAAAACAGCAAAAGTTTTAGGAATAAATATCACAGTGCATTTGAAATTACAAAACAGTAAAGGTTTTAGGAATAAATATCACAGTGCATTTGAAATTACAAAACAGCAAAAGTTTTACAAATAAATATCACAGTGCATTTGAAATTACAAAACAGTAAAGGTTTTAGGAATAAATATCACAGTGCATTTGAAATTACAAAACAGCAAAGGTTTTAGAAATAAATATCACAGTGCATTTGAAATTACAAAACAGCAAAAGTTTTACAAATAAATATCACAGTGCATTTGAAATTACAAAACAGCAAAGGTTTTAGAAATAAATATCACAGTGCATTTGAAATTACAATACAGCAAAGGTTTTAGAAATAAATATCACAGTGCATTTGAAATTACAAAACAGCAAAGGTTTTAGAAATAAATATCACAATGCATTTGAAATAACAAAACAGCAAAGGTTTTAGGAATAAATATCACAGTGCATTTGAAATTACAAAACAGCAAAGGTTTTAGGAATAAATATCACAGTGCATTTGAAATTACAAAACAGCAAAGGTTTTAGAAATGAATATCACAGTGCATTTGAAATTACAAAACAGCAAAGGTTTTACAAATATCACAGTGCATTTGAAATTACAAAACAGCAAAGGTTTTAGAAATAAATATCACAGTGCATTTGAAATTACAAAACAGCAAAGGTTTTAGAAATAAATGTCACAGTGCATTTGAAATTACAAAACAGCAAAGGTTTTATAAATATCACAGTGCATTTTAAATTAAAAAACAGCAAAGGTTTTACAAATAAATATCACAGTGCATTTGAAATTACAAAACAGCAAAGGTTTTAGAAATAAATATCACAGTGCATTTGAAATTACAAAACAGTAAAGGTTTTAGAAATAAATATCACAGTGCATTTGAAATTACAAAACAGTGAAGGTTTTAGAAATAAATATCACAGTGCATTTGAAATTACAAAACAGCAAAGGTTTTAGAAATAAATATCACAGTGCATTTGAAATTACAAAACAGTAAAGGTTTTAGAAATAAATATCACAGTGCATTTGAAATTAGAAAACAGCAAAGGTTTTAGAAATAAAAATCACAGTGCATTTGAAATTACAAAACAGCAAAGGTTTTATAAATATCACAGTGCATTTGAAATTACAAAACAGCAAAGGTTTTAGAAATAAATATCACAGTGCATTTGAAATTACAAAACAGCAAAGGTTTTAGAAATAAATATCACAGTGCATTTGAAATAACAAAACAGTAAAGGTTTTAGGAATAAATATCACAGTGCATTTGAAATTACAAAACAGCAAAGGTTTTAGGAATAAATATCACAGTGCATTTGAAATTACAAAACAGGAAAGGTTTTAGAAATAAATATCACAGTGCATTTGAAATTACATAACAGCAAAGGTTTTAGGAATAAATATCACAGTGCATTTGAAATTACAAAACAGCAAAGGTTTTAGAAATAAATATCACAGTGCATTTGAAATTACAAAACAGCAAAGATTTTAGAAATAAATATCACAGTGCATTTGAAATTACAAAACAGCAAAGGTTTTAGAAATAAATATCACAGTGCATTTGAAATAACAAAACAGCAAAAGTTTTACAAATAAATATCACAGTGCATTTGAAATTACAAAACAGCAAAGGTTTTAGGAATAAATATCACAATGCATTTGAAATTACAAAACAGCAAAGGTTTTAGAAATAAATATCACAGTGCATTTGAAATAACAAAACAGCAAAAGTTTTACAAATAAATATCACAGTGCATTTGAAATTACAAAACAGGAAAGGTTTTAGAAATAAATATCACAGTGCATTTGAAATTACATAACAGCAAAGGTTTTAGGAATAAATATCACAGTGCATTTGAAATTACAAAACAGCAAAGGTTTTAGGAATAAATATCACAGTGCATTTGAAATTACAAAACAGCAAAGATTTTAGAAATAAATATCACAGTGCATTTGAAATTACAAAACAGCAAAGGTTTTAGAAATAAATATCACAGTGCATTTGAAATAACAAAACAGCAAAAGTTTTACAAATAAGTATCACAGTGCATTTGAAATTACAAAACAGCAAAGGTTTTAGGAATAAATATCACAGTGCATTTGAAATTACAAAACAGCAAAGGTTTTAGAAATAAATATCACAGTGCATTTGAAATAACAAAACAGCAAAAGTTTTACAAATAAATATCACAGTGCATTTGAAATTACAAAACAGCAAAGGTTTTAGGAATAAATATCACAGTGCATTTGAAATTACAAAACAGCAAAGGTTTTAGGAATAAATATCACAATGCATTTGAAATTACAAAACAGCAAAGGTTTTAGGAATAAATATCACAGTGCATTTGAAATTACAAAACAGCAAAGGTTTTAGGAATAAATATCACAATGCATTTGAAATTACAAAACAGCAAAGGTTTTAGGAATAAATATCACAGTGCATTTGAAATTACAAAACAGCAAAGGTTTTAGGAATAAATATCACAATGCATTTGAAATTACAAAACAGCAAAGGTTTTAGGAATAAATATCACAATGCATTTGAAATTACAAAACAGCAAAGGTTTTAGGAATAAATATCACAATGCATTTGAAATTACAAAACAGCAAAGGTTTTAGAAATAAATATCACAGTGCATTTGAAATAACAAAACAGCAAAAGTTTTACAAATAAATATCACAGTGCATTTGAAATTACAAAACAGCAAAGGTTTTAGGAATAAATATCACAGTGCATTTGAAATTACAAAACAGCAAAGGTTTTAGAAATAAATATCACAGTGCATTTGAAATAACAAAACAGCAAAAGTTTTACAAATAAATATCACAGTGCATTTGAAATTACAAAACAGCAAAGGTTTTAGGAATAAATATCACAGTGCATTTGAAATTACAAAACAGCAAAGGTTTTAGGAATAAATATCACAATGCATTTGAAATTACAAAACAGCAAAGGTTTTAGGAATAAATATCACAATGCATTTGAAATTACAAAACAGCAAAGGTTTTAGGAATAAATATCACAGTGCATTTGAAATTACAAAACAGCAAAGGTTTTAGGAATAAATATCACAATGCATTTGAAATTACAAAACAGCAAAGGTTTTAGGAATAAATATCACAGTGCATTTGAAATTACAAAACAGCAAAGGTTTTAGGAATAAATATCACAATGCATTTGAAATTACAAAACAGCAAAGGTTTTAGGAATAAATATCACAATGCATTTGAAATTACAAAACAGCAAAGGTTTTAGGAATAAATATCACAATGCATTTGAAATTACAAAACAGCAAAGGTTTTAGGAATAAATATCACAGTGCATTTGAAATTACAAAACAGCAAAGGTTTTAGGAATAAATATCACAGTGCATTTGAAATTAAAAAAAGCAAAGGTTTTAGGAATAAATATCACAATGCATTTGAAATTACAAAACAGCAAAGGTTTTAGGAATAAATATCACAGTGCATTTGAAATTAAAAAAAGCAAAGGTTTTAGGAATAAATATCACAGTGCATTTGAAATTAAAAAAAGCAAAGGTTTTAGGAATAAATTTCACAGTGCATTTGAAATTAAAAAACAGCAAAGGTTTTAGGAATAAATATCACAGTGCATTTGAAATTAGAAAAAGCAAAGGTTTTAGGAATAAATATCACAGTGCATTTGAAATTACAAAACAGCAAAAGTTTTACAAATAAATATCACAGTGCATTTGAAATTAAAAAACAGCAAAGGTTTTAGGAATAAATATCACAGTGCATTTGAAATTAAAAAAGCAAAGGTTTTAGGAATAAATATCACAGTGCATTTGAAATTAAAAAACAGCAAAGGTTTTAGGAATAAATATCACAGTGCATTTGAAATTAAAATAAGCAAAGGTTTTAGGAATAAACATCACAGTGCATTTGAAATTAAAAAACAGCAAAGGTTTTAGAAATAAATATCACAGTGCATTTGAAATTACAAAACAGCAAAGATTTTAGAAATAAATATCACAGTGCATTTGAAATTACAAAACAGCAAAGGTTTTAGAAATAAATATCACAGTGCATTTGAAATAACAAAACAGCAAAAGTTTTACAAATAAATATCACAGTGCATTTGAAATTACAAAACAGCAAAGGTTTTAGGAATAAATATCACAGTGCATTTGAAATTACAAAACAGCAAAGGTTTTAGAAATAAATATCACAGTGCATTTGAAATAACAAAACAGCAAAAGTTTTACAAATAAATATCACAGTGCATTTGAAATTACAAAACAGCAAAGGTTTTAGGAATAAATATCACAGTGCATTTGAAATTACAAAACAGCAAAGGTTTTAGGAATAAATATCACAATGCATTTGAAATTACAAAACAGCAAAGGTTTTAGGAATAAATATCACAGTGCATTTGAAATTACAAAACAGCAAAGGTTTTAGGAATAAATATCACAATGCATTTGAAATTACAAAACAGCAAAGGTTTTAGGAATAAATATCACAGTGCATTTGAAATTACAAAACAGCAAAGGTTTTAGGAATAAATATCACAATGCATTTGAAATTACAAAACAGCAAAGGTTTTAGGAATAAATATCACAATGCATTTGAAATTACAAAACAGCAAAGGTTTTAGGAATAAATATCACAATGCATTTGAAATTACAAAACAGCAAAGGTTTTAGAAATAAATATCACAGTGCATTTGAAATAACAAAACAGCAAAAGTTTTACAAATAAATATCACAGTGCATTTGAAATTACAAAACAGCAAAGGTTTTAGGAATAAATATCACAGTGCATTTGAAATTACAAAACAGCAAAGGTTTTAGAAATAAATATCACAGTGCATTTGAAATAACAAAACAGCAAAAGTTTTACAAATAAATATCACAGTGCATTTGAAATTACAAAACAGCAAAGGTTTTAGGAATAAATATCACAGTGCATTTGAAATTACAAAACAGCAAAGGTTTTAGGAATAAATATCACAATGCATTTGAAATTACAAAACAGCAAAGGTTTTAGGAATAAATATCACAATGCATTTGAAATTACAAAACAGCAAAGGTTTTAGGAATAAATATCACAGTGCATTTGAAATTACAAAACAGCAAAGGTTTTAGGAATAAATATCACAATGCATTTGAAATTACAAAACAGCAAAGGTTTTAGGAATAAATATCACAGTGCATTTGAAATTACAAAACAGCAAAGGTTTTAGGAATAAATATCACAATGCATTTGAAATTACAAAACAGCAAAGGTTTTAGGAATAAATATCACAATGCATTTGAAATTACAAAACAGCAAAGGTTTTAGGAATAAATATCACAATGCATTTGAAATTACAAAACAGCAAAGGTTTTAGGAATAAATATCACAGTGCATTTGAAATTACAAAACAGCAAAGGTTTTAGGAATAAATATCACAGTGCATTTGAAATTAAAAAAAGCAAAGGTTTTAGGAATAAATATCACAATGCATTTGAAATTACAAAACAGCAAAGGTTTTAGGAATAAATATCACAGTGCATTTGAAATTAAAAAAAGCAAAGGTTTTAGGAATAAATATCACAGTGCATTTGAAATTAAAAAAAGCAAAGGTTTTAGGAATAAATTTCACAGTGCATTTGAAATTAAAAAACAGCAAAGGTTTTAGGAATAAATATCACAGTGCATTTGAAATTAGAAAAAGCAAAGGTTTTAGGAATAAATATCACAGTGCATTTGAAATTACAAAACAGCAAAAGTTTTACAAATAAATATCACAGTGCATTTGAAATTAAAAAACAGCAAAGGTTTTAGGAATAAATATCACAGTGCATTTGAAATTAAAAAAGCAAAGGTTTTAGGAATAAATATCACAGTGCATTTGAAATTAAAAAACAGCAAAGGTTTTAGGAATAAATATCACAGTGCATTTGAAATTAAAATAAGCAAAGGTTTTAGGAATAAATATCACAGTGCATTTGAAATTAAAAAACAGCAAAGGTTTTAGGAATAAATATCACAATGCATTTGAAATTAAAAAAAGCAAAGGTTTTTGGAATAAATATCACAGTGCATTTTAAATAACAAAACAGCAAAAGTTTTAGAAATGAATATCACAGTGCATTTGAAATTAAAAAACAACAAAGGTTGTAGGAATAAATATCACAGTGCATTTGAAATTACAAAACAACAAAGGTTTTAGGAATAAATAACGTGGTGCATTTGAGATAACTACGCCACTTAAAATGAAACGGCACCAAAAAACAAGCCGCGGCAGAAGTTCTGTTGTGTGCAGACCGCGCAAGTGGCCGGCCTGTTTTTCATGGCGATTTTGGCGCAAGTTTTGAGTTTGGACGGCGCGCGATAGGAAAGTTGCTCGAGTTGAGGTTGCGTTCAAAACACAGAAATGCTTTGAAGTTCGCCAAACTTGCCAGCCGCGTTCATAACAGTAAATTAGGGAGCGGTGTGCCCAGGCGCACGCTTCCCAAAACTTGCACGCCTCATAAATGCAAAATAACTCGAATTTCTGCAGCTTCTTTTTAATTTGGTTCGATGGAGTATTGGTGAGTGATGGGTGCTGGCGGAGTTTGGGGAGAGGGGGCTCTGATTAGGGGGAAGGGGGGGGGTGAAGGGGTGCTCTTAACGGTGGTTCTCTTTTTCTTGCCACTTACTTTCAACCAGCCTCTTTAAGAAACTCTCGTCAACTTGCTCTTTCAACTAACCCCTTCGGTTCAACCCGCCACTTTGGGTATTCTCTTCAACTTACCCCTTCAACTAGCCCCTTCAAGAAATTCCCCTCAAAGCCCCCAGAAAGACGTGTGTCCCGTCAACTGGAGTTGTAACGCCAATATTTGGTGTGTTGGCACGCGAATGTGAACACTTCATGTTTGGTGGAGAGTGTGTTCCAGGCACACTGCACTCACGAATACACTACACATAAATACACTACACATAAATAAACACATTAACACATCGCAAACGAACACACTTCATACGCACACACTTTGCATTATAACACACAACTCACAATAGCACACTACATCCCACGCAACCCCTAGCACGCAACCCATTTCTCACTTTGAATTGAATATTAAACTTCAGTTTAACCCATCGCAGGAACCGTGGTAACCATCAATGATCAATAAATGAATCAAAATGTACGGATTAACTATAAAAGATATGACGAAAAAAAACACGCTCACAATAAGCGGGACCAACCTACACACCTTGACACTATACAATGTGTTAGTGTTTGAGCATCAACAAAAATATAAGGTTGATGACAATTATTTAATACAGACGGTAATTGTGTAACTAAAGCAGCAGAAGTCATGTCTATGGTATAACAGTCGTAACAACTGTAAACGCAGCTACACGTGAGCTGCACGTGAGCTACACGGGAGCTGCACGTGAGCTGCACGTGAGCTGCACGTGAGATACTCGCGAGCTATATGCACGCAAGCCGCACATGGCTACAGGCTGCAGAGCAAAATGCAAGCACCAGAGCAGCGCAGTCCTTCCAACCCCCTCAAGGCGGCTACTTGCGCTAATTGCCTGCACTGCTGCATCGGACTCGATGTGCTTCCTCAGCTTTTGCATCCTGCCCATTGAGGCGAACAGAAGACGTGTTTGTTCGCGTGCCCTTACAGAGGGCAATGATCTCGAGAAGGCCCTTTGGCAATGGAATTACTGAGGGCAATGATCTCACTGAGGGCCATGATCTCAAGGAGGGCCTTTGGCAATGGAATTACTGAGGGCAATGATCTCACTGAGGGCCTTTGGTAATGAAATTACTGAGGGTAACAATCTCACTGAGGGCCTTTGGTAATGAAATTATTGAGGGTAACAATCTCGCTGAGGGCCTTTAGCAATGGAATTGCTGAGGGCAATGATCTCACTGAGGGCCTTTGGTAATGAAATTACTGAGGGTAACAATCTCACTGAGGGCCTCTGGTAATGAAATTACTGAGGGTAACAATCTCACTGAGGGCCTCTGGTAATGAAATTACTGAGGGTAACAATCTCACTGAGGGCCTTTGGTAATGAAATTACTGATGGTAACAATCTCACTGAGGGCCTTTGGTAATGAAATTATTGAGGGTAACAATCTCGCTGAGGGCCTTTAGCAATGGAATTGCTGAGGGCAATGATCTCACTGAGGGCCTTTGGTAATGAAATTACTGAGGGTAACAATCTCACTGAGGGCCTCTGGTAATGAAATTACTGAGGGTAACAATCTCACTGAGGGCCTCTGGTAATGAAATTACTGAGGGTAACAATCTCACTGAGGGCCTTTGGTAATGAAATTCAACGGCCTAGCTTCGGTGTTCGTACTCTGCAAGCTGACTTTGTGAGCGCCCACAAAAGTCAATTATCAAAATTATAGAAAAGTCAATTTTATATGACGAAAAACTTTAGGCTTTCCCTGTAAAAATCACTGCGCCAAAACGAACTTCGCTTTACCGACGTGATTTTTGAAACTTGTTCCTATTTATTCTCATTTCTTAAAGGCTTTTTCAAGTAAGTAGAGAGGGTAAACTTAAAATCAAGAGGAACTAATAGAATGCTTCTGGGCAGCTGGTTAAAATCGTTCTTTTCTCTTAATACCAGATTTTAAAAATAGGTGCCTTAGATGATTATTCAAGCTCAACAAGTTTCTTTGCGTGAGATATATCTATTAAATAGCTTCTGAATGTTTGATCGCCCTGAGAATATTGCTTTCTGACGTACGGATTACTGTTCTCCGCATTTAATTTCATGCTTCATTTTCTATACAAAACTAGAGCCTCCACTGTCCTGCAAAGGAAATACAGCTGTATCTTTAATCCATAATCAGCACGCCCTAATTATGCCAACCGAATGAGAGGTTTAAACGTTCAATGCTAGAGGGAATTTTATTTTTGTAGCTCGCTATTCCGATTTAAATATTTCTTCCATTCGATTCGATGTGAGCGGCAAAAAGTTAGATTTAGAAGGTATTTTGACGTAGCAGGTGAGAGCCTATCCATCAGCGCCGACAACGCCACTCTATCAATATTCTCGACGGGATTTTAGAGCTATAAATTCCCTTTTTTATTTCCTGTCACGTCTCAAAAGTTAGCGGTTTTGCCTACGGTGGGCGACGGAAACAGATGGGAAAGGCTTCCCTTTACAACTCACTCAAATCAAAGGAAGTATAAAGCTTTGAAAGGGCATGCAACTTCTCTTTCTCAAGTTCGCTCGAGTGCACCAGACACAAGTTCCTACGTCTCTGCAAATTTTGAAATCAAAGCCGCTAAAGTTTCTGTTCGTTGCTTGTGGAGGCGGAGTCTCGCCTTGCCTAATATAAAATCTGGGGACAGAGGTCACACCACGGTAGAGGAAACAAGGTTGGTTCATTTTTATGGGAGAAAATACCCCTCTTGTTCGACTACCCAATAGGAAGGCGTTATTTCAAAGATAATTTATGACGTCACCAAAACGCCATGTCGATGGGCCAATAGTGGAGCCCGATTTGGAGGTAGCAGTACTACCAAATGCAATATGAGCGCTGCTATTGGTTTGTTGCCGTGACGTCAGCAAAACCCTGCCGTCGAGGAAAAAAGACTGGTTTGACCCTACCCTGTTTCCTCTACCATGGGTCGTATTCAACGGAGATTTTCCATCTCAAACTTCAGAGCGCGAAGGCTGGCTCGCTGAATTGAGATGAGAGGAAATGCATAATATTTAAAACTAATTCAGATCTTATATATATGAAGAATATCAGTGACAATTTAACACCTTGGCTGCGACGTGAGCAACCGGTGATCACGGAGGGGGTTTTAATTATGCTGCTGACCGACCAGTTGTCACAATCTCAATTTTCGTAATTACTTAATCAAAACTAGACGAAGGCGCGATCCAGTTGATGCTTGTTATTTTCAATATTGCTTGCTACAATTGGCTTTGGATTTGAACTGAATATTAAACTTGAGTTTTACATGTCGCAGTCAAAGTGTTCAGGCACAGGAACGGCAGACGAAGAAATGATGGTACCAAGGATGTTAAGTTTTTGCCACTGATGCTTGAAATCAGTGAAAATTTTTGCACTGGATTAGATTATTTGGTGCTTTAAGCATGTATCAAAATGTATGTTACTGATAATTCAAAATTATTCCCAGTCAACAGTATTTCTTCACAAGTCATGAAATGAAAAATCATGTGACATGTGATTTATAACATTTAGTCCCTTATAATGTAATCCAAGTAGAGTAACATCAAAGTGCGTTAATGGTTCAAAGTATCCATTGAGTCGAAGCAGTTTTTTACAAGTCATTCAATGATCGAAATCATGGTAAATTTAAAAATAGCACAATTCGTTTCTTTCGAAGAAGCAGACTGACCCATCACTATGCCGAAAATTTTTAATTGAGCGAGAAAGTTTAACTACGGAGAGAGACTCAGAACATTGCCGAAAATAAATAAAGTGTACACATCGAGGGCAAATGTGCAGAGAACCTAACCTAGCAAATGTGCCAGGAATACGGAATGTTTACTTTGGGAGTCCCCGACAAAATCAAGAGTAAGGCTAAAGTTTTTGCCGTAGACAAATCAGGAGTAAAGACGATGACATTACCGATGACAAATTAAAAGTAAAGCTAGGGTCATTGCCGATGACAAATCAAGGGCAAAACTAAAGCCACTGCTGAGAAAAATCAGAGGACAGATTGGAGAACTTTGACCTCAGCTGTTGATGAGCGGCCTTAGAAAAAGCGGTCGCGTGCTCATCGAATTAATTCCGCACGGCGGCAACTCTTGAAGAATTACCCAAAAACACGAAGCTCTTGTTGCTTCTGTTGTTTTTCCAAACGCCGTGTCCAGCTAAACCAAACAGAAACGTAAACTCTGTGAAAACCCCGTTGCCGAAAACACGGAATAGCCTCTGCTTGAAAAGTATGGAGTTATAATCCGGCTCTCTCTTCTTATTTGTGCGCCGGAGTCACTCGGCATCATTTTTGGCTTCCAGTCTGATGACAAGCGGCGGCGGCGCTTCAAATGCAAATGAAAGCCTCGAGAGCTACAGGCAAAATTAAAACTTCCCCGAAGTTTCCTTTGGTGGCATAAATGCATAATTAAATACAGGCCCAACTTCCTGCCAAAACTCTATGGTTTTCCGCATTGAAATTCATCTCATTATTGAGCTCAGGCTTCTGCCATTTTACGGCCGATCTCTTTGAGCTCTCAGCGGCTTAAGCCGGAGTTGCACCTCGCACTCTACGTCGGGCCGTCGCAGGACGGCATCACTGACTGCTGAAATTGTTGCAGGTCCAAAGTTATGAGTTAAATCATCGGATCTAAGCCCTGGTGACTGCTGAAATTGTTGCAGGTCCAAAGTTATGAGTTAAATCATCGAATCTAAGCCCTGTTGACTGCTAAAATTGGTTGCAGGTCCAAAGTTATGAGTTAAATCATCGAATCTAAGCCCTGGTGACTATAAAATTGGGTGCAGGTCCAAAGTTATGAGTTAAATCATCGAATCTAAGCCCTGGTGACTATAAAATTGGGTGCAGGTCCAAAGTTATGAGTTAAATCATCGAATCTAAGCCCTGGTGACTGCTAAAATTGGTTGCAGGTCCAAAGTTATGAGTTAAATCATCGAATAAAAGCCCTGGTGACTGCTAAAATTGGGTGCAGGTCCAAAGTTATGAGTTAAATCATCGAATAAAAGCCCTGTTGACTGCTAAAATTGGGTGCAGGTCCAAAGTTATGAGTTAAATCATCGAATAAAAGCCCTGGTGACTGCTAAAATTGGGTGCAGGTCCAAAGTTATGAGTTAAATCATCGAATCTAAGCCCTGGCGACTGCTAAAATTGGTTACAGGTCCAAAGTTATGCGTTAAATCATCGAATCTAAGTCCTGGTGACTGCTAAATTTGGTTAAGTTATACGTTAAATACCCAGATCTCAGCACATGTGACCGCTAAAATTGATTATAAGGTGAAAGTCATCAGTTAAATCTTCGAGTCTAAGCTCTTGTAACCATCAAATCTTATTGCAAATCGAAATTTATCCGTTAGATCTTCAAAACTGAACTCTGGTGTTCTCTAAAATTGGTGGCTGGCCCAAATTTATCCGTTAAATCCAAAAATCCTATAGCTCCTGAGACCGCTACAATTAATGATTTATTGAAAACTATCTGTTAAATCTCTAAACTCTAGCTCGTTAAACCGGCAAACCTTTTTGCATTCATAAACTATCCGTTAAATCTTCGAATCTAAACTCCGTTGACGGCTAAAATTGTTTGCAGATCGAAAATCATCCATTAAATCTCTAAATCAAAGCTTTTGTTACCCCCAAACCAGCTCTATCTTGGAAATTATTTTTTGAATCTATAACTACATGTATAATTGACTGCCAAAATTTGCTGTGATTCGAAAATTTACTTATATTCGTTAATCTCGGCTTTACTGACCTCCAAAACTTGGTGTGATTTGGAAATTTCCTCTAGTGTGTTATTTGCGGAGTGTGTTATTTGAGTGAGTGTATTATTTGAGTGTGTTATTTTAGGAGTGTGTTGTTTGAGTGAGTGTATTATTTGAGTGTGGTATTTGAGGAGTGTGTTGCTTGAGTGAGTGTATTATTTGAGTGTGTTATTTGAGGGGTGTGTTGCTTGAGTGAGTGTATTATTTGAGTGTGTTATTTGAGGAGTGTGTTGCTTGAGTGAGTGTATTATTTGAGTGTGTTATTTGAGGAGTGTGTTGCTTGAGTGAGTGTATTATTTGAGTGTGTTATTTGAGGAGTGTGTTGTTTGAGTGAGTGTATTATTTGAGTGTGTTATTTTAGGAGTGTGTTGCTTGAGTGAGTGTATTATTTGAGTGTGTTATTTGAGGAGTGTGTTATTTGAGTGAGTGTATTAGTTGAGTGTGTTATTTTAGGAGTGTGTTGCTTGAGTGAGTGTATTATTTGAGTGTGTTATTTGAGGAGTGTGTGGTTTGAGTGAGTGTATTATATGAGTGTGTTATTTGAGGAGTGTGTTGTTTGAGTGAGTGTATTATTTGAGTGTGTTATTTGAGGAGTGTGTTGTTTGAGTGAGTGTATTATTTGAGTGTGTTATTTGAGGAGTGTGTTGTTTGAGTGAGTGTATTATTTGAGTGTGTTATTTGAGGAGTGTGTTGTTTGAGTGAGTGTATTATATGAGTGTGTTATTTGAGGAGTGTGTTGTTTGAGTGAGTGTATTATATGAGTGTGTTATTTGAGGAGTGTGTTGTTTGAGTGAGTGTATTAAATGAGTGTGTTATTTGAGGAGTGTGTTGTTTGAGTGAGTGTATTATATGAGTGTGTTGTTTGAGGGAGTGTATTATATGAGTGTGTTATTTGAGGAGTGTGTTGTTTGAGTGAGTGTATTATATGAGTGTGTTATTTGAGGAGTGTGTTGTTTGAGTGAGTGTATTATATGAGTGTGTTATTTGAGGAGTGTGTTGTTTGAGTGAGTGTATTATATGAGTGTGTTATTTGAGGAGTGTGTTGTTTGAGTGAGTGTATTATTTGAGTGTGTTATTTGAGGAGTGTGTTGTTTGAGTGAGTGTATTATATGAGTGTGTTATTTGAGGAGTGTGTTGTTTGAGTGAGTGTATTATATGAGTGTGTTATTTGAGGAGTGTGTTGTTTGAGTGAGTGTATTATTTGAGTGTGTTATTTGAGGAGTGTGTTGTTTGAGTGAGTGTATTATTTGAGTGTGTTATTTGAGGAGTGTGTTGTTTGAGTGAGTGTATTATATGAGTGTGTTATTTGAGGAGTGTGTTGTTTGAGTGAGTGTATTATTTGAGTGTGTTATTTGAGGAGTGTGTTGTTTGAGTGAGTGTATTATTTGAGTGTGTTATTTGAGGAGTGTGTTGTTTGAGTGAGTGTATTATTTGAGTGTGTTATTTGAGGAGTGTGTTGTTTGAGTGAGTGTATTATATGAGTGTGTTATTTGAGGAGTGTGTTGTTTGAGTGAGTGTAAAATCTGAATGTGTTATTTGAGGAGTGTGTTGTTTGAGTGAGTGTATTATATGAGTGTGTTATTTGAGGAGTGTGTTGTTTGAGTGAGTATTATTTGAGTGTGTTATTTGAGGAGTGTGTTGTTTGAGTGAGTGTATTATATGAGTGTGTTATTTGAGGAGTGTGTTGTTTGAGTGAGTGTATTATAGGAGTGTGTTATTTGAGGAGTGTGTTGTTTGAGTGAGTGTATTATATGAGTGTGTTATTTGAAGAGTGTGTTGTTTGAGTGAGTGTATTATATGAGTGTGTTATTTGAGGAGTGTGTTGTTTGAGTGAGTGTATTATATGAGTGTGTTATTTGAAAAGTGTGTTGTTTGAGTGAGTGTATTATATGAGTGTGTTATTTGAGGAGTGTGTTGTTTGAGTGAGTGTATTATATGAGTGTGTTATTTGAGAAGTGTGTTGTTTGAGTGAGTGTATTATATGAGTGTGTTATTTGAGGAGTGTGTTGTTTGGGTGAGTGTATTATATGAGTGTGTTATTTGAAGAGTGTGTTGTTTGAGTGAGTGTATAATATGAGTGTGTTATTTGAGGAGTGTGTTGTTTGAGTGAGTGTATTATATGAGTGTGTTATTTGAGGAGTGTGTTGTTTGAGTGAGTGTATTATATGAGTGTGTTATTTGAGGAGTGTGTTGTTTGAGTGAGTGTATTATATGAGTGTGTTATTTGAGGTGTGTTGCTTGAGTGAGTGTATTATATGAGTGTGTTATTCGAGGAGTGTGTTGTTTGAGTGAGTGTATTATATGAGTGTGTTGTTTGAGTGAGTGCATTATATGAGTGTGTTATTTGAGGAGTGTGTTGCTTGAGTGAGTGCATTATATGAGTGTGTTATTTGAGGAATGTGTTGTTTGAGTGAGTGCATTATATGAGTGTGTTATTTGAGGAGTGTGTTGTTTGAGTGAGTGCATTATATGAGTGTGTTATTTGAGGAGTGTGTTGTTTGAGTGAGTGTATTATATGAGTGTGTTATTTGAAGAGTGTGTTGTTTGAGTGAGTGTATTATATGAGTGTGTTATTTGAAGAGTGTGTTGTTTGAGGTAGTGTATTATATGAGTGTTTTATTTGAGGAGTGTGTTGTTTTAGGTAGTGTATTATATGAGTGTTTTATTTGAGGAGTGTGTTGTTTGAGTGAGTGTATTATTTGAGTGTGTTATTTGAGGAGTGTGTTGTTTGAGTGAGTGTATTATTTGAGTGTTATTTGAAGAGTGTGTTGTTTGAGTGAGTGTATTATATGAGTGTGTTATTTGAAGAGTGTGTTGTTTGAGTGAGTGTATTATTTGAGTGTGTTATTTGAAGAGTGTGTTGTTTGAGTGAGTGTATTATATGAGTGTGTTATTTGAAGAGTGTGTTGTTTGAGTGAGTGTATTATTTGAGTGTGTTATTTGAGGAGTGTGTTGCTTGAGTGAGTGTATTATATGAGTGTTATTTGAGGAGTGTGTTGCTTGAGTGAGTGTATTATATGAGTGTGTTATTTGATGAGTGTGTTGTTTGAGTGAGTGTATTATTTGAGTGTGTTATTTGAGGAGTGTGTTGTTTGAGTGAGTGTATTATATGAGTGTGTTATTTGAAGAGTGTTGTTTGAGTGAGTGTATTATATGAGTGTGTTATTTGAGGAGTGTGTTGTTTGAGTGAGTGTATTATATGAGTGTGTTATTTCAAAAGTGTGTTGTTTGAGTGAGTGTATTATATGAGTGTTATTTGAGGAGTGTGTTGTTTGAGTGAGTGTATTATATGAGTGTGTTATTTGAGGAGTGTGTTGTTTGAGTGAGTACATTATATGAGTGTTATTTGAGGAGTGTGTTGTTTGAGTGAGTGTATTATTTGAGTGTGTTATTTGAAGAGTGTGTTGTTTGAGTGAGTGTATTATTTGAGTGTGTTATTTGAAGAGTGTGTTGCTTGAGTGAGTGTATTATATGAGTGTGTTATTTGAGAAGTGTGTTGTTTGAGTGAGTGTATTATATGAGTGTGTTATTTGAGGAGTGTGTTGTTTGAGTGAGTGTATTATATGAGTGTGTTATTTGAAGAGTGTGTTGTTTGAGTGAGTGTATAATATGAGTGTGTTATTTGAGGAGTGTGTTGTTTGAGTGAGTGTATTATATGAGTGTGTTATTTGAGAAGTGTGTTGTTTGAGTGAGTGTATTATATGAGTGTGTTATTTGAGGAGTGTGTTGTTTGGGTGAGTGTATTATATGAGTGTGTTATTTGAAGAGTGTGTTGTTTGAGTGAGTGTATAATATGAGTGTGTTATTTGAGGAGTGTGTTGTTTGAGTGAGTGTATTATATGAGTGTGTTATTTGAGGAGTGTGTTGTTTGAGTGAGTGTATTATATGAGTGTGTTATTTGAGGAGTGTGTTGTTTGAGTGAGTGTATTATATGAGTGTGTTATTTGAGGTGTGTTGCTTGAGTGAGTGTATTATATGAGTGTGTTATTCGAGGAGTGTGTTGTTTGAGTGAGTGTATTATATGAGTGTGTTGTTTGAGTGAGTGCATTATATGAGTGTGTTATTTGAGGAGTGTGTTGCTTGAGTGAGTGCATTATATGAGTGTGTTATTTGAGGAATGTGTTGTTTGAGTGAGTGCATTATATGAGTGTGTTATTTGAGGAGTGTGTTGTTTGAGTGAGTGCATTATATGAGTGTGTTATTTGAGGAGTGTGTTGTTTGAGTGAGTGTATTATATGAGTGTGTTATTTGAAGAGTGTGTTGTTTGAGTGAGTGTATTATATGAGTGTGTTATTTGAAGAGTGTGTTGTTTGAGGTAGTGTATTATATGAGTGTTTTATTTGAGGAGTGTGTTGTTTTAGGTAGTGTATTATATGAGTGTTTTATTTGAGGAGTGTGTTGTTTGAGTGAGTGTATTATTTGAGTGTGTTATTTGAGGAGTGTGTTGTTTGAGTGAGTGTATTATTTGAGTGTTATTTGAAGAGTGTGTTGTTTGAGTGAGTGTATTATATGAGTGTGTTATTTGAAGAGTGTGTTGTTTGAGTGAGTGTATTATTTGAGTGTGTTATTTGAAGAGTGTGTTGTTTGAGTGAGTGTATTATATGAGTGTGTTATTTGAAGAGTGTGTTGTTTGAGTGAGTGTATTATTTGAGTGTGTTATTTGAGGAGTGTGTTGCTTGAGTGAGTGTATTATATGAGTGTTATTTGAGGAGTGTGTTGCTTGAGTGAGTGTATTATATGAGTGTGTTATTTGATGAGTGTGTTGTTTGAGTGAGTGTATTATTTGAGTGTGTTATTTGAGGAGTGTGTTGTTTGAGTGAGTGTATTATATGAGTGTGTTATTTGAAGAGTGTTGTTTGAGTGAGTGTATTATATGAGTGTGTTATTTGAGGAGTGTGTTGTTTGAGTGAGTGTATTATATGAGTGTGTTATTTCAAAAGTGTGTTGTTTGAGTGAGTGTATTATATGAGTGTTATTTGAGGAGTGTGTTGTTTGAGTGAGTGTATTATATGAGTGTGTTATTTGAGGAGTGTGTTGTTTGAGTGAGTGCATTATATGAGTGTTATTTGAGGAGTGTGTTGTTTGAGTGAGTGTATTATTTGAGTGTGTTATTTGAAGAGTGTGTTGTTTGAGTGAGTGTATTATTTGAGTGTGTTATTTGAAGAGTGTGTTGCTTGAGTGAGTGTATTATATGAGTGTGTTATTTGAGAAGTGTGTTGTTTGAGTGAGTGTATTATATGAGTGTGTTATTTGAGGAGTGTGTTGTTTGAGTGAGTGTATTATATGAGTGTGTTATTTGAAGAGTGTGTTGTTTGAGTGAGTGTATAATATGAGTGTGTTATTTGAGGAGTGTGTTGTTTGAGTGAGTGTATTATATGAGTGTGTTATTTGAGGAGTGTGTTGTTTGAGTGAGTGTATTATATGAGTGTGTTATTTGAGGAGTGTGTTGTTTGAGTGAGTGTATTATATGAGTGTTATTTGAGGAGTGTGTTGCTTGAGTGAGTGTATTATATGAGTGTGTTATTTGAGGAGTGTGTTGTTTGAGTGAGTGTTTTATATGAGTGTGTTGTTTGAGTGAGTGCATTATATGAGTGTGTTATTTGAGGAGTGTGTTGCTTGAGTGAGTGCATTATATGAGTGTGTTATTTGAGGAATGTGTTGTTTGAGTGAGTGCATTATATGAGTGTGTTATTTGAGGAGTGTGTTGTTTGAGTGAGTGCATTATATGAGTGTGTTATTTGAGGAGTGTGTTGTTTGAGTGAGTGTATTATATGAGTGTGTTATTTGAAGAGTGTGTTGTTTGAGTGAGTGTATTATATGAGTGTGTTATTTGAAGAGTGTGTTGTTTGAGGTAGTGTATTATATGAGTGTTTTAATTGAGGAGTGTGTTGTTTTAGGTAGTGTATTATATGAGTGTTTTATTTGAGGAGTGTGTTGTTTGAGTGAGTGTATTATTTGAGTGTGTTATTTGAGGAGTGTGTTGTTTGAGTGAGTGTATTATTTGAGTGTGTTATTTGAGGAGTGTGTTGTTTGAGTGAGTGTATTATATGAGTGTGTTATTTGAAGAGTGTGTTGTTTGAGTGAGTGTATTATTTGAGTGTGTTATTTGAAGAGTGTGTTGTTTGAGTGAGTGTATTATATGAGTGTGTTATTTGAAGAGTGTGTTGTTTGAGTGAGTGTATTATTTGAGTGTGTTATTTGAGGAGTGTGTTGCTTGAGTGAGTGTATTATATGAGTGTTATTTGAGGAGTGTGTTGCTTGAGTGAGTGTATTATATGAGTGTGTTATTTGAGGAGTGTGTTGTTTGAGTGAGTGTATTATTTGAGTGTGTTATTTGAGGAGTGTGTTGTTTGAGTGAGTGTATTATATTAGTGTGTTATTTGAAGAGTGTGTTGTTTGAGTGAGTTTATTATATGAGTGTGTTATTTGAGGAGTGTGTTGTTTGAGTGAGTGTATTATATGAGTGTGTTATTTTAGGAGTGTGTTGTTTGAGTGAGTGTATTATTTGAGTGTGTTATTTGAAGAGTGTGTTGTTTGAGTGAGTGTATTATATGAGTGTGTTATTTGAGGAGTGTGTTGTTCGAGTGAGTGTATTATTTGAGTGTGTTATTTGAGGAGTGTGTTGTTTGAGTGAGTGTATTATTTGAGTGTGTTATTTGAGGAGTGTGTTGTTTGAGTGAGTGTATTATTTGAGTGTGTTATTTGAGGAGTGTGTTGTTCGAGTGAGTGTATTATTTGAGTGTGTTATTTTAAAAGTGTGTTGTTTGAGTGAGTGTGTTATTTGGAGAGTGTGTTGTTTGAGTGAGTGTATTATTTGAGTGTGTTATTTGAAGAGAGTGTTGTTTGAGTGAGTGTATTATATGAGTGTGTTATTTGAGGAGTGTGTTGTTTGAGTGAGTGTATTATATGAGTGTGTTATTTGAGGAGTGTGTTGCTTGAGTGAGTGTATTATGAGTGTTTTATTTGAGGAGTGTGTTGTCTGAGTGAGTGTATTATATGAGTGTGTTATTTGAGGAGTGTGTTGTTTGAGTGAGTGTATTATATGAGTGTGTTATTTGAGGAGTGTGTTGCTTGAGTGAGTGTATTATATGAGTGTGTTATTTGAGGAGTGTGTTGTTTGAGTGAGTGTATTATGTGAGTGTTATTTGAGGAGTGTGTTGCTTGAGTGAAAGTATTATATGAATGTGTTATTTGAGTAGTGTGTTGTTTGAGTGAGTGTATTATATGAGTGTGTTATTTGAAGAGTGTGTTATTTGAGTGAGTGTATTATTTGAGTGTTTTATTTGAAGGGTGTGTTGCTTGAGTGAGTGTATTATTTGAGTGTGTTATTTGAGGAGTGTGTTGTTTGAGTGAGTGTATTATTTGAGTGTGTTATTTGAAGAGAGTGTTGTTCGAGTGAGTATATTATTTGAGTGTGTTATTTGAAGAGTGTGTTGCTTGAGTGAGTGTTTTATATGAGTGTGTTATTTGAGGAGTGTTTTGTTTGAGTGAGTGTATTATTTGAGTGTGTTATTTGAAGATTTTGTTGTTTGAGTGAGTGTATTATTTGAGTGTGTTATTTGAAGAGTGTGTTGTTTGAGTGAGTATTATTTGAGTGTGTTATTTGAAGAGTGTGTTGTTTGAGTGAGTGTATTATATGAGAGTGTTATTTGAAGAGTGTGTTGTTCGAGTGAGTGTATTATTTGAGTGTGTTATTTGAAGAGTTTGTTGTTTGAGTGAGTGTATTATTTGAGTGTGTTATTTGAAGAGTTTGTTGTTTTAGTGAGTGTATTATTTGAGTGTGTTATTTGAAGAGTGTGTTGTTTGAGTGACTGTATTATTTGAGTGTGTTATTTGAAGAGTGTGTTGTTTGAGTGTATTATATGAGTGGGTTATTTGAGGAGTGTGTTGTTTGAGTGAGTGTATCATTTGAGTGTGTTGTTTGAGTGAGTGTATCATTTGAGTGTGTTATTTGAGGAGTGTGTTGTTTGAGTGAGTGTATTATTTGAGTGTGTTATTTGAGGAGTGTGTTATTTGAGGAGTGTGTTATTTGAGGAGTGTGTTGTTTGAGTGAGTGTATTATTTGAGTGTGTTATTTGAGGAGTGTGTTGCTTGAGTGAGTGTATTATATGAGTGTTATTTGAGGAGTGTGTTGCTTGAGTGAGTGTATTATATGAGTGTTATTTGAGGAGTGTGTTGTTTGAGTGAGTGTATTATTTGAGTGTGTTATTTGAGGAGTGTGTTGTTTGAGTGAGTGTATTACATGAGTGTGTTATTTGAGGTGTGTTGTTTGAGTGAGTGTATTATATGAGTGTGTTATTTGAGGAGTGTGTTGTTTGAGTGAGTGTATTATATGAGTGTGTTATTTGAGGAGTGTGTTGTTTGAGTGAGTGCATTATATGAGTGTGTTATTTGAGGAGTGTGTTGTTTGAGTGAGTGTATTATATGATTGTGTTATTTGAGTGTGTTGCTTGAGTGAGTGTATTATATGAGTGTGTTATTTGAGGAGTGTGTTGCTTGAGTGAGTGTATTATATGAGTGTGTTATTTGAGGAGTGTGTTGTTTGAGTGAGTGTATTATTTGAGTGTGTTATTTGAGGAGTGTGTTGTTTGAGTGAGTGAATTAAATGAGTGTGTTATTTGAGGAGTGTGTTGTTTGAGTGAGTGTATTATATGAGTGTGGTTTTTGAGGAGTGTTGTTTGAGTGAGTGTATTATATGAGTGTGGTTTTTTGAAGAGTGTGTTGTTTGAGTGAGTGTATTATATGAGTGTGTTATTTGAGTGTGTTGTTTGAGTGAGTGTATTATATGAGTGTGTTATTTGAAAAGTGTGTTGTTTGAGTGAGTGTATTATATGAGTGTGTTATTTGAGGAGTGTGTTGTTTGAGTGAGTGTATTATATGAGTGTGTTATTTGAGGGGTGTGTTGTTTGAGTGAGTGCATTATATGAGTGTGTTATTTGAAGAGTGTGTTGTTTGAGTGAGTGTATTATTTGAGTGTGTTATTTGAAGAATGTGTTGTTTGAGTGGGTGTATTATTTGAGTGTGTTATTTGAAGAGTGTGTTGCTTGAGTGAGTGTATTAAATGAGTGTGTTATTTGAGGAGTGTGTTGTTTGAGTGAGTGTATTGTATGAGTGTGTTATTTGAGGAGTGTGTTGTTTGAGTGAGTGTATTATATGAGTGTGTTATTTGAAGAGTGTGTTGTTTGAGTGAGTGTATTATATGAGTGTGTTATTTGAGGAGTGTGTTGTTTGATTGAGTGTATTATTTGAGTGTGTTATTTGAGGAGTGTGTTGTTTGAGTGAGTGTATTATTTGAGTGTGTTATTTGAAGAGTGTGTTGTTTGAGGGAGTGTATTATATGAGCGTGTTATTTGAGGAGTGTGTTGTTTGAGTGAGTGCATTATATGAGTGTGTTATTTGAAGAGTGTGTTGTTTGAGTGAGTGCATTATATGAGTGTGTTATTTGAGGAGTGTGTTGTTTGAGTGAGTGTATTATATGAGTGTGTTATTTGAAGAGTGTGTTGTTTGAGTGAGTGCATTATATGAGTGTGTTATTTAAGGAGTGTGTTGTTTGAGTGAGTGTATTATTTGAGTGTGTTATTCGAGGAGTGTGTTGTTTGAGTGTATTATATGAGTGTGTTATTTGAGGAGTGTGTTGTTTGAGTGAGTGTATTATTTGAGTGTGTTATTTGAGGAGTGTGTTGCTTGAGTGAGTGTTATATATGAGTGTGTTATTTGAGGAGTGTGTTGTTTGAGTGAGTATATTATATGAGTGTATTATTTGAGGAGTGTGTTGTTTGAGTGAGTGTATTATATGAGTGTGTTATTTGAGGAGTGTGTTGTTTGAGTGAGTGTATTATATGAGTGTGTTATTTAAGGAGTGTGTTGCTTGAGTGAGTGAATTATATGAGTGTGTTATTTGAGGAGTGTGTTGTTTGAGTGAGTGTATTATTTGAGTGTTATTTGAGGAGTGTATTGTTTGAGTGAGTGTATTATTTGAGTGTGTTATTTGAGGAGTGTACTGTTTGAGTGAGTGTATTATTTGAGTGTGTTATTTGAGGAGTGTGTTGTTTGAGTGAGTGTATTATATGAGTGTGTTATTTGAGGAGTGTGTTGTTTGAGTGAGTGTATTATTTGAGTGTGTTATTTGAGGAGTGTGTGTTGCTTGAGTGAGTGTATTATATGAGTGTGTTATTTGAGGAGTGTGTTGTTTGAGTGAGTGTATTATATGAGTGTGTTATTTGAGGAGTGTGTTGCTTGAGTGAGTGTATTATATGAGTGGGTTATTTGAGGAGTGTGTTGTTTGAGTGAGTGTATTATATGAGTGTGTTATTTGAGGAGTGTGTTGTCTGAGTGAGTGTATTATATGAGTGTGTTATTTGAGGAGTGTGTTGTTTGAGTGAATGTATTATTTGAGTGTGTTATTTGAAGAGTGTGTTGTTTGAGGGAGTGTATTATTTGAGTGTGTTATTTGAGGAGTGTGTTGTTTGAGTGAGTGTATTATATGAGTGTGTTATTTGAGGAGTGTGTTGTTTGAGTGAGTGCATTATATGAGTGTGTTATTTGAGGAGTGTGTTGTTTGAGTGAATGTATTAATTGAGTGTGTGATTTGAGGAGTGTGTTGCTTGAGTGAGTGTATTATATGAGTGTGTTATTTGAGGAGTGTGTTGTTTGAGTGAGTGTATTATATGAGTGTGTTATTTGAGGAGTGTGTTGCTTGAGTGAGTGTATTATATGAGTGTTATTTGAGGAGTGTGTTGTTTGAGTGAGTGTATTATATGAGTGTGTTATTTGAGGAGTGTGTTGTTTGAGTGAGTGTATTATATGAGTGTATTATTTGAGGAGTGTGTTGTTTGAGTGAGTGTGTTATTTGAAGAGTGTGTTGTTTGAGGGAGTGTATTATTTGAGTGTGTTATTTGAGGAGTGTGTTGCTTGAGTGAGTGTTATATATGAGTGTGTTATTTGAGGAGTGTGTTGTTTGAGTGAGTGTATTATATGAGTGTATTATTTGAGGAGTGTGTTGTTTGAGTGAGTGTATTATATGAGTGTGTTATTTGAGGAGTGTGTTGTTTGAGTGAGTGTATTATATGAGTGTGTTATTTAAGGAGTGTGTTGCTTGAGTGAGTGTATTATATGAGTGTGTTATTTGAGGAGTGTGTTGTTTGAGTGAGTGCATTATATGAGTGTGTTATTTGAGGAGTGTGTTGTTTGATTGACTGTATTATTTGAGTGTGTTATTTGAGGAGTGTGTGGTTTGAGTGAGTGTATTATTTGAGTGTGTTATTTGAAGAGTGTGTTGTTTGAGGGAGTGTATTATATGAGCGTTTTATTTGAGGAGTGTGTTGTTTGAGTGAGTGCATTATATGAGTGTGTTATTTGAAGAGTGTGTTGTTTGAGTGAGTGCATTATATGAGTGTGTTATTTGAGGAGTGTGTTGTTTGAGTGAGTGTATTATATGAGTGTTATTTGAAGAGTGTGTTGTTTGAGTGAGTGCATTATATGAGTGTGTTATTTAAGGAGTGTGTTGTTTGAGTGAGTGTATTATTTGAGTGTGTTATTCGAGGAGTGTGTTGTTTGAGTGTATTATATGAGTGTGTTATTTGAGGAGTGTGTTGTTTGAGTGAGTGTATTATTTGAGTGTGTTATTTGAGGAGTGTGTTGTTTGAGTGAGTGTATTATATGAGTGTGTTATTTGAGGAGTGTGTTGTTTGAGTGAGTGTATTATTTGAGTGTTATTTGAGGAGTGTATTGTTTGAGTGAGTGTATTATTTGAGTGTGTTATTTGAGGAGTGTACTGTTTGAGTGAGTGTATTATTTGAGTGTGTTATTTGAGGAGTCTGTTGTTTGAGTGAGTGTATTATATGAGTGTGTTATTTGAGGAGTGTGTTGTTTGAGTGAGTGTATTATTTGAGTGTGTTATTTGAGGAGTGTGTGTTGCTTGAGTGAGTGTATTATATGAGTGTGTTATTTGAGGAGTGTGTTGTTTGAGTGAGTGTATTATATGAGTGTGTTATTTGAGGAGGGTGTTGCTTGAGTGAGTGTATTATATGAGTGGGTTATTTGAGGAGTGTGTTGTTTGAGTGAGTGTATTATATGAGTGTGTTATTTGAGGAGTGTGTTGTCTGAGTGAGTGTATTATATGAGTGTGTTATTTGAGGAGTGTGTTGTCTGAGTGAGTGTTTTATATGAGTGTGTTATTTGAGGAGTGTGTTGTTTGAGTGAGTGTATTATATGAGTGTGGTTTTTGAGGAGTGTGTTGTTTGAGTGAGTATTATATGAGTCTGTTATTTGAGGAATGTGTTGCTTGAGTGAGTGTATTATATGAGTGTGTTATTTGAGGAGTGTGTTGTTTGAGTGAATGTATTATTTGAGTGTGTTATTTGAAGAGTGTGTTGTTTGAGGGAGTGTATTATTTGAGTGTGTTATTTGAGGAGTGTGTTGTTTGAGTGAGTGTATTATATGAGTGTGTTATTTGAGGAGTGTGTTGTTTGAGTGAGTGCATTATATGAGTGTGTTATTTGAGGAGTGTGTTGTTTGAGTGAATGTATTAATTGAGTGTGTGATTTGAGGAGTGTGTTGCTTGAGTGAGTGTATTATATGAGTGTGTTATTTGAGGAGTGTGTTGTTTGAGTGAGTGTATTATATGAGTGTGTTATTTGAGGAGTGTGTTGCTTGAGTGAGTGTATTATATGAGTGTTATTTGAGGAGTGTGTTGTTTGAGTGAGTGTATTATATGAGTGTGTTATTTGAGGAGTGTGTTGTTTGAGTGAGTGTATTATATGAGTGTATTATTTGAGTAGTGTGTTGTTTGAGTGAGTGTGTTATTTGAAGAGTGTGTTGTTTGAGGGAGTGTATTATTTGAGTGTGTTATTTGAGGAGTGTGTTGCTTGAGTGAGTGTTATATATGAGTGTGTTATTTGAGGAGTGTGTTGTTTGAGTGAGTGTATTATATGAGTGTATTATTTGAGGAGTGTGTTGTTTGAGTGAGTGTATTATATGAGTGTGTTATTTGAGGAGTGTGTTGTTTGAGTGAGTGTATTATATGAGTGTGTTATTTAAGGAGTGTGTTGCTTGAGTGAGTGTATTATATGAGTGTGTTATTTGAGGAGTGTGTTGTTTGAGTGAGTGCATTATATGAGTGTGTTATTTGAGGAGTGTGTTGTTTGATTGACTGTATTATTTGAGTGTGTTATTTGAGGAGTGTGTGGTTTGAGTGAGTGTATTATTTGAGTGTGTTATTTGAAGAGTGTGTTGTTTGAGGGAGTGTATTATATGAGCGTTTTATTTGAGGAGTGTGTTGTTTGAGTGAGTGCATTATATGAGTGTGTTATTTGAAGAGTGTGTTGTTTGAGTGAGTGCATTATATGAGTGTGTTATTTGAGGAGTGTGTTGTTTGAGTGAGTGTATTTTATGAGTGTTATTTGAAGAGTGTGTTGTTTGAGTGAGTGCATTATATGAGTGTGTTATTTAAGGAGTGTGTTGTTTGAGTGAGTGTATTATTTGAGTGTGTTATTCGAGGAGTGTGTTGTTTGAGTGTATTATATGAGTGTGTTATTTGAGGAGTGTGTTGTTTGAGTGAGTGTATTATTTGAGTGTGTTATTTGAGGAGTGTGTTGTTTGAGTGAGTGTATTATATGAGTGTGTTATTTGAGGAGTGTGTTGTTTGAGTGAGTGTATTATTTGAGTGTTATTTGAGGAGTGTATTGTTTGAGTGAGTGTATTATTTGAGTGTGTTATTTGAGGAGTGTACTGTTTGAGTGAGTGTATTATTTGAGTGTGTTATTTGAGGAGTCTGTTGTTTGAGTGAGTGTATTATATGAGTGTGTTATTTGAGGAGTGTGTTGTTTGAGTGAGTGTATTATTTGAGTGTGTTATTTGAGGAGTGTGTGTTGCTTGAGTGAGTGTATTATATGAGTGTGTTATTTGAGGAGTGTGTTGTTTGAGGGAGTGTATTATATGAGCGTGTTATTTGAGGAGTGTGTTGTTTGAGTGAGTGCATTATATGAGTGTGTTATTTGAAGAGTGTGTTGTTTGAGTGAGTGCATTATATGAGTGTGTTATTTGAGGAGTGTGTTGTTTGAGTGAGTGTATTATATGAGTGTGTTATTTGAAGAGTGTGTTGTTTGAAGGAGTGCATTATATGAGTGTGTTATTTAAGGAGTGTGTTATTTAAGGAGTGTTATGTTTGAGTGAGTGTATTATTTGAGTGTGTTATTCGAGGAGTGTGTTGTTTGAGTGTATTATATGAGTGTGTTATTTGAGGAGTGTGTTGTTTGAGTGAGTGTATTATTTGAGTGTGTTATTTGAGGAGTGTGTTGTTTGAGTGAGTGTATTATGAGTGTGTTATTTGAGGAGTGTGTTGTTTGAGTGAGTGTATTATTTGAGTGTTATTTGAGGAGTGTATTGTTTGAGTGAGTGTATTATTTGAGTGTGTTATTTGAGGAGTGTACTGTTTGAGTGAGTGTATTATTTGAGTGTGTTATTTGAGGAGTGTGTTGTTTGAGTGAGTGTATTATATGAGTGTGTTATTGGAGGAGTGTGTTGTTTGAGTGAGTGTATTATTTGAGTGTGTTATTTGAGGAGTGTGTGTTGCTTGAGTGAGTGTATTATATGAGTGTGTTATTTGAGGAGTGTGTTGTTTGAGTGAGTGTATTATATGAGTGTGTTATTTGAGGAGTGTGTTGCTTGAGTGAGTGTATTATATGAGTGGGTTATTTGAGGAGTGTGTTGTTTGAGTGAGTGTATTATATGAGTGTGTTATTTGAGGAGTGTGTTGTCTGAGTGAGTGTATTATATGAGTGTGTTATTTGAGGAGTGTGTTGTCTGAGTGAGTGTATTATATGAGTGTGTTATTTGAGGAGTGTGTTGTTTGAGTGAGTGTATTATATGAGTGTGTTATTTGAGGAGTGTGTTGTTTGAGTGAGTATTATATGAGTCTGTTATTTGAGGAGTGTGTTGCTTGAGTGAGTGTATTATATGAGTGTTATTTGAGGAGTGTGTTGTTTGAGTGAGTGTATTATATGAGTGTGTTATTTGAAGAGTGTGTTGTTTGAGTGAGTGTATTATATGAGTGTGTTATTTGAGAAGTGTGTTGTTTGAGTGAGTGTATTATATGAGTGTGTTATTTGAGGAGTGTGTTGTTTGAGTGAGTGTATTATTTGAGTGTGTTATTTGAGGAGTGTGTTGTTTGAGTGAGTGTATTATATGAGTGTGTTATTTGAGGATTGTGTTGTTTGAGTGAGTGTATTATTTGAGTGTGTTATTTGAGGAGTGTGTTGTTTGAGTGAGTGTATTATTTGAGTGTGTTATTTGAGGAGTGTGTTGTTTGAGTGAGTGTATTATTTGAGTGTGTTATTTGAGGAGTGTGTTGCTTGAGTGAGTGTATTATATGAGTGTGTTATTTGAGGAGTGTGTTGTTTGAGTGAGTGTATTATGTGGGTGTGTTATTTGAGGAGTGTGTTGTTTGAGTGAGTGTATTATATGAGTGTGGTATTTAAGGAGTGTGTTGTTTGAGTGAGTGTATTATATGAGTGTGTTATTTAAGGAGTGTGTTGTTTGAGTGAGTGTATTATATGAGTGTGTTATTTGAGGAGTGTGTTGTTTGAGTGAGTGTATTATATGAGTGTGTTATTTGAGGAGTATGTTGCTTGAGTGAGTGTATTATTTGAGTGTGTTATTTGAGGAGTGTGTTGTTTGAGTGAGTGTATTATTTGAGTGTGTTATTTGAAGAGTGTGTTTGAGTGAGTGTATTATTTGAGTGTGTTATTTGAAGAGTGTGTTGTTTGAGTGAGTGTATTATTTGAGTGTGTTATTTGAAGAGTGTGTTGTTTGAGTGAGTGTATTATTTGAGTGTTCTTTGAAGAGTGTGTTGTTTGAGTGAGTGTATTATATGAGTGTGTTATTTGAAGAGTGTGTTGTTTGAGTGAGTGTATTATTTGAGTGTGTTATTTGAGGAGTGTGTTGCTTGAGTGAGTGTATTATTTGAGTGTGTTATTTGAGGAGTGTTGTTTGAGTGAGTGTATTATTTGAGTGTGTTATTTGAAGAGTGTGTTGTTTGAGTGAGTGTATTATATGAGTGTGTTATTTGAGAAGTGCGTTGTTTGAGTGAGTGTATTATATGAGTGTGTTATTTGAGAAGTGTGTTGTTTGAGTGAGTGTATTATTTGAGTGTGTTATTTGAGGAGTGTGTTGCCTGAGTGAGTGTATTATATTAGTGTGTTATTTGAGGAGTGTGTTGTTTGAGTGAGTGTATTATATGAGTGTGTTATTTGAGGAGTGTGTTGCTTGCGTGAGTGTATTATATGAGTGTGTTATTTGAGGAGTGTGTTGGTTGAGTGAGTGTATTATATGAGTGTGTTATTTGAGGAGTGTGTTGGTTGAGTGAGTGTATTATATGAGTGTGTTATTTGAGGAGTGTGTTGTTTGAGTGAGTGTAGCATTTGAGTGTGTCATTTCAGTGAGTGTAGCATTTGAGCGAGTGTAGCATTTGAGCGAGTGTAGCATTTGAGCGAGTGTAGCATTTGAGCGAGTGTAGCATTTGAGCGAGTGTAGCATTTGAGCGAGTGTAGCATTTGAGCGAGTGTAGCATTTGAGCGAGTGTAGCATTTGAGCGAGTGTAGCATTTGAGCGAGTGTAGCATTTGAGCGAGTGTAGCATTTGAGCGAGTGTAGCATTTGAGCGAGTGTAGCATTTGAGTGAGTGTAATATTTCTGTACACACTGTACAGTGTTTTCAAATATCTGCATAAACACGATCGACATTGCACATGTTTCAGGTAATACATTTTATATCGCGTAGAGAATTGTGAAAACAAATTTAAATTTGCAGATATGTGCACTCTATTTTCATAAAATATCAATTTTTGAATTTGAGAAAAATAACCGGAAAGTTCTTCTCGCATATGTACATGTTTACAAAATACAAGGTCGGTTGTGATGTTACCACATAGCTTTAGCATAAACATTAGCAAAGGGTTCATTTCTGTGAGTAGTTCGCATTTCATTGCACTGGATTTATCGTTTAAACTATTTATTTGGGAGCAGCTGTTTCATCATTTGAAGAACACTCTTTAAAAAATATTCCTCTCCAAGCATCTAATATTCTCCACCAAGTATCAAATATCCTTGGCCGAGCACTAAATATTCTTCAAAAGATATAACAAAGTTTCACCAAATAACAAATATACTTCACCAAGCAACAAATACTCTTCACCAATCATCAAATATTCTTCCCTGAGCATTAATTATTCCCCGCTAAGCCTTAAATATTCTTCACTAAGAATCATATATTAGGCCTTGTTTTCAAGTCACCAATGCTCCAAGAAGTCAGTTGTTGCTGCTCATATTATTCATTTTTTGTTATAATTTTATTAATCAAAATTCGACAAACACACTTCCATTTCCAACCTTGCACGATACTTCTTTTGTTGAGCTCCAGGTCACGGTCACATTTACAGTTTTTCACACATTTTTGAAAATGGGAAATTTTGAATAGTAACTCGTTCGTGGCTCCCATTGTTTAATCATGAAAAAATGGTTCCAAGAACATTTAAATCGTTATTTGCGCGTTAATTACGACGTCGTTTTTTTCGTTAATTTGCTTCGTTACATTTTCTTTGCAATTACTGTACTTCACTTGCCATTAATTTGTCAATTTATGAAAACATCTACAAAACTGAAAGCATCACACCGTTTGCATTCTTTTTAACCAATATTTTCGTAACATGGTTCAGAATATTTAAAAACCTTATCGGGTCTTTACTTTAGCCTGTTTTCATTTTCGTCTCTTTGACGTACGTCATTCATTTTCCCATATTCAAAGACAGTAATTAACGATATAGAACTAGCCTCCTGTTTAGATGTACCACACGATTCTTCATTCAATTTTAAATTTTAATAAGTGCAAAACACAACTTTTCTGCAAATTTTCGTATTTTTACTTACTTCGCCTCTAATAATTAATGTAGCACCTCTATTTTCTCGCTTATTTAGTTCTTTTCCGAGAGTCAAACAACTCGACTTACATTCCTGCAAATTTTTGCGTGCAAGGCTACGTATCTCTGTCTGAAATGAAAAACCTTGATCTCAACCCAACCAGACCTGAGGCCCTGAACCTAACCCCCAACCCCACCAGACCTGAGGCCCTGAACCTAACCCCCAACCCTACCAGACCTGAGGCCCTGAGCTGAACCCCCAACCCTACCAGACCTGAGGCCCTGAGCTGAACCCCCAACCCTACCAGACCTGAGGCCCTGAACCTCACTGTCAAACCCCACAAACACAACCCCAACACAAGGGGCAGGCACTTGCGATGGCCTACCATGAGGTTTGACAACTACGGGTTGATAATTTCAGTTTGTTTTCAAGTACTAGGCAAAGTACCAGATTCAGAAATTACCGAACAATCATCACAGCGGTCTGGCAGGGTTAAAAGTTGTTCAAGATTGATTAAGATAATAGTTAGCATCTTCTTTTAACTTTTTGAAACTGGCTGTGCGAATTAGATGTGTCCAAAACGTTAAGTGCCTGCTTTCAAATTTTTCAGCGGCGCGTTTCTATTCGTGGTTCTGTTTAAATTTGTATCTCGATTTAATTTAATTTTGATTTTAATTTAATTTTGTTTTGATATTCTTTTCCGAGCAGTCTTGCGCAATCTCATACACGTGAAGCCAGAAGTCGTTTCTATCAAGACTTCCAACTTGATCATATTGGCTTCAATAATTTCCAATCATCACTTTAATTGAACAAAGACTAAAGCTTCTTTCCTCATTAACCTTTTCTTGCTTTTCAAGGTACAGTTCATAACATGTAGTCATTTAGCATTGGAAGGAATTTTCATTAATTTAACTAACTCGACTTTCATTGATGATTTTTTCAATATTCTTCGGTCCCTGAAATACCATTGACGAATCTTCGCTGTTCGATATCTAATGACAACCGCACACATCGCTGACTCGGAATTTGCTATCGGAAACGAGCCCAGGACAAAATTGTCTTGAATTTTCATCACATAAAATTCGTGCCTTGCCGCAGGCTGCCGATACAATTTGCATCTAATTAACTTCTTGAAAGCTCGAGTCAATAATTGATTCCTCAACAGCGACGGATTTTTGCCAAAGTCATCTGGACGAGACGGACGATATTTTGCGGTTGAACGCTTCACCGCCCTGTTTTTGGTCCCTATTTAATTAAGGAAAAGAATATCAAAATCATCGGCTCTGGATATTTTTGCTGGGAATTTATGCACAAAATCATTTTTCAATCGTATTCCTCATTACCTCCGAGCTTCAACAATGGGTGTGTCGGTTCAATGAAAGCCTTCTCGATAACTAGCATGGATGAGTAAAAATTGTCGAATTTTAAGTTTGGGATTGAAATCCTCGCGAAATGACATTTGCTGTTTTCTGACACATCACTGTGACATTTTCATTCGCATAGCTCAGATGTATCCTTTTTTAATAATACGTGGCATGCAGGTAATATTCTTTCATGTCATTCTTTTGAACTCATACTGTGCATGTATCTTACTGCGTGTAAACTGATGTTTAGCGTGTGGTTGTCCAGCTGTAGCGTAAGTTTGCCAGGTAATAGCATGTGGTTGTCAGGTTATAGCGTGTGGTTGTCAGGTTTTAACGTATGATTAAGAGGTTATAGCGTGTGGTTGTCAGGTTATAGCGTGTTTGTCAGGTTTTAACGTATGATTAAGAGGTTATAGCGTGTGGTTGTCAGGTTATAGCGTGTGGTTGTCTGGTTTTAACGTATGATTACCAGGGTATAGCGTGTGGTTGTCAGGTTATAGCGTGTGGTTGTCAGGTTATAGCGTGTGGTTGCCAGGTTTTAACGTATGATTTCCAGGGTATAGCGTGTGGTTGTCAGGTTATAGCGTGTGGTTGTCAGGTTATAGCGTGTGGTTGTCAGGTTTTAACGTATGATCACCAGGTTATAGCATGCGGTTGTCAGGTTATAGCGTGCAGTTGCCTGGTTATAGCGTGCAGTTGCCAGGTTATAGCGTGCGGTTGTCATGTTAAAGCGTGCAGTTGCCTGGTTATAGCTTGCAGTTGCTAGGTTATAGTGTGCGGTTGTCAGGTTTTAACGTATGATAACCATGTTATAGCGTGTGGTTGTCAGGTTATAGCGTGCGGTTGTCAGGTTATAGTGTGCGGTTGTCAGGTTATAGCGTGCAGTTGTCAGGTTATAGCGTGCGGTTGTCAGGTTATAGCGTGCGGTTGTCAGGTTATAGCGTGTGGTTGTCAGGTTATAGAGTGTGGTTGTCAGGTTATAGCGTGTGGTTGTCAGGTTATAGCGTGTGGTTATCAGGTTTTACGGATGATTACCAGGTTATAGCGAGTGGTTGTCAGGTTATAGCGTGTGGTTGTCAGGTTATAGCGTGTGGTTGTCAGGTTTTAACGTATGATTAAGAGGTTATAGCGTGTGGTTGTCAGGTTATAGCATGTGGTTGTCAGGTTTTAACGTATGATTAAGAGGTTATAGCGTGTGGTTGTCAGGTTATAGAGTGTGCTTGTCAGGTTTTAGCGTGCGGTTGTCAGGTTGTAGCGTGTGCTTGTCAGGTTTTAACGTATGATTAAGAGGTTATAGCGTGTGGTTGTCAGGTTATAGCGTGTGGTTGTCAGGTTATAGCGTGTGGTTGTCAGGTTTTAACGTATGATTACCAGGTTATAGCGTGTGGTTGCCAGGTTATAGCGTGTGGTTGTCAGGTTTTAACGCATGATTACCAGGTTATAGCGTGCGGTTGTCAGGTTATAGCGTGTGGTTGTCAGGTTTTAACGTATGATTAAGAGGTTATAACGTGCGGTTGTCAGGTTATAGCGTGTGGTTGTCAGGTTTTAACGTATGATTAAGAGGTTATAACGTGCGGTTGTCAGGTTATAGCGTGTGGTTGTCAGGTTTTAACGTATGATTACCAGGTTATAGCGTGTGGTTGTCAGGTTATAGCGTGTGGTTGTCAGGTTTTAACGTATGATTACCAGGTTATAGCGTACGGTTTCCAGGTGACACCATACAGTTGCCAGATGTCTCATAGTCAACACCAATTATCCTACTTATATTGCTGAGAGACATAAATTCAGAACATCTATATTTAGATATTAAATACGTTAAGAATTACATGGAAATGGATTTGCTCGTGTTAAAATGACGTTGGAACTTCGTTTAACACAAACGCTCGTTGCACCCTAGGAGATTCTGCCGCGATGCGAAAGCGTACATTGAGTTGATGGTGGACTGATTATATATTCAGTAATGTTTGCAGCGCATATTCTGATATTAGACATTATCCCAATTTGTTTTTCGAATGTTGACATGTTGTTATCCTGGTTAACCTTCATTTCGTTGCAATCTATGCTTTTGATTCCAATTTACTACACCGAATGTTTATATAGGTTCAGCAAACGATATGATTCCTAATTCTATTGTCACACTACAACTCGACGTATTTTTCCGCTCACTAAGCTCTATTTTTTATTCCGGTTTGGATTCAGCATTAATCCACACAGTGACTTAGAAGCTCGCAGCACTGAAAATGGAGTCTGTTTTTTAAAAGGGCTGCCAAGTGTTCCGCTTGCCCTCCATAACGCCAATTAACCGTGCCTTTTACACAAAAACTTCGTTCTGAAACAAGTCTGGACCCTAAGCTGAGGTGGGCACAATGGTATCTCCGCCGCCATCGCAATTGTGTTGTTCGGAGGCCTATGAAATTCCAGCAAGTGCCTGGCCAGCGCCCGCCTCATTGTCTGCCGCCTTGAGAGGGCGCTGCTATACCATGGAAACGGCTCTGCTCTTATCCCTCCAACCGAAGAGGGTACTAACCCTTTCTTCGGAGTGGGCACTGACCCTCTCTTCGGAGAGGGCACTCACCCTCTCTTCGGAGAGGGCACTGACCCTTTCTTCGGATAGGGCACTGACCTTTTCTTCGGAGAAGGCACTGACCCTTTCTTCGGAGAGGGCACTGCCCTTATCCCTCCTGCCACAGAGGGCAACGCAATTCAGTACTTTGTTTTAACCTGCCCTGCCACACACTGAACTGCACTGCATTGCTCTGTATGGCCCTGCGCTGCACTGCACAGCGTTGCTTTGCATTCATTGCTCTGTATGGCACTGCACAGCGTTGCACTGCACCCCATGCAGCCACGTCGCTGCGGCTGACTCAGCAGGTTTGGCAGCACTGGATACAACGGCATTCACAACCTGGCGGTGCTCCAAATGTTCAGGCTGAAGGCAAAGTAAGCACTTGGGAGTACTCTTTGAAACTTTATCAGTGCCTCAACACTGAGTGCAACGTGACCCACCGGTGCTCATCGAGGGGATTTTCATAATGCTGCAGACCCCAGTCGAACATTTTTGCCGGATCATGCATATTTTTCGGTGCCTAAGCGATTTATGTATTTGGGCGGCGAGAAGCATGTATGCAGGCGGTGAAAAAGTTAGACTTGGACCGACCAGCAGTCACTGACTCGATTTTCATGAATACTTAATGGAAACTAAATAAAGGCACGATCTGTTTAATATTTTCTTAATAGATCTCTAAAAATAATTTTAATTTGAGTTGCTTGTTGAACTTCAGTTCAACCAGCCGCACTTGACGTGTTAAATTTGCGAATACAGTTACTTTCGCTCAGGTCGTGGCTGCAACCTGATAATTTCATCAATATTTTTACGAGTTATATTGATATGAATTTTTCTTGAAAGCAAGGAATCAAGCTTTTGTAAGATAAGGTTAATTGCGGTCGTTTTGAGGTTTGCATTAGAGGATGAACTATCGTCACTCGTTCTGGATCATTGATATAAAGCATATTTTCGGCTTGTAACTTCTTCATTTTGTAACTAGATAATTCCAAGGCTGTTTTTGATGATTTTTCCATGTTTCTGCTTCTTGCATGTAAAATTTAAGCTAATTCAATGAAACATTGGATTCGAATATATCAAAATTTTTGAGGAAAGTTTTCTTCCACAAACCCTATGACAATTCACCAGCATTTTAAAAAAAATTAGTTTGTTGACAGCCTTATCCATTGTAGGCAAAGTCCTGCTGAATTTCATAACAGTGAGGATCATATTCTCATTTTGAACTTTCCCGAACAAGGCGTTAACATAATCTTCAGCCGCAGAAAGAATTCCATTATACAAAAAATGACCGGCCTACATCGCAACACAATCTTCAGAGGCAGAAACAATTTTTTCGACAAAAACTGACCGGCCAGCATTGTAACCTGTTACAGGCCTCAATTCTGACATAATGTGAAGTGTTGGTCGTGAAAATATACTCTGCACTTTAATAATATTTCTCCCCAACTCCTTGCGCTCACCATGTCTCCAGAAGTTACAAGTGCTCACTCTTTAACGCTTCATGGTAAGGGTTCGATACCCCTTCAGAGCGAGCTCGGAGTTTCTTCCTTTTATGAAAAAGAGGAAAATAACTTACTATTCCTCAAAGTGTTTGAAAAAGTGTTGGCCTAACCAGGGGGAACCGTTGCCATCAGTCATGAGGCATAAAATCTAAATGATGATTTGCATACACTTAATCGGAATAAAACGTATTTTCAAACTTGAGACTTCCAATAGAATGACTCATAAAGCGCTGGTTAGACCACGAGTAAAAATGGAACAGAGCTATATGGAAGTTTTCCTCCATTCTTTCCAAACGAAATTTAGTTTGGTTCTCGAATAATTTCAATTTTATGAGTTCGAATGATTTCATTTTCGACGCAGAACTGAATCGTCATCCCGGAAGTTTAACATATATACCCCAAAGTCTGATTCAAGTACAACGTCATGACGCCGACCCACGCTAAAAAAGCACCATTTCCAATTCAGGTTACACAATAAACTCATCTTTGATTTAAAAATATAGAACATATTTAAAGGTGATTTTGAAATACTAATACCTAGAATATAACTCAGCCATACCGATTTTTCCAGCCAGATTTGAGACATGGGACCAAACCCTAAAATGCTTTGTTTGTCCCACAAATCCTGCGTCTCACTCAGCACAAAATATCTGTCGTAGGATCTCAAGGTGCTCAGTGCCCGATCTGCTGCAAATGCCGAAATTAGAGCCAGATTTTGGCGATCTCGGAGATCACAACAAGAAGCAACCGCGGCAAACTCGCTTGCATTTACTGGAGGTACAAAAATCACGCAAGATTGTGTTGTACCTTAACAGAGAGGCGTTGTGCCTCACCCAGAGAGGCGTTGTGCCTCACCCAGAGAGGCGTTGTGCCTCACCCAAAGAGGCGTTGTGCTTCACCCAGAGAGGCGTTGTGCCTCACCCAGAGGAGCGTTGAGCCTCACCCAGAGAAGTGTTTTGCCTCACCCAGAGCAGCTTTGGGCCTCACCCAGAGAGGTGTTTTGCCTCACCCAGAGAGGCGTTGTGCCTCACCCAGAGAGGCGTTGTGCCTCACCCAGAGAGGCGTTGGGCCTCACCCAGAGAGGGGTTTTGCCTCACCCAGAGAGGCGTTGTGCCTCACCCAGAGAGGCGTTGTGCCTCACCCAGAGAGGCGTTGTGCCTCACCCAGATAGGTGTTTTGCCTCACCCAGAAAACAAAAGTGCCGTGCAGCTGAAAACAAGAGCGCCCTGCAGCTGAAAACAAGAGCGCCGTGCAGCAGAAAACAAGAACGCCGTGCAGCAGACAACAAGAGCGCCGTGCAGCAGACAACAAGAGCGTTGTGCAGCTGAAAACAAGAGCGCCGCGCAGCAGACAACAAGAGCGTTGTGCAGCAGACAACAAGAGCGCCGTGCAGTTGAAAACAAGAGCGCCGTGCAGCAGATAACAAGAGCACCGTGCAACAGACAACAAGAGCGTTGCACAGCAGACAACAAGAGCGCCGTGCAGCAGACAACAAGAGCGCCGTGAAGCAGACAACAAGAGCGCCGTGCAGCAGACAACAAGAGCGCCGTGCAGCAGCCAACAAGAGCGCCGTGCAGCAGACAACAAAAGCGCCGTGCAGCAGACAACAAGAGCGCCGTGCAGCAGACAACAAGACTGCCGTGCTGCGGACAACAAGAGCGCCGTGCAGCAGACAGCAAGAGCGCCGTGCAGCAGACAACAAGAGCGCCGTGCAGCAGACAACAAGAGCGCCGTGCAGCAGACAACAAGAGCGCCGTGCAGCAGACATCAAGAGCGCCGTGCAGCAGACAACAAGAGCGCCGTGCAGCAGACAACAAGAGCGCCGTGCAGCCGACAACAAGACCACCGTGCAGCAGACAACAAGAGCGTTGTGCAGCAGAAAACAAGAGCGCCGTGCAGCAGAAAACAAGAGCGCCGTGCAGCAGACAACAAGAGCGCCGTGCAGCAGACAACAAGAGCGTTGTGCAGCTGAAAACAAGAGTGCCGCGCAGCAGACAACAAGAGCGTTGTGCAGCAGACAACAAGAGCGCCGTGCAGTTGAAAACATGAGCGCCGTGCAGCAGATAACAAGAGCGCCGTGCAACAGACAACAAGAGCGTTGCACAGCAGACAACAAGAGCGCCGTGCAGCAGACAACAAGAGCGCCGTGCAGCAGACAACAAGAGCGCCGTGCAGCAGACAACAAGAGCGCCGTGCAGCAGACAACAAGAGCGCCGTGCAGCAGACAACAAGAGCGCCGTGCAGCAGACAACAAGAGCGCCGTGCAGCAGACAACAAGAGCGCCGTGCAGCAGACAACAAGACTGCCGTGCAGCGGACAACAAGAGCGCCGTGCAGCAGACAACAAGAGCGCCGTGCAGCAGACAGCAAGAGCGCCGTGCAGCAGACAACAAGAGCGCCGTGCAGCAGACAACAAGAGCGCCGTGCAGCAGACAACAAGAGCGCCGGGCAGCAGACAACAAGAGCGCCGTGCAGCAGACAACAAGAGCGCCGTGCAGCCGACAACAAGACCGCCGTGCAGCAGACAACAAGAGCGCCGTGCAGCAGACAACAAGAGCGCCGTGCAGCAGACAACAAGAGCGCCGTGCAGCAGACAACAAGAGCGCTGTGCAGCTGACAACAAGAGCGCCGTGCAGCTGACAACAAGAGCGCCGTGCAGCAGACAACAAGAGCGCTGTGCAGCTGACAACAAGAGCGCCGTGCAGCTGACAACAAGAGCGCCGTGCAGCTGACAACAAGAGCGCCGTGCAGCAGACAACAAGAGCGCCGTGCAGCAGACAACAAGAGCGCCGTGCAGCAGACAACAAGAGCGCCGAAGAGCGCCGTGCAGCAGACAACAAGAGCGCTGTGCAGCTGACAACAAGAGCGCCGTGCAGCTGACAACAAGAGCGCCGTGCAGCTGACAACAAGAGCGCCGTGCAGCAGACAACAAGAGCGCCGTGCAGCAGACAACAAGAGCGCCGTGCAGCAGACAACAAGAGCGCCGTGCAGCAGAAAACAAGAGCGCCGTGCAGCAGAAAACAAGAGCGCCGTGCATCTCCCCAAGGAGCCCTTGTCGGTGACGTATATTCTGGACTGCTGGAGTGCGAGCCTGGCTCCTGCGAAGGACACTCGAGATTTAGAGACAGCTGCCCTGCCGTTGTGACGTGTGGCTCTTTTTGAAGCGAGAGTCCTAAGTAAAATGAGTTTTCCGTTCCTATTCTGCTCTGAAGTTGATGGGTTAAGGTGTTCATAAAGCTAGAATTCTAATTAAAATGAGTTTTTAGTTCCTATGCTGCTCTCAACTTGATGGGTTGCTTTGTTTATAAAGCGAGAAGCACTTGACCAAGAGGATTTTCTCGGTTTTTCCGAGGTCAAAAGTTAATTCAAGGGTCGTAAATGCGTTGGTTTAGAGCGCGTCTCCTGGAGAAACTAGCCATGACAAAATGTTGTGGCCTGACACTGACGCCTGGAGTTATGCATCGTGCGTCACCTCAGGGATACTGCTATTGTATTTATGGCAGTTGGCGCTCCCGTGGGGTAATGGGAGGTCCCGAGCTGATAGGTAGGTAGGCCTTCTTTATCTATTGAATGGAAAGTTTTGTTAAATGGAATAGGAAGTTTTGTTGAGTAGGTTAGAATGGAACAGAATGAAATGGAATTCAATTTAATGGAGTTTAATGGAGTGGAATTTAATGGAGTGGAATTTAATGGAGTGGAATTTAATGGAGTGGAATTTAATGGAGTGGAATTTAATGGAGTGGAATTTAATGGAGTGGAATTTAATGGAGTGGAATTTAATGGAGTGGAATTTAATGGAGTGGAATTTAATGGAGTGGAATTTAATGGAGTGGAATTTAATGGAGTGGAATTTAATGGAGTGGAATTTAATGGAGTGGAATTTAATGGAGTGGAATTTAATGGAGTGGAATTTAATGGAATGAAATTTAATGGAATGAAATTTAATGGAATGAAATTTAATGGAATGAAATTCAATTAAATGCAATTAAATGGAATGGAATTTAATGGAATGGAATTTAATGAAATGGAAGAGAATGAAATGGAATAGAATGAAATGGAATTTAATGGTATAAAATGGAATGGCATGAAAGGAACTGCATGGAATAAAATTTAATGAAATGAAACGGAATTGAATGGAATAGAATGGATAGTGGGCTCGCGCACACATACACACACACACACACACACGCACACACACCAACAACCACACTGTGTTGTCACGTCTAATTCAAGAGGACGCGGAGTCACGTAAGCAATCTGCCGTCACGCACGCAGCACCGAGAAAGCAAATGTGAGCTCTGTTGCAGAGGAGACTGAGGGACTATCGTGATGAAATCTTGATGTGGGTTGCGCGTATGGGGGTGTGTGACTATAGGGACAGTATGGGTGTCTGGCGCGTGACGTGGTGTAGGAATATGACAATAGAGACAATGAAGGAATATGACACATGCAATGAGTACAGGAATATGCTTAGGGGAATAGGACAAAAGGCAATATGGGAATATGGTAATTGAGACAATACAGAAATATGACATATGATATGAAAATAGGAATATGCTTAGGGGAATAGGAAAATAGGCAATATAGGAATATGGTAAGTGAGACTAAACAGGAATATGACACATGATATGAATATAGGAATGTACATAGGGGAATAGGACTATAGGCAATATAGAAATATGGTAATTGAGACAATACAGGAATATGACATGATATGAATATAGGAATATTTATAGGGGAATAATATAATAGACAATATAGGAATGTGGCAATAGAGACAATTTAGGAATACTAGTGTACACTCCCGTCAAAATGACGGGATTCTATATTTTAATTAATTAATTTTTAAATTCCTTCCAGATGTGAATGAAAGACAAAGATACCATCCTAATGGCACTCGCGATAAAAATATTCATGTACCTGTGCACTGGTGTAACTCGTATCACAGATACGGTCATTAAGCATCCTTTTGAGCGTCACAGAGAGAAGGAAGAAGCGGACACCAAACAAATAAACTCACCAAGGGTTTCTTGAAATAAGATTGTAGTACAGTATATTGTAATACGTAATACTCCGCCTAACTCGGTTTCAACGATACGAACTCGAGTGTATAAGACTCTGGATCTCTCCAATTTTTTTTGAAAATGACTTATTATAGTGCATTTGTACAGCGGAAATGATTTACCTGAATCCTGTTGATGAATGATTTACCTGGAATGAATCCTGTTAAGAGGCTTGACAGACTAATAAATTATGTACTTTAGATACCTTAAGCGGCCCATAGACGATCAATTTTATTGTCAATATTGAAGGCCCGAATTTCTAGATCCTTCATCTAGTATTTTTCAAGAATCTGATACCAGTAGTTCGAAAGACAAACGAGGGCGTTCCAACTTTTATTTTCAGTATGTAGCACACAGTCCAACAGAGCCACAATTTTAGTTCTCTGCATCATATCGAAACAAGACGCGGTGCACTTACACCGTAAACGCTAATAACGCCAATAATGTCTGGGAGTAATTTCATCAGACAGGAGAACAAACAGATGATAGATAGATAAATAGAAGTTTCAAATTATTGAGTTCTTTGGATATGATTGATCTGAAACAAACGGTGTATTCTTAGTACGAGAAAATAATGAAAGTTCAGAACACCATAAATAGTTTTGAATTATCCATAATTATCGGCAAATGTTCATTCAATAATTTCACAGGTTCGTTATGTGACAAATCGAAGTGTACATGGAAAAAAACGAAAATATGATGTATCATTGGTAAAGGAATTTATATAATCACATCGACTGAAAACTATGCGCTATTCACAAAATTCCTTATAACTAAGTCACAGGTTACAAAGTGGTATGCGAAGCGAAGCTCACGAGCGTAGATGCTTACGAGCGTAGATGCTTACGCTTCGAACTTGTTCTGCATGTTCGTATACAAGAATGCAGGATGGCGCTTACAAATATAATTGACAATAATAAATATTGACAATTTGACTGATCGTCTGTGGGTTTGATTGACGACCGTCAAATAATTGACGAAGCGGGCACAAAAAAAATTCATCCATATATTGAGTCAATGATATTGACAATTAAATTGATCGTCTATGGACCGCTTCAGATGTTGTATTTAAGATGTCGTAGATGTTGTATTTAAACAGTAGATGTTGTATTTATGATACTGTAGATACCGATGCTGCATTTTAGGTCGTCTTGGAGCCATTGAAGTTCTACGCGAAATTGTGACTGTAGTCCCGTTTAATTTAGGTTTTGAATAACTTCAACTGCATCAGATGGGAATAATATTCGAAGATGGGACCATAATTATAAGACGACGTAGATTATTGGAGTAGATAAAAACTAGGTAACTGGCCATTCAATCTTTTGTGTTACCGCGTGTTGTCAATGATTATTTTCATGGCTTAGAACTTGAACTTGAATTCATTTGAACTGGAACTCATTTGAACTTGAGCTCATTTGAACTTGAGCTCATTTGAACTTGAGCTCATTTGAACTTGAACTCATTTGAACTTGAGCTCATTTGAACTTGAACTCATTTGAACTTGAACTCATTTGAACTTGAACTCATTTGAACTTGAGCTCATTTGAACTTGAGCTCATTTGAACTTGAGCTCATTTGAACTTGAACTCATTTGAACTTGAACTCATTTGAACTTGAACTCATTTGAACTTGAACTCATTTGAACTGGAACTCATTTGAACTTGAACTCATTTGAACTTGAGCTCATTTGAACTTGAACTCATTTGAACTTGAGCTCATTTGAACTTGAGCTCATATGAACTTGAACTCATTTGAACTTGAACTCATTTGAACTTGAACTCATTTGAACTTGAGCTCATTTGAACTTGAGCTCATTTGAACTTGAACTCATTTGAACTTGAACTCATTTGAACTTGAACTCATTTGAACTTGAACTCATTTGAACTGGAACTAATCTTACTACCAACGCGAGCACAAACACGTGCGGAGTAGCTCAGGCTGGGTAGGATGACAAGGCGCACCAACTTCCATTGAGGAAATAATTCATGGCGACCACACGGCGTTATTGTGGAGCTTTTGTCACGCAAAGCTCGACCAAGATTTGCGGGAAGCCTCGTGCTTCGCGCCTTAATCAAATAGGTTTAATTAAAAGACCATTGCAGCAGCACGACAGCAAGGCTCTCTGTCCGCAATATGACGCCACAGCGTCAATGCGGCACCGAGTTAAGGTGAGTTCATTTGCGGCAGCTGAAAGGGCTGTCCCTGTCCTGAATCCTCATTGGCTTTATACTTTTAATGAGTTTTCAAAATGAGGCCAAAAACAGAGGCTGGCGCCTGCAGTGGAAGCCTAGGCTGAGCGGAGACTCAGAGTGAGAGGAGTCTGCTCTGTGAGGGGAGAATTATGAGTCTTTGCTGGAAGTGTGAGGGGAAGATTGAGAGTGAAATAGACCGGCCCAGAGAAAGAAGAACTGCAAGTTCTTAGGGAAAATGCTGAAAAAAAATTAAGTGGGAAGAACAAGCTCAGTAATTGGACGACTGCAAGTTCTCACAGGAAGTGTGAAGGGGAAACCGAAAGTGGAAGAGATTGGCCCTGTGAAGGGAAAATTATAAGTTCTTGCGGGAAGTGTGACGGAAATCTTGAAATTTAATAAGCAATGTACCCTGCGAAGGAAGACCTGCAAGTTCAGCTACATCACTTGAAGGCAACATCGGCGCAGCAACACAACATTCAACAAACGTCTGCCAAGTAGCCGAACGCAGCGTCTCTGCAGGCTCGCAGGGCGAATGAGTTGTCTTAGCAACGCGCCAGGAAATGGAAGGCGATGCCACCTGCGGACTTTCCTGTTCTCTGCTCATGTCTGAACTCAACGCTGCAGGGGATGCAAATTAACTCAGGCTGGCATCCGCGCCTTGCGGCACAGCCGGAAATGTGAGTTTATCTCAATGAATCATACGCGAGTTGCTTCCAAATGAAACCGACCCGAGTCTGGATCGTGGAGGCAGCCCGGTATTGTGTCGGGGCGAGCTGTGGTGATCTGCGCCTCATTCTGTCGCTCCTGTGTCTTTGTCGCCTGCAGCCTGATGGGGCCTGGCTCGTCCTGCTGCTGTGTGGTGCTGTGTGAGCTTTGTGAGTGTGTGGTGCTGTGGGAGCTATGTGTGTGTATCGTGCTATGTGAGTTGTGTGTGGTGCTGTGGGAGCTGTGTGTGTGGTGCTATGTGAGCTGTGTGTGGTACTGTGTGTATGTGTGTGTGGTGCTGTGTGACGTAGTGTGTGTGTGGTGCTGTATGTGTGGTGCTGTGTGTGTGTGGTGTTGTGTGACGTGGTGTGTGTGGTGCTGTGTGACGTGGTGTGAGCTGTGTGTAATGCTGAGTTGCATTGTGTGCGTGAGCTGTGTGTCTGGTGTTTTGTGCTATTCTTTGTAATATTCTGTGTGAGCTGTGAGTAATGTTGCATCATATTCTATGTGAGTTGTGTGTGTACGACTCTGCTTCTGTACGGCATTTATCATGAACAGTACTTGTGATGATGTGTGTGTGTTTTGCGTACAAAATGTTAAGTATGCAATTAGAACGATTTAATTCTTGTCCTAATACTCAAAAAAGCTTTACACTCGCACCCAATAACATGCTCTGCGTTATTAGAGCCTAACTCCAGGTATGAAAACACAAACTCTACGGGTAATGCACGTCACATTTCAGACACCAAACTCTACGGGTAATGCATGCCACATTTCAGACACCAAACTCTACGGGTAATGCATGTCACATTTCAGGCACCAAACTCTATGGGTATTGCATGTCACATTTCAGACACCAAACTCTACGGGTAATGCATGTCACATTTCAGACAACAAGTAGTAGTAGTAGTAGTAGTAGTAGCGACTTTACTACCGACGGGAAAATGTCACCGTACAGCGCGTGTTGGAGAAATACATTAAGCAGATGAGCGTTCCGTTAGCCGAATATGTTATGATAGTAAACGCACATTTCTGTCACGTGATTCCAAGACTTCGCTGCACAGCAGGTCATATACATTAGAAAGGCTTACACTAATATATGATCTAATCTAAGATCTTATGCATAAACGGTATTTTTAATGTATCAGACCGATCTTACGCGACTATTTATGTCAACACGAGTACAATAGTCACGTTGCTACCGCTTCTGCTACTATATTTGTGAAAGAATTGTTATCACCCGTGTAAATTGATATGCTTTGAGCATTATATTTGCAAAAGTGATGGCCGATCTCAAAATTTGTGAGTCGTACAGTTTTCTTAATTATAAATCATGTACATATGTTCACTAATTTTCACATCGTGTTCAGGTAATGCATCGAAACATCTATTGATGCTAAAATTGTTTCTATTCGCGCATGATGCTTCATAGAACTCAGGTAATGCATCATAGAATTCAGGTAATGCATCGAAAAATCTATTGATGCTAAAATTGTTTCTATGCGCAGATGATGCATCATAGAACTCAGTATAGATTTCATGATGCTCTAATGAAACCTGCATTTGGAGTAGCAAACCGTAAGTAATGAGTGTTGTCTTTGACGTACTCGTATGTCATTCTTGTCAAGTTTGAGTATGATGAATTATAGAGAAATCGAGAGCAAAAAATAAGCAAGTTGCATTTTTTAATGAATTGACGACACATGTCCTAAACGTGCAAAAAACGCAGCTACGTGTACATGGTTAATAGCCAGATGAGTAAAGACAAGTGTAGGGCTATGACAAACTTTTCAGTTTTTCTCATGAATATATCTCCTTTTCCCAGTTGATTGACAACAGCCCTCTCAAATTTTCAAAAAACTCAACAGTGTTTCCGCTATCAAAAAATTCATTTTATAGAGCTAAAGTTTAATCCTCCCCAAAAACCATCCTAAGTTCTAACGAGAAAATGATTTGCCACGTTCGGAAAAAAAATGTTTCCAATAATCACCCCAAAATAACACGTCATTACCCACCACGACACCGGAAGCTCATTTTAAAAGTCCTGTATGTATAATCCTCGCCAAAAATCCATGCTAAGTTCTAACGATTTGCCACGTTTGAAAATAAAATGTTTCCCATAATCACCCAAAAAAACATTTCATTACCCACCACGACACCGGAAGCTCATTTCAGAAGTTGCCCACAACCCAGAACTCGTTCGCCCCAACTGTGGCACGGTAGCGGCTGCGGTAGCGAGGGGACGCGTAAATCTTAGTTGCGACTTCAAGACGCGGTCCAGTGGGGAGCCCGGGCCCTGCGCCAAGACTTACGAGCTTCCTTAACAAAGATGGAAGACCCAAGCGACCGTGCAAGATTACGGACATGGATTAGAGCTCAGGCAAATGTTCGGATTAATTATGAAATTCAAAGGCGTCCGACGACGGGATCCAAAAAAGAGCCGTAATGCATGGTTTGATGAGCTTGGGCTACTCTAGTAGCAACTGGCACACACTTCGTTTGAATTATATTATCAGCGACTGCTTCAGTATGTTGCTGAGAGATATATCTTGGTTTCAGTGCGTCGTGATTTAGTTTTGAAATTTCTCAAATTCTAGCGCAGCAATTTTTTTTCTGTTTTAATTTTATTCTGTCCCGACATTCATGATGGAAGTGCAGGAGTTTCCAGAAATTTGTTTCGCCTACGATATTGTTCTGAGATCAATTTTTCGAGTTTTTTGGGTCTATTGGTTCAACCAACTGTAATGCTAAAAATAGACCATTTGTTAAAATTGTTGATAATAATGGGGCTTAACTTTTTTGTTGTAATTTGAGTAATTTTACACAACCATGTCATTGTTGGGTTGTTATACACAACCTCTTTGGGAAGGAAAATTCAAGTGAAAAAATTCATTCGTTCTGAAGTGGCTTCAGCCCTGAATAGGAAGCAGCACTCCTAAGGTGTGTCAACGGTTTCTAAATTCTCTAACATTCTTCACGTGATCAAATATCATCATAGACCTCGTTCATAACTCCTCTTGAAGACAAGCAGAAGCTCTGAAGAATGTCAACACTAACAAGTTTTGTCTTATTAAATTACTAATTTTTACTCATCTTCTACACATTTTACTCATTTCCACTCAATTTACCTATTTATACTCATTTTTACTCCTTCTCCCTCGTCTTTTACTCTTTTTTACTTATTTCTACTCATTGAAGCATGTATTGCTCGTCACACTTGCCCAATACCTGTACATTTCTGAACGGGTCAGTTGTTTGCTTTAATCGCAACTACCATATTTTCCAATTATTAAAAATGATTAAGTTCCTTGGAGTTTTCCTCGTTTTTAAATTTTAATACCTGTTCATATGACACAACGGTCCGGTTTGAACGATTTTCTGCTCAGTTTTTCATTTACGAAGCCAGTATTTTAATGAATATAAATATCAATGAACGGCACCGAAATGATGTATAACGATGTGAAAAATGTGTCTCGATATTTGATGAGATAAACTGATTGTAAATAGTGGCGTTGTGTAAAATATGATAATATAACTTTTTATATAATTAGCTTTTTTATAATTAGCTATAATCGTTATAAAACTTTTTAAATAAATTATATAAATTAGTTATGTAATCGTTATATAACTATCTATAGAAATTATACAAACTAGTCCACCCCCCTTTATTTGAAATAAAAAAGAGGGCGAAATGAGAGAAAGGCAGGTAAGAAATTAAAAAAATACAATCTCTCGAGAGTTGATGAGGCCGCGTGAACACGGCCCGTCAAAATATATAGGGCTGGAGCTTGTATCACAGATACGCTCATCACACACTGCAGGCTGGCTTCGGACGGACCGACGGACGGACGCGGCTCTTATTATAGTGTAGAAGATTAGTTATATAATCGTTATATAACTGTTTATATAAATTATACAAATTAGTTATACAATCGTCAAATAACTATTTATATAAATTAAACAATTTAGTTATATAATCGTTATATGACTATTTATATAAATTATACAAATGAGTTGTATAATCGTTATATACTTTTTTATATAACTACTCAACGATACCAAACATTTCCGAAGTTCCTAAAAATCACACATTAGTCTTATTTATGGCTAAACTAGAAGAATCAAGATGCTCAGAAGCATTTTTCTACTAGCAGTTTAGAGTAGAAGTCTATTTAGCACATTTAATGTAGACGTAATATTCTATGTCTTGCTTACGTTCGTGTTTCATTTAGACAGCACTGCGGTATAAAATGCAATTCTCTCTTTTACAGCGCATTTTTTGTGGCTCAAAACTACAATTTCACAAGTCTTAAATTGACCCTGAAAGATGGATGCTAGAGTAAAAGTTTGATAAGCAAGAAGCGTGTAATTAGAGCGTTAAAATTTCCCTCGTACCAATAACTTTGACTGTAATAGGGCAGAAGTTCTCGTAAAAGCGTCATTGCAGCGTTTTTATTCATTTCAAAATTACTTTCAAGAGACTTTAAGGGATTTTCACTAACTTTCACGCTTGAAAAACTTCATTCTGCATTTGTACTCGGATAATAACTTCTCGAAATAATTCCGAAAAGAGTTTCGACTTTCAGACCGCAGAAGTTTGGCATTAACTCTACGGGTTGTGCTACCAACATTTAACTTTTATGATCTTGAAGAAGACTGAGCTGTTACTGTCAGCCATTCCAACTCACCGTCGTTATCTCCAACTTTTGAGGAAAACTTTCAGAATCCAAGGCGAGATTTATCCATCTCGCCTCCAAGTAGAATGGCTTGGGTTTGGGGAATAGTTTTACCCTCTGATGTTTTGAAGCCGGACAGAGTGAATAAAGTTTTCCGTGCTCTCATAATTTTTGGTCGTGTTTGAATGGAACTTTGAAAAAAAGATTTATTACTAGCTAAAAGCAGGTCCATGTTTTAATTTTCTCAATATTTCACGCTGAGAATAACTTAGCAATACCACGAAGACCTTCAGAGGTTCAAGCTAACACTGGTTGGGTATTCATGCATTACTGACGAAATAAGTAAACCAAATCTTGGTTTCAAAATCCGTAGACTTTTTCCCAATTTCGACTCAAGGTTCTATAATGCGTAAAGTTAAAGGTTCACATCGAACCTTGCTCACTACTCTGGAGGCATTCTTGCTGTGTTCACCCTCGTTGCCCTAAACCCACATAACGCGTTTTATGTCTGTGTTCACTTGCGTTGGGGTTCAAAAACTCCTTTATTAGAGTGCAGACCTTTTCATAATTCCAGAAAATCTAAACCAAGATGCAACTCGGTCGACAACCATGCTTTGTAAGAGAGACAACTGAGAAATATATCTAGCTTTTCGTTACTGATAATTTTATTCAAACGTACCAGACTAAGTTATACTTATCCATATTATTCAGGTATGAGAAGGTCAAAGATATAAGTTTGATATCGTATAAATAAATTTAATTACATTTGTTCTTCTTCTTAACTCTTGAATTTCCTCAAATGAAAATGCAGGAATTAATATTTGCACTCAAAATTACTCTAATTTCAGTTACATCTGTTAGTTGCAGTACTCAAACCTCACATTAGCTCTCTCTTCCGTCTCAGGTATTTTTGAGCGAAAAGAAAATAAACATTTCTTGCCAACACATTACCATCGCATCAGTAATGGTTCTCATCATTATTATCATTTATCATCATTTATCATCATTTATCACTAACACATTATCAGCGTATAAGTAACGTTTCTGTTGATATTCCAGTGGGAGTTGGACTTGATTAATCACAAGTTGCGTGATAAAAGACGGCATTTCTAGGAGCGCGCTGTGGACAAGACGCCTGAATAACTTCAGGAGCTTGATACGGACTCGGTAAAGTTCTCAAGCTCGAATTAGAACGAACTAGCCACGCACCAACGAGCTGCTGCGCTCTCAAGTTCGTTTTGAAGCAAAAGACTCACGCACCGAACAGCTGCTGCGCTCCTCAATGGTGATGTGGACAGCCCTCATCAGCTGTGCTGCCATGCAGTACGACACTGTTGCTATTCTTTAAACTTATTCTTTCCTACTTTTTATTCCTTTATTATTCTTTTATCACATGGGGCAACAGAGCTAAGATGCGCATTACGCATGGCAACACAGCTGGGATACGCATTACACGTGGCAACACAACTGGGATGCGCATTACGCATGGCAACATAGCTGGGATACGCATTACACGTGGCAACACACCTGGGATGCGCATTAAACAATTTAAACAATTTAAACAATTTATTTACCACAGGAGATACAGAGGTAGAATGTTTCTTAAGTCTAATACAATGGTCAGAGTTGAGTATAGCTACCTGTGGGCCCGAATAAGTTCAGCGACTTCTAGGGCATCCTACCATTACATTATTCTAGGGCGTACAATAATGTTTAACCTAATTCACTTAGCCTAGTTTCGCATTAGACTGATCAACAGGATAATGAACTCGATATTGATGTTTAATTTTACAAAATAGGTCATATGGACAATATTTAACAGTATATTCGATAACGATTTGGGAGCAGACTGAAAATCGGCGATATTACTCATGGCAAATTGCATTATTAGGACCAGACATGTAGGAGGCAGGATTTGACTTGGGGATCTTACACGACTAGTATTCTGATAAGAAGTGAGACTCAAGATTTCTTTTAAATACCTTGTAAGAATTACTTTCACGGATCTCCGCAGGTATTGAGTTCCAGGTTTTAGTTCCAACGAATAGTATACTATGTTGCGAGCGGGCCTTTGAATAATAAGGAAGCATGAATTTACTTTTATTTCGTGTTAAATGGTCGTGATGACCAGTTTGCGCAGTTAATAACTGTTGAAGGCTATTGTCGCCATCATTAGCTAATGTTTTGTAGATGAAATTGCAGATGGAGATTTTGTAGAGATCCGAGAGTTTAAGTATTTGTAAATTTTTGAATGAATCATTTGTGTGAGCATTATATTCTAGGTTCTTTACCACTCTGATGGCTCTTTTTTGCAGAGTAAAAATTATATTAGTTTAATTTTTATCAGTTCCATGCCATGCTTCTATTCCGTATTGCAGGTATGGTGAAATGAGCGTTCGATAAAGCATTAGTAAGGCTGTTTCAGGCAGGAAATTTTTAACTTTATTCAGGATTCCGATGGATTTTGATAATTTAGAACTAATATGAGTGATGTGCTTTTTGAAGGTCAGATGTTTATCTATTATGATGCCCAGAAATTTACATAAGTTGGTTTCTTTGATTTCACCTTCGCCAATTTTAATGGATGGTAGAGATATATTTTTCTTGTATGAGAACGTAATATAATTTGTTTTATCGATATTGAGGCTTATTTTATTAGCTTTAAGCCACAGTGAAACCTTATGGAGTTCATTATTTATACTCTCCGCAATCGTAGTGGGATTTTCGTTCGGAAGGACCGCAGAAAGCGTACTGTCATCGGCAAAAAGTATGAATTTAAAAAATAATGTAGATTTAATAATATCATTGATAAAAATCAGAAAAAGGAGAGGCCCAAGAACAGATCCTTGTGGAACTCCATGGCTAATTTTTTGTGGGTCCGATTTTGCGTCGTCAATGACAACGTATTGCTTCCGATTTGTTAGGTATGATCTGAACCAATCATGGGCAACCCCATGAATGCCATAACAATGAAGTTTCGAGAGTAATATGTTATGGTCCACACAATCGAATGCCTTTCGAAAGTCAAGAAATACAGAGAAGACAGTCTTTCCGTTATCTATATTAGAATAAAGGAATTGTAAATGATTTAATATTGCCTGTGTTGTTGATTTTTTACAGCGAAAGCCGTATTGTTTATCATAGAGAAATGATTTTTGTTCAAAATAAGAGTACACTTTTTTATACACAATTTTCTCGAATACCTTGCTAATAATTGGTAACATGGAGATAGGTCGGTAATTGTTTACACAGGTTTTTTTACCATTTTTAAAGATAGGGGTTACTCTAGCAACTTTGAGGGAGTTCGGGAAAGTGCCTAGTAAGAGAGACTGGTTAATAATATTGGATATCAGCGGGGCCACAATATCAGCAATTATTTTAAGTATTTTAGTTGGAAACGTTTGTAACCCACTCGATTTATTTTTCATGTTGTTTATGCACGCAATTACATCGGAGGAGTTTGTAGGCGTGAAGAAAAAGGAGTTGTGTTCTCGAATATGATCCATAAATTCCAGGTGATCAGTAGGTTCACTTGGAATACCATTGGCTATAGTTTTCCCTACGTTTACAAAGAAGTTGTTGAAGAGATTAGCAATTTCATTCTTCTCATGGTATTTTACATTATCTTGAGTGATATAACCAATTTTCTTTTTTTCGGCGTTATTCGGTTTATAACAAGAGTTAAGGAGGCGCCAAGTCTTTTCAACGTCAGCTTTGAATTGAGTAAACTTGAGGGTAAAGTAGCTCTTTTTTGATGTTCTTATCTGGTTTGTCACATAGTTTCTGAATCGGTTATATGTTTCTCTAGATATTCGCCCTTCGCAAAGGAGGGCTAGGTACGCTTGGCGTTTCTTTATATTTATTACGATGTCTCTAGTAATCCAGGGCTTTTGTTTATTTTTCGGGGTAACTGTACGAGTTACAATTGGGCAACACTGGTTGTATGCGTTCATTATAGTTTCAGTCAACTTTACTACTGATTCATCAATGCTCCTTGCATTATTGTTTTGTTGAGAGATGTGCAATGTTGGCATTAAATCTTCTAGAACGGTGCGCATTTCTTCTAAATTTGACTCGTTTATTTTACGATATGAGTGGGTTTCAGCCCGTGCTTTGGTGCACGCAATATAGACATTTTTCTTAATAAGAAAAACTGGAAAATGATCTGATAAGTCAGAAGTAATTATTCCAGCAAGAAAATCACTTGGGTCTGTCATAAAGATATTGTCAAGCAGCGTGGCACATTCTGAGGTTATTCGTGTTGGCTTTGTGATGATCGGAAGGAAAGATTGATGATCGGAAATAAAGATTACGCATGGCAACACAGCTGGGATATGCATTACACGTGGCAACACAGCTGGGATACGCATTACACATGGCAACACAGCTGGGATACGCATTACGCATGGCAACACAGCTGGGATACGCATTATCACGTGGCAACACAGCTGGGATACGCATTACACGTGGCAACACAGCTGGGATGCGCATTACACGTAGCAACACAGCTGTGATACGCATTACACATGGCAACACAACTGGGATACGCATTACACGTGGCAACACAACTGGGATACGCATTACAAGTGGCAACACAACTGGGATACGCATTACACGTGGCAACACAAATGGGATATGCATTACACATGGCAACACAGCTGGGATACGCATTGCACGTGGCAACACAACTGGGATACGCATTGCACGTGGCAACACAACTGGGATACGCATTACACGTGGCAACACAACTGGGATACGCATTACACGTGGCAACACAACTGGGATACGCATTACACGTGGCAACACAACTGGGATACGCATTACACGTGGCAACACAGATGGGATACGCATTACACATGGCAATACAGGGTAACATTTCATTAATCATAACCTGTCATTATCATTGGCTGCAACATCGCTTTAATCATAACCTGTCGTTATCATTGGCTGTAACATCGCATTAATCAAAAACCTGTCATTATCATTGGCTGTAACATCTCATTAATCATAACCTGTCATTATCCTTGGCTGTAATAACGCATTAATCATAACCTGTCGTTATCATTGGCTGTAACATCGCATTAATCATAACCTGTCATTATCATTGGCTGTAACAACACATCAATCATATCCTGTCATTATCCTTGGCTGTAATAACGCATTAATCATAACCTGTCATTATCATTGGCTGTAACATCGCATTAATCATAACCTGTCATTATCATTGGCTGTAACAACACATCAATCATATCCTGTCATTATCCTTGGCTGTAATAACGCATTAATCATAACTTGTCATTATCAATGGCTGTAACATCGCATTAATCAAAAACCTGTCATTATCATTGGCTGTAACATCGCATTAATCATAACCTGTCATTACCATTGGCTGTAACATCACATTAATCATAACCTGTCATCATTGGCTGGAACATCGCATTAATCATAACCTGTCATTATCATTGGCTGTAACATCACATTAATCATAACCTGTCACCATTGGCTGGAACATCGCATTAATCATAACTTGTCATTATCAATGGCTGTAACATCGCATTAATCAAAAACCTGTCATTATCATTGGCTGTAACATCACATTAATCATAGACTGTCATTATCATTGGCTGTAGCATCTCATTAATCATAACCTGTCATTATCATTGGCTGTAACATCGCATTAATCATAACTTGTCATTATCATTGGCTGTAACATTGCATTAATCAAAAACCTGTCATTATCCTTGGCTGTAACATCATATTAATCATAACCTGTCATTATCAATGGCTGTAACATCTCATTAATCATAACCTGTCATTTTCAATGGCTGTAACATCTCATTAATCATACCTGTCATTATCAATGGTTGTAACATCTCATTAATCATAACCTGCCATTATCATTGGCTGTAACATCTGATTAATCATAACCTGTCAGTATCAATATCTGTAACATCTCATTAATCATAACCTGTCATTATCATTGGCTGTAACATCTCATTAATCATAACTTGTCATTATCAATGACTGTAACATCGCATCAATCATAACCTGTCATTATCATTGGCTGTAACATCATATTCATAACCTGTCATTATCATTGGCTGTAACATCATATTCATAACCTGTCATTATCATTGGCTATAACATCTCATTAATCATAACCTGTCATTATCATTGGCTGTAACATCTCATTAATCATAACCTGTCATCATCATTGGCTGTAACATCTCATTAATCATACCCTGTCATTATCATTGGCTGTAACAACACATCAATCATAACCTGTCATTATCATTGGCTGCAACATCGCATTAACCATAACCTGTCGTTATCATTGGCTGTAACATCTCATTAATCATAACCTGTCATTATCATCGGCTGTAACAACACATCAATCATAACCTGTCATTATCCTTGGCTGTAACATCGCATTAATCATAGACTGTCATTATCATTGGCTGTAACAACACATCAATCATAACCTGTCATTATCATTGGCTGTAACATCATATTCATAACCTGTCATTATCATTGGCTGTAACATCATATTCATAACCTGTCATTATCATTGGCTATAACATCTCATTAATCATAACCTGTCATTATCATTGGCTGTAACATCTCATTAATCATAACCTGTCATTATCATTTGCTGTAACATCGCATTAACCATAACCTGTCGTTATCATTGGCTGTAACATCTCATTAATCATAACCTGTCATTGTCATCGGCTGTAACAACACATCAATCATAACCTGTCATTATCGTTGGCTGCAACATCGCATTAACCATAACCTGTCGTTATCATTGGCTGTAACATCTCATTAATCATAACCTGTCATTGTCATCGGCTGTAACAACACATCAATCATAACCTGTCATTATCCTTGGCTGTAACATCGCATTAATCATAGACTGTCATTATCATTGGCTGTAACAACACATCAATCATAACCTGTCATTATCATTGGCTGTAACAACACATCAATCATAACCTGTCATTATCCTTCGCTGTAACAACGCATCAATCATAACCTGCCTGCACCTCAATGCCACCACTTTCGCCACATTCCTTTTTGCAGCAGCCGAAGGCATAATTTCCGTCCCTGCCACACTGAAAGAAATTTTGGCCTCTCTAATTGTCTCATGGCTGTTCAGGTGTCTCATAGATAGCCAGAACGTCTCAAAAAGAGAGCAGATGTCTCATCGGAAGTGCGACCCCTAGATGAGCGCGAAGTGTCTCAAATGGTGCTTATCTTATATTGGCGATGATAATGTAACGGCTTAGTCACCCCTCAAATCTGACTTCAGTTATTCAAGGGTTCAGTAAATGTGATACGGAGGAAATTAAATTTTTGCTAAGTGTAAAGCATCTTCTGTAGACTAGCAAGATGGTCACTTCAAGGGAAGTTAACGTGTTGTCGCTACCGTTCTCAGCTGAACGAGAAGTGTAGCTAGTGGCATGGGAAGGTCTTACTTTTGGAGACGATTGTAGCTCCTGGCGCAGCTCATCAGCGGTAAGACCAAGTATTGAAGTCACGAGCATCAGCTATAGCTTAGCTCAGCAATACGTAAGCGTATGAAAGTTTCTTCATGGCGCTGGAAGGTCAACCTTTCTTGGCAGTGCAATGCTACAGCTTAATATCCGTAGAGTTTTGTGTGAGACATCAGTTGTAAATGCATCAAACTCAAGCCCAAGTGTCTCATCGATGAGACACTGAAGCACTTTTAGTGAGACACTAGAGCGTCTCTAAATCGGGTCTGGAGACACTGGTATGCATGCTAATCTTGGGTGTCTCATTGCTGATGCATCTGCGTGTCTCGGTTTTGGGACAAACGTCAGATGCATCTGGGTGTTTCAAAATAGGGCTATTATTTCTTTGAGTGCAGATTTGCCTCAGGTCAGCAGCGAGGTCACAGGCGGGCAAATTAGCTCCCTGTCTCGTGTGCCAAAATCAAAGCTAAGCAAGAAGCAAAGCCGACTTATTTCCGATCCTGTTGCTGATGTGTGCTTATTCCAGGCCGGTTGCTCAATGAAAAATCATGTGTAAATACGTGAAAAAGTTTTTTACTTCAAGATGTAACTTTTTTTAACCCTGATGGATTGTTTTGTTAGCTTCGCTGAAGTGAGGCTTTTCAAAGCTGGTTTCTTAATAAAAAATTGTATGGTATAAATGCGAGGAGTTAGAGGTGATTGTTAAGCGCTTATTTTATTCTTTTTCGTTCTAGTTGCAGATGTGTGGTTATTTGAAGATGGTTACCTAGTAAAAGTTCACGTGGAATAACATGGAATGAATTTTGTAGTTCAGAAGATATTTTCACGCCGATGATTTACAGTGAGTGAACTTTCAGAGATAATGTTTCTTTATGTTGGAAAAAGAGAGACTCATGGATAGCAGTTGGATAGAGATTTGTTGCGATTTGGGAATTGTGTAAACGCCTTCCGTATCAAATGGTAGAACGAGACAGCAGTTTCTTTACACATCAGTTGGACTGCAACGTGACCCACCTGTGGTCACTGAGGGGGTTTTCATGGTGGTGCTGACTTAACAGCGGTCACAAACTCAATTGTCATAAATACATAATGAAATCTATGTGAACGCACGAACTATATAAATTTAATCATTTCCGAAATTGATCTCTAAAATTAACTTTAACTTCTGTGAAAAATTAAACTTCAGTTTAACCCGCCGCAGTTAGCGTGCTAATGATCCATTTATTGTCGCTTTAGATATAATCATATTTTTTATCAAGTTTTAATTTTGGCTTTCTACCTCAAGCACTTCCTGAAATAACTTTTTTATACAATGTTCAAGCTTTTGGTGCTTTTCAAGTTGTAATTAACTCGCTTGGCTGGAAAACAAAGCTTTCGGTAAATATCCGTGAAAAATGAATAATTGAAAACAAGAAGGGTTACGTCAAGAAACTCCGTTGATCAAAAAGCGACAAATGAGAATTATTCTAAGGATAAAGTTAACGGGCATATTAAAATCTGAGTTACGTGTTCATAGAATATAATACATGATATACAGCATGTCCCACAAAAACCCGATCCGAGTATTTATTTTTCCGTATCAGTAATCTAACCTAATAATACCCGATGTGTGTTTATTTATATATCTGTTTGGTGTCCGCTTCTTAAGAAACATAGGATGTCTGAGTTTGCGGTATCATGGATACCGAATTCCTCAGTGTATGGATAGATGGCCTTACATTCATTGATATTCTTGACATCTTATCAGGATAGATTCGGTTAGGACATGACAGTTTACGATAGGTAAGTAATGTTGACGGAATTTTTTCACGAGTCCACTTAGCTTTAACGATGACATTGTCAGTGGAATTACCACATGTCCTGTTACTACCTAATAATACGCTTGGTTTATTTGTTTGGAGTCCGCTCCTTCCATTTCTCTGTCACGCTCATAAGGATAGTTATAATGTAGTACGATAATTATAATGTAGTTATGTTATAATTTTAATGTAGTACGATATCAGTAATAACATCATAATTATGCTTAAAATTAAATGCTCATGGTACTCTTATGATACGGGAAAATAAATACTCTGTTCGAGGTTTTGTGGGACATACTGTATAAACATCATATGGCAAAATGAGCTCTGCGAGTAGGGGAATTATCGTAATTTCAAGAAAGGAAATAATTGAAATATTTTAATGAGTGGGCATGCGCAGTATTAAAAGTCATCTGGGGGGTAATAGAAATTAGTGGCTACTTTATTAAGAGAAATAAACAACCTGTATGCTAAAACTTTCTTAAAGATAGTGTCTATGTTCGAAGGAGGGCATCAATGACAGTGAATGATCCTAATGACAAAGTAGTAAACGGAAAGCTTTAGTTGGTGCACGTAGGAACTGAATGATCGGGATGTTAAAATTTTGAAATACGTTGGAAACATAAGTATAGTATACAGGGAGTAAATAATCGGGACGATGAAATTTTGAAGTTTCGTGAAACTTAAATTGTGGTATCTAGGGAAATAAATGATTTTTTTTGGGGGGAGGGGGAGGTTTAAAGAGAAATCTTTGAGAAAGCGTGACGGTATAAACGTGGCATCCATGGAAGTGAATAATCAGCGGGGCAAAATTTTCAAGTAGCAACATTACCATATAACAAAACGCCCAGTTACTCCTGAAATTTATCCATCCTTCTGCAATAAAACGCCAGTTTTCCTCTCAAATTTATAAATAAATCAATAAATTTATATTTTTTTTAACGTAATTAATTTTTCTTTTGTTGTTACCATGGGAATCTCATTGAGCACATTAAGTGGGTTGGTCCGTTTCTCTTTCACTCTCTGAAAATGTGCTTAATGACCGTATATATGACACGAGTTTCACCAGTGCACATGTACGAGAATAATTTAGTCGCAGATACTATAGGGATAAATATATTTGTTTTTCATACAAATTTGGAAAATTTGTCTACAGAAAGAATCAAATCCCGTCGTTTTTCACGGGACACGTACACTAGAGACAGTATGAACCTGGTATCCAAGAAAGTGAATAATCAGGGGGCTGAAACTTCAAAGTAGCTTAAAGTACAAACCTGGTATGCGGAAAAATAAACCACGGGGCGTAAAATCTAGATTACAAGAGGAAAGTTGAGCTTAGTATCCACGATACGAACCTCTTAGTTCCCCCCCACGCTGGAAGAAACAAGGTAGGGTCAAACCAGTCTTTTTATGTCGACTGTGTGGCAATGCTGACGTCATAGCAACGAACCAATAGCAGCGCTCAAATTGCATCTGGCAACACTGCTAGCCCCAAATCCGGCACCGCTATTGGCCGAACAACATGTCGCAATGTTGACATCATACAATTTGCTCGAAATAAAGCCGTGCTATTGGCTAGCCGAACAAGAGGAGGTGTGTTTCCCCCAAAGAAATGACTCTACCTTGTTTCCTCTACCGTGGCTCCACCACGACTCGCTGCAGCTGCACAATGTGGTGCTCGGAGCGCCTCAATGGCAGCTGTAATTGGCATCCATTCAGAAGCAGGTCGCTGTGAGGAAAAAACAATTAGTCCCGCAATTGTGCCCCGTACACGCGAACTAGGGCGCAGGTGGCACGTTTTTAGTTTTTTTAAGTGATGAGGAAGTGATAAGAGGTTTTGTAAAGGGAAGGGTTGTTCAAGGTAGCATTTTATGTGACTTGGAGGTGATAAGAGGTTTTGTAAAGGGGAGGGTTATTCACGATAACAAGACTAGAGATGATTAGTTTGAGCTTGATTCATTTTGACAAAATTTATTGCATTTCTGAAAATAGATTATTTATAGGCCGAGTTGTGCTTGTTAGTTTGAAAAATATGATAACTCAATCACTTAGGTGGAAAATGCATTTTATCCTCTGAGCGAGAAGCTATTTTCAAAATAAGGAAATGTTTCAAAATTGAAAAATTTATGTAATTTGGATTTTTGAAATAATTGAAATCGAATTTCGGAGAAAAACATTTCAACATAATTTTCAGGATTTGGAGTTTAGCAGCAAAATATCGACTAGGGAATTTCAAAGAAACAGGGTCAAGTTGACTGTAAAATGTGAAAAATTACATGATTTTATAGGCCCTTGCATTTAACACGTTTCCCGCGTATTGTGCCATATGTGTACCAACAGGTGAATTGCCCATTTACGTACCCGTATAAGCATACGACATTTTATCTGTTTTTCGATATTTTTAAAAGTAATTGTTATCCCACGAGGGGAAATACCGTGCAATTGATTTCTTCAAATTCATTATGAAGAATTAAAATTTACTTACGCTGGGAAATCGATTTCCCTATTCTGCTACTCAAAACCTAAGCGAACCAACCGTTAACGGCAGGAACGTATTATTAATTAAGGAACCTGTACGAGTCAGTCACTTATGTGTCAAGGCGAGCAAATTAATTTTTCGTTTTAAGAATTTTGTAACAATAAAATCCTGTCCACAGCAAAAATCTAACATATTCAGGTAAGAATATGTTAAAATATTTACTCTATAATGTCATTTCTCTCTGCAAAACTAGACTTAAATTTTTGCTTTCAAGTTCTTAAGATTTTTTTTGAGCATCCTTGTTATTATTCGTTGCATTTCATCAATTTACAAGAGCAAGTCTTATTTTCGCGCTTATTTATGTTAGACGTGCGTAAAATGAAGATTTCCTTAACCTTAAAGCTAAGATTGATCGACCTATAAGCTAAGATTGATTGACCTATAAGTTAAGATTGATTGACCTATAAGCTAAGATTGATTGACCTATAAGCTAAGATTGATTGACCTATAAGCTAAGATTGATTGACCTATAAGTTAAGATTGATTGACCTATAAGCTAAGATTGATTGACCTATAAGCTAAGATTGATTGACCTATAAGTTAAGATTGATTGACTTATAAGCTAAGATTGATTGACCTATAAGCTAAGATCGAAAACGGTATTCTTCTGTTAACAGCAACATATAAATCTGGAATTTAGTATAACTCCCATTTAGGGTCATGTTTATAATTTCATGCCATGTTCCCTCAGCGTGCACGCATGTTAAAATATTCACTATTTTGTGCTCAATACATGCTGAACTTCGGCGTTCTCCCGACAACCTGCAAAAAATCTCACGTCTGCTGGTCAACGAAAGCGCAGAATTTTCAAGTCTTTTCCGTACATTTGCCAAAGCTTCGTGACCAACGATAACCTCAGTTTACTCCCAAATAAATTTACTAAATGTTAATCAATAAATAAATTTACGAGTGAAAAAAGTTTTGATTCCCTCCAAGGGAATACAATTATTGAATCTATGGGAATTAGCGCTCCAGGAGGAATGTGTGAAGTCATGAGCTAGAGATTAGGTAGGGCTTCCTTGCGACGAAATCTATTTTTTTGTAATGTTACGGACTATCGTTTTTTTCGGTTCGCTGCTGTCTTGCTTTCCAGCACCTACTGCTTTGTCCTGCAACTTTTATTATGTTTCATGAACTTCTTTCTAAATGTATTTTTTTTCTGTACCCTGTTCATAGATTCTGGGTTCCCACTGAATGGTGGCTTTCTCTTTTAGGCACTCATTGTTGGGGTTAGGGAGGCTTAAACTAACACCTAATTTTATTTTTAAAACAAGCATATTGATATTTTTTCTTGAAAGTGTTCCATTCACCCACTAACCAACGCCGAAAGTGCTGTGTAAACGTACTTCATACCACTAAAATCCAGTCTACACTAAATTTTTAACATGTTCAAGTAAAATTATTTTACAAATTTTACTTTATAATGGTATTTCCTGTTGCAAAACCTCTCAGTCGAGCCCATACCCATTCTGAACTTTTGGTCAAGGAAGGAAATAACGGCGAGCTTTTGTCCTTTTCCCGACAAAAAAATCCTTGGCCTTACTGGTACTCGAATCTTCCACCCTCCACACGTAGAGCGAGCGCTCTCAAACACAAAACAAATTATTATTATTCAAATAAAATATATATATTAATTATTATTTAAATGCAATTATTATTTTGACTTCCTAGTTACTTTTTCAACTCATCTCCGCCTATTAAGCTTATATCCCAGATAAATAACTAGTAAAATAACCCTTTACTTGTTTTCCCTTACCTGTAAGGGAAAACATCTCCCTCACACACATCCAGATTAACACTTTGACCACAATTGGTTTAACTGAAGTTCAATATTCAACTCAAATTTAAAGTCGATTGTAGTGAGCAATTTTGAATATAGCGAACGTTGACTGGATAGTGCCTTCATTTAACTTTAATAAAATATTTATTTTATTTGAGTTTGTGACTACTGGTCGGTCAGCAGCATTATGAAAACCCCTCCGTGGCCACCGGTGGTGCACATTGCGGTGAGAGTGTTAAGGTACAGTAATTCAACTCTTTATTCAGTTAGAACAAGGCTTCTCAACCGGGTTACATGTACCCCTAGTGGTACATTTAACAAACTTCAAGTATTAAAATGTACAATATATAATTCACATACAACCGTATAAGTATATGTAACTATTAAACATTAAGTGTGTTTCTTTAGTGTCTGAAATCCTTATCTGTGCTGGAGTACAAGAAGGTACACCATTAAGCTAATGGGTACAGGACAGTGGAAAGGTTGAGAAGCCTTGAGTTAGAGGGTGTACTCGATTTTATTTACTTCTGAGTTGGTTGTCAATTCTTTCCCTCATTTACTCAACCCTCACGCAGTAGTGGTTCTCAACCCTCACGCAGTCGCGGTTCTCAATCCTCACACAGTAGCGGTTCTCAACCCTCACGCAGTAGCGGTTCTCAACCCTCACGCAGTCGCGGTTCTCAATCCTCACACAGTAGCGGTTCTCAACCCTCACGCAGTAGCGGTTCTCAACCCTCACGCAGTCGCTGTTCTCAATCCTCACACAGTAACGGTTCTCAACCCTCACGCAGTAGCGGTTCTCAACCCTCACGCAGTCGCGGTTCTCAATCCTCACACAGTAGCGGTTCTCAACCCTCATGCAGTAGCGGTTCTCAACCCTCACGCAGTCGCTGTTCTCAATCCTCACACAGTAACGGTTCTCAACCCTCACACAGTAACGGTTCTCAACCCTCACGCAGTCGCGGTTCTCAATCCTCACACAGTAGCGGTTCTCAACCCTCACGCAGTAGCGGTTCTCAACCCTCACGCAGTCGCTGTTCTCAACCCTCACACAGTAACGGTTCTCAACTCTCACGCAGTAGCGATTCTCAACCCTCACGCAGTAGCGGTTCTCAACCCTCACGCAGTCGCGGTTTTCAACCCTCACACAGCAGCGGTTCTCAACCCTCACACAGCAGCGGTTCTCAACCCTCACACAGCAGCGGTTCTCAACCCTCACACAGCAGCGGTTCTCAACCCTCATGCAGTCACGGTCCTCAACCCTCACGCAGTCACGGTCCTCAACCCTCACACAGTAGCGGTTCTCAACCCTCACGATCCTTGCGTGAAGCCCTTTTGTCCGACCGTCAATGGCCCGGCATCCTTGCTCCTTCGTAGGACAATTTCCGGGGCATAAAATTCCTGCGCGCGGCAATTAGAAGGAAATTTGGGCCCCTCCTTGAGAGCCAGACCGCCTTTGCGCCTGCGGTCTTATTAAACACCGCCTGACGAACCTCCGTCACAAAAATCTTGTCTTCAAGGCCCCTGTATTGCTGATAAACGAGCCGGTTTTTGTTGGAGCTAGGATGGGTCACATCCTCATGTCCTGTGCCCGTTGAGGTGGTGGTGTTTTTAAACCTACCAGACTTGAGGCCCTGACCCTAACCCTTACAGACTTGAAGCCCTGAACCTTTCCCTTCCCGACCTGAAGCCCTGAACCTAACCCTTCCCGACATGAAGCCCTGTACCTAACCCTTCCCGACCTGAAGCCCTGTTCCTAACCCTTCCCGACCTGAAGCCCTGTTCCTAACCCTTCCCGACATGAAGCCCTGAACCTAACCCTTCCCGACCTGAAGCCCTGTACCTAACCCTTCCCGACCAGAAGCCCTGTACCTAACCCTTCCCGACCTGAAGCCCTGTACCTAACCCTTCCCGACCAGAAGCCCTGTACCTAACCCTTCCCGACCTGAAGCCCTGTACCTAACCCTTCCCGACCAGAAGCCCTGTACCTAACCCTTCCCGACCTGAAGCCCTGTACCTAACCCTTCCCGACCTGAAGCCCTGTACCTAACCCTTCCCGACCAGAAGCCCTGTACCTAACCCTTCCCGACCAGAAGCCCTGTACCTAACCCTTCCCGACCTGAAGCTCTGTACCTAACCCTTCCCGACCCGAAGCCCTGTACCTAACCCTTCCCGACCCGAAGCCCTGTACCTAACCCTTCCCGACCAGAAGCCCTGTACCTAACCCTTCCCGACCTGAAGCCCTGTACCTAACCCTTCCCGACCAGAAGCCCTGTACCTAACCCTTCCCGACCAGAAGCCCTGTACCTAACCCTTCCCGACCAGAAGCCCTGTACCTAACCCTTCCCGACCAGAAGCCCTGTACCTAACCCTTCCCGACCAGAAGCCCTGTACCTAACCCTTCCCGACCAGAAGCCCTGTACCTAACCCTTCCCGACCAGAAGCCCTGTACCTAACCCTTCCCGACCAGAAGCCCTGTACCTAACCCTTCCCGATCAGAAGCCCTGTACCTAACCCTTCCTGACCATAAGCCCTGTACCTAACCCTTCCCGACCTGAAGCTCTGTACCTAACCCTTCCCGACCAGAAGCCCTGTACCTAACCCTTCCCGACCTGAAGCTCTGTACTTAACCCTTCCCGACCAGAAGCCCTGTACCTAACCCTTCCCGACCTGAAGCTCTGTACCTAACCCTTCCCGACCAGAAGCCCTGTACCTAACCCTTCCCGACCTGAAGCTCTGTACTTAACCCTTCCCGACCAGAAGCCCTGTACCTAACCCTTCCCGACCTGAAGCTCTGTACCTAACTCTTCCCGACCTGAAGCCCTGTACCTAACCCTTCCCGACCTGAAGCCCTGTACCTAACCCTTCCCGACCTGAAGCCCTGTACCTAACCCTTCCCGACCTGAAGCTCTGTACTTAACCCTTCCCGACCAGAAGCCCTGTACCTAACCCTTCCCGACCTGAAGCTCTGTACCTAACCCTTCCCGACCAGAAGCCCTGTACCTAACCCTTCCCGACCTGAAGCTCTGTACTTAACCCTTCCCGACCAGAAGCCCTGTACCTAACCCTTCCCGACCTGAAGCTCTGTACCTAACCGTTAAACGTTAAATCACGCGAAGGGAATTCAAACACATGGGGCAGCCTTGTGCAATGGCTAACCATGAGGTTTGACCCGATTGTTTGGGTATTTCTAATTTGTGGCGTATTTTTTTAAGCGTACGAGGTGCAGTTCCAAAAATTTAGTACAGCAGTGTAGCGCCAGATTTGAAAATGATTGAATATTGTCATAACGGTCTGGTAAGGTTAAACTATCGCTCACAAGCGGTAAGCTTTACCAGCTGAAAAGCATTGTCGATCGTTGAGTCGTTTGGAGATATGTGAGCATGTGATCAGTGCTGCTTTTGATTTTTACGGGATTTTTCGAGCTGAATTTTAGCTAGGCCTTTTTTTTTTGTTCAAATAGATTAGTTTTTTTGTTTCGATACGAACTATATTTTTTCGCTTCACTGCTGTCCGGTTTTTCAGCACCTACTCCTTTCTTCTTGTCTCATAAACTTCTTCTCCAACTAACTATTTCTGTTCGTAGGGGGTTTTGAGTGTGGACACCCTTTGTGCATAGCTTCCCCGTTACCATCTTTTCATTTTAATTGGTCTTCTTCATTCCTCTCTTTGGAACTCATTTTTTGAGATTACATGGGCTTGAAGTAACTTATCTAATAGAATCGAGTGTATTTTACCCAAATATACTATTGATATACTATGTGCGATGCTCACATGGTGTCTTAATGGAGCAGTTGACGTTTACTTCTTCCTGAATGTGTCCTTAGAAAGATCTTTTATCCTTCGCATCAACGCATGTCTCTACCATCTCAGTTTTGCATCGAAAAAGAGGAGAAATAATGAAACACACACATACATCATTGAGAAACGAGTGAATTCTTCATGTATTCCTGAATTTCATAACTCGTCAGTTTTTCCATGAAATGAAGTACGTATCAAACAAATGTTTGATCAAAAAAATGTTTGATCACAGGTTACATTACAGGTTTGATGGGAACAAAAGTTTACAAGTTCAAAACCCCTAGGCGTACAACATCGGAGTAGATTCAGAATCGCTGCAGCATTTGCTTTAGAATCCGCTGAAAGAAATATATTTTGCAGCCCTCGTCTCGCTCCCTTGCTACAAATACTGGAGAAAAACTCAGCGCTCCCTCGGTGAGCTCTTTTCAAGTAGCAACATAAGCGGCCCTTTAATCCGGCGCTTCAGAGAGAAACTGTTAATGCTTAGCCAGCTGAGCACGGCGACTACTACCATAAGTATGGCGCTTGAGCACCTGCAGCCCTCGACGCAAGTATCGCGTCCACGCAAGATCTACACGCAAAAACAGGGACAGCGAGCACAATGCTAGGGCTACGGTCTAGAGCATATTGTCTTTTGCAAGGGTATACGGTCCGTCAAAAATGAATGACGGGGTTCGATGTTTTCCTTGAATTTATCTTGCAGGTGTAGATGGCAAATAAATATATTCATGTTCATAGTACCGACGATGTGAGGACCTGAGCTGAGAGTTAGGTAGGCCTTCTTTTTGTTGAAATAAAATGTTTTTGTTATGTTAAGGACCACCTTTTTTCGGTTCACTGCTGTCCTGTTCTTCAGCTCCTACTACTTTCTTCTTCGACTTTGATCTTGTTTCATAATCTTCTTTCACAACTTACTGTTTCTATGCCCTTTCTGCGTAGATTCCGCATTTCCTTAACTCCATACTAAATGGTGCCTTCCTCCTTCCTCTCTTTGGATCGCATTTGTTGCTGGGTAGGGAGGCCAAAACGGACGACTAATCTAATCCTATCTTCTCATAGTACCCGCAATTAAAATATTCCTGAGGTTGTGCATTGCTGAAACTCGTATCACAGATACGGTCATTAAACATCCTTATGTGCTTCACAGCGCGACGGAAAAAATGGCCAGAAAACGCAGACGGGTCCTGCTGCTACCTAATAATACCCTTGGTTTATTTGTTTGGAGTCCGCTTCTTCCATTGCTCTGCCACACTCTTAACGATAGTTACAGCTAGCAGGAACCTTGGAAATTCCACGGACAGTGTTATCGTTAAGCTAGGTGGACCCGTGAAACGATTCGGTACACATTAACCGACAAAATCTAGCATAATAAATTTAAACCTAACCTGTCCTAAAGCTAGGTGCTCCCGTGGAAAAAATTCAATCAACATTACCTAACAGATTCTCTTCTTTGGTGGTAACGATTTCTTAAATCGTTCATGAAAACATCCGTTTCTTCTTGAATCATGCGAGCTCTTCTTTCAGCTGCTCTTTTCCTAGCTTCCCCCATTTCATGCTTTCTATCCGCAGCATTCATATTTCGTTTTCTTCGTACCATAAAATTCATGTTCATATCTCGAAAAGATTGCCTTTCTTACGTTCTTTAATTGACGATCAATTTAATTGTCAATATCATTGACTCAATATATTGATGAAATTTTTTTGCCCGCTAAATCAATTAATTGACGGTCGTAAATCAAGCCCACAGATGATCAATTAAATTGACAATGTTCATTTTTGTCAATTATATTGATAATAAAATTGATAGTCTATGGGCCGGTTTAGTCTATCTCGAAATCTTCTTCGTCTCTCTCTGGCTGATTCTCTCCTCCACTCCATTGTGAAGGGTGAACACAGTGTGAGCGGCTTAATAAGACCTTTTATACATAGTCTCTTCGTAGACACGATACCGCGAGTCAAGGCACCTTCATAATAATGAGGAGCGTTACACACGAACTTAGTTTTAGCCGTATTAATATGTATATAACTGTATCTGTGATACGAGTTTCACCAGTGCGCAAGTACAGGAATATTTTATTCACGGGTACTATAAAGATGGATATATTTGTTTGTCATCCGTATCAGAAAGATTGGTCTAAATAAAACATCGAATCCCGTCATTTTTGACGGATCGTGTACACTAGCGTGTTATTGTGAAACGCTATAGTAATACAAAAGAAAGGAATAAAGAAAATTTGTCAAAACTCAAACTCTTGAGAGAGAATGGGGGTTCCCAAACACTCGAGTGATTAAAGTGCCGTTTGGGAGAATATTTAGTTGGCAGCTGCTGCGTTTTGCTAAATTCTGGAGACCGGCGTCCAGACGCTGGCTGAATTCTGGAGACCGGCGTCCAGACGCTGGCTGAATTCTGGAGACCGGCGTCCAGACGCTGGCTGAATTCTGGAGACCGGCGTCCAGACGCTGGCTGAATTCTGGAGACCGGCGTCCAGACGCTGGCTGAATTCTGGAGACCGGCATCCAGACGCTGGCTGAATTCTGGAGACCGGCGTCCAGACGCTGGCTGAATTCTGGAGACCGGCGTCCAGACGCTGGCTGAATTCTGGAGACCGGCGTCCAGACGCTGGCTAAATTCTGGAGACCGGCGTCCAGACGCTGGCTGAATTCAAGAGCTTCCAGAGACTGATTGCATTCAGCGGCTTCCAGACACTGACTAAATACAAGAGATTGCCTTCCAGACACTGGCACTCCAGCTGCACTGCGACATGCAGCTCAAGCGTCACATCATGGGAGCTTCATGGTAACATATCAACACTTTGACCGCCATGGGTTAAACTGAAGTTCAGTATTCAACTCAAATTTAAACTCAGTTGTAGTAAGCAATTTGTAAAAAAGCAAACAACTTTAACTAGATCATGCTTTCATTTAGCTTTAGGTAATTAAGTATTTATGAAAACTGAGTATGTGACTACTTGTCGGTCAGTCGCATCATGAAAATCTCCTCCGGAGGAGATGTGTTAAAGTAGCATCTGCTGGTCGAGGTATGCTTCGTGCCTTTTGCTGAAATTCTACTATCCGATGTTGCCTACTATCTGATAGTAGAATTCTACTCTCTGATGACAGATGTAGCAGCAGATGCTGTCCTGAAATTCTACTCTCCTATATGTCATACTATCCGATAGTAGAATTCTACTCTCTGATGACAGATGTAGCAGCAGATGCTGTCCTGAAATTCTACTCTCCTATATTTCATACTATCCGATAGTAGAATTCTACTCTCTGATGACAGATGTAGCAGCAGATGCTGTCCTGAAATTCTACTCTCCGATTCGTCATACTATCCGATAGTAGAATTCTACTCTCTGATGACAGATGTAGCAGCAGATGCTGTCCTGAAATTCTACTCTCCGATATGTCCTAATATCTGATGCTGTCGCGGTGTGAGCGCACCTGCTTGCATAGCAGAGCATCCTATCATCTGGCGGGATGCTCCCATCGATCCGAAGTGAGGGATCTTGTAAGTCCAGAGACAGGGCTCGTCTTAATCTGGAGACAGGGTTCGTATTAATCCGGAGACAGGGTTCGTATTAATCCGGTCCATGTTAATCCGGAGAGAGGGTCCATGTTAATCCGGAGAGAGTGCCAATGTTAATCCAGAGAGAGGGCCCATGTTAATCCAGAGAGAATGTCCATGTTAATCCAGAGAGAAGGCCCATGTTGATCTGGAGAGGGCCCATGTTAATCCAGAGAGAGGGTCCATGTTAATCCGGAGAGGGCCCATGTTAATCTGGAGAGGGCCCATGTTAATCTGGAGAGAGGGCCCATGTTAATCCGGAGAGAGTGCCCGTGTTAATCCAAAGAGAGGGTCCATGTTAATCTGGAGAGGGCCCATGTTAATCTGGAGAGGGCCCATGTTAATCTGGAGAGGGCCCATGTTAATCTGGAGAGAGCGCCTAGGGCCCATGTTAATCCGGAGAGAGTGCCCATGTTAATCCAGAGAGAAGGTCCATGTTATCCGGAGAGGGCCCATGTTAACCCGGAGAGAGGGCCCATGTTAATCCGGAGAGAGAGTCCAGGTCAATCCGGAGAGAGGGTCCATGTTAATCCGGAGAGTGTGCCCATGTTAATCCAGAGAAAAGGCGCATGTTAATCCAGAGAGAATGTCCATGTTAATCCGGAGAGAGGGCCCATTTTAATCCGGAGAGAGGGCCCATGTCAATCTAGAGAGAATGTCCATGTTAATCCAGAGAGAGGGCCCATGTTAATCTGGAGAGGGCCCATGCTAATCTGGAGATAAGGGCCATATCAATCCGAAGCAAGGGCTCGTATAAATCCGAAGAGCGGGCTTGCATAAACCCGATGTAAGGGCATCCATCAATCCAAAGAGAAGGCTCTCGTAAATCTGGAGGGAAGATTACCATTAATCCAGAGGGAGCAGACATGTGAATCCCAGAGGAAGGTCATCCGTCAATCTCTGAGGGAGGGAAACCATTAATCTGAAGGGAGGTCACAATTAGTCCAAAAGACGAGTTTACATTGAGAGGAAGTGAGGGCTTCCATTAGCATATTAGGGTGATCATTCAATAATCCGGAGGGCGGTCATTAATCGAATCAGAAATAGGGGTCACATTAATCCTCAAAATCCCCCTCACATCTGGAGAGAGACCAAGTGTTCATCTTGATTGAGGGCTCAGTTAATGCGGATGTGAATCACACATAAAACCAGATTAAATTGTCCTTAAATCGAAGGAGAAATCGCCCATTAACTGAGAAGGAAGTCACCCATCAATCCCTGAGGAAGTTCATTCATCAATCCCGGGGGAGCTCTCCCAATAATCTCTGCGGAAATTCGTCCATTTATTCCAGAGGAAATTCTCCCAATTATTTCAGCATATATTCGCCGAGTATTTTCAGAGGAAATTCATTAATCACTGCGGACATTCCCCAATTAATCTCTGAGGAAAGTTGCTCAATAATCCTGCCGAGGTTCACTATTCAATCTCTGAGAAAATTCTACGTTAATTTTCGAGGAAAATCACCAGTTAAATCAAGAACAAACTCACTCATTGGGAATTCCGGAGGGAATTCATCAATTCAACACGGAGGAAAATCGCTCATTAATTATGGAGAACAAATTCACCAATGAAACACAGCAGAAAGTCACTCATGAATTTCATCGAAATTAACCAATCAACCTGAGAGGGAAGAAGTCCGTCATTAATGCTAAGAGAGGGCTGCCATTAATGCCACAAGAGAGGGCTGCCATTAATGCCAAAAGAGAGAGCCATTAATCCTGGAAAAGAGGGCTGCCATTAATGACAAAAGAGAGAGCCATTAATCCTGGAAAAGAGGGCTGCCATTAATGACAAAAGAGAGAGCCATTAATCCTGGAAAAGAGGGCTGCCATTAATGCCAAAAGAGAGAGCCATTAATCCTGGAAAAGAGGGCTGCCATTAATGACAAAAGAGAGAGCCATTAATCCTGGAAAAGAGGGCTGCCATTAATGCCAAAAGAGAGAGCCATTAATCCTGGAAAAGAGGGCTGCCATTAATGCCAAAAGAGAGAGCCATTAATCCTGGAAAAGAGGGCTGCCATTAATGCCAAAAGAGAGAGCCATTAATCCTGGAAAAGAGGGCTGCCATTAATGTCAAAAGAGAGAGCCATTAATCCTGGAAAAGAGGGCTGTCATTAATGCCAAAAGAGAGAGCCCTTAATCCTGGAAAAGAGGGCTGCCATTAATGCCAAAAGAGAGAGCCATTAATCCTGGAAAAGAGGGCTGCCATTAATGCCAAAAGAGAGAGCCATTAATCCTGGAAAAGACGGCTGCCATTAATGCCAAAAGAGAGAGCCATTAATCCTGGAAAAGAGGGCTGCCATTAATGCCAAAAGCGAGAGCCATTAATCCTGGAAAAGAGGGCTGCCATTAATCCAGAAACAAAGGGCTGTTATTAATCCTGGAACAAAGGGCTGCCATTAATTTCAAAAGAGAGGGCTGCCATTAATCCTGGAACAAAGGGCTGTCATTAATCCCGGAACAAAGGGCTGCCATTAATCGGGATGAGAGGGCTGCCATTAATCCAGAGGGCATTCGGTAATACAGAAGGCTACCGGTAATACAGAGGGCTGCCGGTAATCCAGAGGGCTGCCGGTAATCCAAAGGGCTGCCGGTAATCCAGAGGGCTACCGGTAATCCAAAGGGCTGCCGGTAATCCAGAGGGCTATCTGTAATCCAAAGGGCTGCCGGTAATCCAAAGGGCTGCCGGTAATCCAGAGGGCTACCGGTAATCCAAAGGGCTGCCGGTAATCCAGAGGGCTACCGGTAATCCAAAGGGCTGCCGGTAATCCAGAGGGCTACCGGTAATCCAAAGGGCTACCGGTAATACAGAGGGCTGCCGGTAATCCAGAGGGCTGCCGGTAATCCAAAGGGCTGCCGGTAATCCAGAGGGCTGCCGGTAATCCAAAGGGCTGCCGGTAATCCAGAGGGCTACCGGTAATCCAAAGGGCTGCCGGTAATGCGGACACAAGCACCAGGCCACTCCACCGCCCCGCTAATGAGGCACTGCAGCACAGCGCACACTCGCTGTGGCTCGAGTGCTGCGCTAACTGGGGGGGCTGGTGTGTGTGTGTTGGTGTGTTGGTGTGCGTGTTGGTGTGCGTGTTGGTGTGCGTGTGCTGGTGTAGTTATGTGGTGTTGTTATCTGGTGTGTGTTGGTGTGCGCGTGCTGGTGTAGTTGTGTGGTGGAGTTATCTGGTGTGCTGGTGTGTGTGTTGGTGTGGTCGTGTGGTGTAGTTATCTGGTGTGCTGGTGTGTGTGTTGGTGTAGTCGTGTGGTGTAGTTAGCTGTTGTGCTAGTGTGTGTGTGCAGGCGGAGTTGTGTGGTGTAGTTGTCTGGTATGCTGGTGTGTGTGCTGGTGTATTCAGGCGAATCAGGTGATGGTACGGTGCTGGTGTAGTCAGGCAAATCAGATGATGGTGTGGTGCTGGTGTAGTCAGGCAAATCAGGTGATGGTACGGTGCTGGTGTATTCAGGCGAATCAGGTGATGGTACGGTGCTGGTGTAGTCAGGCAAATCAGGTGATGGTGCGGTGCTGGTGTAGTCAGGCAAATCAGGTGATTGTGTGGTGCTGGTGTAGTCAGGCGAATCAGGTGATGGTACGGTGCTGGTGTAGTCAGGCGAATCAGGTGATGGTACGGTGCTGGTGTAGTCAGGCGAATCAGGTGATGGTGCGGTGCCGCACATTTAATTAAACACTCGGCCGCTTTGGAACTGCGTCCCGGCGGTGTAAGCTCTCCTTCCGACTCGGCTGAGAAACATGTCAATTTTCTGGACGAAATACGTGAGTTTGATCTTTTCGGGTTGATGTTTAAGGCAACCCTGCGTGAAGCTCAAATTTTAATACTTAGACTGCGGCTGGTAAAACTGAAGATTAATATTCAACTCAAATTTAAGGTTAATTGCAGTGAGTAATGTTGAAAATAGCAAACATTAACTGGATCGTGCTCTCATTTAAGTTTTCATGAAAATTGAGTTGTTGACTGTTGGTTGGTCGGAAGTATTATGAAAACTAGTCCACCCCCTTGGAAATTTAAGAGTTTATTTTGATATTTTATCCTCTTTTTCGAAATAAGAAAAAAGTGGAATAAAATAATGGCTGTAAGAAATGAAAAAAATCAATTTCTCGAGAGTCATCATGCCGAGTGCACACGGCCTGTCAAAAATGTACAATAATGTTCGACAAATCACATGACGCACGTTCCTTTTTCCTAAGAATTCACGTGATATTCATTCCTACTCGAATCTGATGAATTAATGCACTAAAAATTGTGGAGGTGATGAAGCTTGTATCACAGATACGCTCATCTCACACTGCAGGTTGGCTTCGGACACACAGACAGATAGACACCTATCTTATTATAGTATAGATTCCCTCCGTGTACCACCGGTGGCTCACGTCAAAGTCAAAGTGTTAAATTTACATTCTCGGCTTTACAGAAACGATCATACGCGTTAACTAATTTGAAAATCTAATCCCTACTTTGAAGTATAGGGAAAATATGGGAATTTACGAGTGTTGACAGCAGGAAAATGGCGGAAATGTGTGAGATGTGCGCGTTGTAATGATATGTAATGGGGAATGAAATTCTTGGCGTTGTATTGATAAGTTCTTTAGAAAACTAAATTCCTAATACGGTAATGATACGCATGGCGGAAATAAAATTTCAGCAATTAAAGGATAATAAGCTAATGCATTATAACTTCGAAACCGTTCAATTAGCGAGCTTCATGAAGCATAGTTAAAAATGAAAAAAATAACATCGCTTATTATAGTTCAGATTGCATCTCTCTGTGAAAAGAATGTAATGCAAAAATCGTTTCATTTGAAGCCCAGTCAATCTTCTCAATCCTCGTAAGTTGAGGTTCGCGTGTAGAGATATGACTCGAAGATGAAGCTTCATAACTCCAAGATGAAGCTACATAACTCGAAGATGAAGCTTCATAACTCCAAGCTGAAGCTACATAACTCGAAGATGAAGCTTCATAACTCCAAGATGAAACTACACAACTCGAAGATGAAGCTTCATAACTCCAAGATGAAACTACACAACTCGAAGATGAAGCTACACAACTCGAAGATGAAGCTTCATAACTCCAAGATGAAGCTACATAACTCGAAGATGAAGCTTCATAACTCCAAGATGAAACTACACAACTCGAAGATGAAACTACACAACTCGAAGATGAAGCTACACAACTCGAAGATGAAACTACACAACTCGAAGATGAAGCTACATAACTCGAAGATGAAGCTACACAACTCGAAGATGAAACTACACAACTCAAAGATGAAGCTACATAACTCGAAGATGAAGCTACACAACTCGAAGATGACGCTACACAACTCGAAGATGAAGCTACATAACTCGAAGATGAAGCTACATAACTTGAAGATGAAACTACACAACTCGAAGATGAAGCTACACAACTCGAAGATGAAGCTACACAACTCGAAGATGAAGCTACATAACTCGAAGATGAAGCTACATAACTCGAAGATGAAGCTACACAACTCGAAGATGAAACTACACAACTCGAAGATGAAGCTACATAACTCGAAGATGAAGCTACACAACTCGAAGATGAAGCTACACAACTCGAAGATGAAGCTACGTAACTCGAAGATGAAGCTACACAACTCGAAGATGAAGCTACACAACTCGAAGATGAAGCTACACAACTCGAAGATGAAGCTACATAACTCGAAGATGAAGCTACATAACTCGAAGATGAAGCTACATAACTCGAAGATGAAGCTACATAACTCGAAGATGAAGCTACACAACTCGAAGATGAAGCTACACAACTCGAAGATGAAGCTACATAACTCGAAGATGAAGCTACATAACTCGAAGATGAAGCTACACAACTCGAAGATGAAGCTACACAACTCGAAGATGAAGCTACGTAACTCGAAGATGAAGCTACGTAACTCGAAGATGAAGCTACGTAACTCGAAGATGAAGCTACATAACTCGAAGATGAAGCTACACAACTCGAAGATGAAGCTACGTAACTCGAAGATGAAGCTACATAACTCGAAGATGAAGCTACGAACTCGAAGAGAAAGATATATAACTCGAAGAGAAAGATACACAACTCGAAGAGAAAGATACACAACTCGAAGAGAAAGATACACAACTCGAAGAGAAAGATACACAACACGAAAATAAAGATACGGAACTCGAAAGATACGTAACTCAACGATAAAGTTGCAAAGCTCGAACTGAATTCGATGTAACGCTGGCATATTCTCTTAAGTTTATGGGGCGGGCAATATTGCAGAGCTGCTCCGGAGCTTTGTTTCAATATATGTCACCTCTTGCAACTACACAGGTGCTTAGCCTGCAAGTCTTTCCACTGAATATCTGGAGGGCAGAACTGCTGCCGCAGGCTAGTTTGAACTATGATAACGTTGATCCTTTGGTTACTGACGGTTACTCTTGTGCCAAGAGGGCTAGTTCTTCCAGTTTAGGGCATATAACGTAATTTTAAAATCATATAATTTGTGGGCAATATTTTGAAAAAAAGTCAAATTACGGAAATTAATAATATTCACCTAACTATTTTTTAGACATTCCAAAAGCCTGCTCGCTTAAATTACTATCGATTACCTCTAAGCTCACGCCGCAGGGTCAGTGTAACATATTCTATAACGTTTCTATTTAACTTAAGAAAGTTTTTTCTCTCCTTCGTTCTGTTACAATATATGATATTACATAATATTTTGTTGGGCTAGATCGAGTAAAGCTGCGACATATTTATGAATGTCAAAAAACCGTTAACCTGGCATGTGTGTTGTAGAAGATTTCACTGATCTGGGAAAACGCCGTTACAGCGAGTTTTGAAGAGCTAGTGTGGGAAGGCATCTCAATACAGGATGTAGCAACCGCGAGGACCCTACATAGGCGAAAATTTAGCATCTGGCTGCGGTCATCTCGAATTTTGCGTGCATCCACGAGGCTGGCTCAGGACACATACAGACAACACAACACACATACAACTCACAACACAAAAGCGCACACAAGTCGAAGCTAGTTTTAGAGCGTTGGAAGGCATCCAAAAAAGCAACGGTTGGGCCTCGTAGCGCGAGGGGCAGCATCGAGGGGTACGAAGGCTGGCTTAGGCAGAAGGACGCATCACCTACGCCAATGAGAGCTCTTGAAATGATGCGCGTAGTGGGTGTGTCAGAAGCGCTAACCAATTGAATTTCGAGACGTCAGAGTATTAAAATGCACCAAATCAGTATTAAAATGCTGTTTTCTAACGACGAACACTCGAGAATCTTCCAGAAGAAACCAAGTCAAGCACATATAAGGAGTTCACGAGAGGAATCGAGAGGATTTTTTGTGTTGAGTTACGCGAGAAGAGACGCGTTGGTGGTGAGCGGACCGGGGAACCGGCAGCCGCCGGCATTCCCCGGCGGAATAGCAACTCGAGACGAAAACATCAATAATATAGTACACCCGATCCAGCGCTTATGTGACTACATCGAATTTTCGAGGAGACAACGTCGGACACCAGCAGACATTGAAGTGCAAACCTGCAACAAAATTCCGCTCGAAACACATCAACTTCGAGGTGACAATCGTCACGTAAAAATATGTCAATGATTCGCCTGAGAGCACTTAAAATGTCAGTTTCTACGTCAACTTCAAGCTCGTAAGAAACTCCAGCATGCCGATTGAACTCGCACAGCCACAAAGTCTGCACGGCGCCCGACACTGCGAGTTCTGCAGTGGTTAAGCTCTTTCGGTACTCGGCTCTCAAACACTGAGTGCAGTGTCGCCGTCCACCAGCACCGGTTTACGAGAATGAAGGAACCGCGGAACGGTCTGATCAGATCTACGTGCATCCTTCAAGCAGGAGTGGAAGTGGTGTTATTTAATCGCGAGCCACATGTTACGAGAAAGTGTTAGTACAAAATTACTGGATAAGGACTCAGAAAAGTGATCTAAAGTGTAAATTGCAAATCAAGCAGCACATGGAACAGTGCTTTCAAAATTGGCGCGCTATTTAATGTGTGTCTTTAGATAATGTGCTGAGTCATTGCTGGGCACCGTGCAAAGCGTTCTATAATTCTATAAACACCTTGGGGTGAGCAAGGTTGTACTATGTCATGTATTGTCCAACATTATTTTGTGCTTACGCCAGCCAATTCATTTATTGTGTTCTTCTAATTGTGATTTATTGTGCGTAGATTCCCTTTTATGGTTCCATTAAATTTTGTGTGACGTTAAATCATGCAACCGTTACTCTAGCGCTCATTATGATCCAAAGCACACCGCTCTTATTTTGTGTATCATTTGGTGTTAGAATGTGTTTGTCGATTATTCTCATGTTTTAACCCACGTGTTTATTAAAATAAAACCCATTTTAATCATTCAAAATTTTTATTTTTCCCATGCACGTTAACTAGGTACACGAGAAGTCCACACTGTTTAAATACTGCTGTTTCTAACTTCCTATCTTTCCTGTCCAATTCTCTTATTGTGTATTTCATATCTTTATTTTCTCTTCTACTCTAACTTTCGGGGTTTAAATCCCTCAAGTCGCTACGAGAGGCGATGCGTCAGCCGACCCTAATTTCCGTTCCCCAACAGTTCGTTTTCTTATAAATTTGGACAAAAACTTAGTAATGATTTCTTCGAAAATTCAAAAACTCTATTTTCAAAATCGAAAAATATCTCTCACCAGGCGTACAGCTTTAAAGATTCATAATTTTTCAAATTAAAACACTAGGGCAATCTCACTGATATTTCAGGGTACTGGCCCTAAACTATTTAACATTTCGTTAATTGATTGAATTGAATTTTCGCCAGAGTTACTGGATGTTTGGTGCCAGAGTTACTGGATTTTTGGTGCCAGAGTTACTGGATGTTTGGTGCCAGAGTTACTGGATGTTTGGTACTGGAGTTACTGGATGTTTGGTACTGGAGTTACTGGATGTTTGGTGCCAGAGTTACTGGATTTTTGGTGCCAGAGTTACTGGATGTTTGGTGCCAGAGTTACTGGATGTTTGGTGCCAGAGTTACTGGATGTTTGGTACTGGAGTTACTGGATGTTTGGTGCCAGATTATACTGCACACATGCAATGCAGTCGCACTTATGGCTCTATTAACAGTAAAGTGGCCGCGTGTGTCTTGCACGGCTGCTGCACGGCTGCTGCACGGCAGCTGCACTCAGCTGGTGAACAGCTGCTGCACAGCTGTACGCCTGCAGCACAGCTGCTGCACTGCTGTAGCACTCATCTGCTGCACAGCTGCAAAACAGCTGCTGCACAGCCGCACTGCCCCTCCACAGCACCGACCGCACAACTAAGCAATTTCACCCTCCGTTCGGATGAGCAATATTTCACCGTGAAGAATAACTTCAGCTTCTGTCCTAAATGAACTGACGGCAAAACAAACTCAACGAAAAGATTAATTGGCCGAACGCAAGAAGCTTTAATTAGAATTTAGTAAATGCTCAAATTGGATGAGCGTGGATTGAAAATACTCACGTGTGGCTTGAAAATGTGCCTTTGCGCCTCGAAAATGTGCACCTGTAGCTTAATAATGTCTATTTGCGCCTTAAAAATGCACAAAAATGGATTTGTGTGACTTGAAAATGCATTTGTGTGACTTAAAAATGCATTTGTGTGACTTAAAAATGCATTTGTGTGACTTAAAAATGCATTTGTGTGACTTAAAAATGCATTTGTGTGACTTAGAAATGCACTTTTGTGACTTAAAAATGCATTTGTGTGACTTAAAAATGCATTTGTGTGACTTAAAAATGCATTTGTGTGACTTGAAAATACAAAAATTCAAGACGTGAAGATACAGAGGTTTGGCTTGAAAATTGGCATTTGTGACTTAAAAATACACGCGGTGGTTTGAAACGCATGTATGTCTTACAAACGTACACTAACTCTTTGGTTATCTATGCAGTACGTTGAACCAAAGCGTCTAGAAAGCGGGTCGAAGGCAAACTCATTTTGTTTCAATTGTTTAACAATTTTTCCTTCTGTAAGAAATGGAATTAATTAAGACTAAATAGGAATAGTATAGTGCAGTATCCAAACTAAATTGAGTGTCCTTGAAATTCATCTCAGCTAGTATTTCTCTCAATTTGAACCACGATAGAGGAAACAAGGTAGGTTCAAACCAGTCCTTTTTTTGTTGACGGTCTGGTTTTGATGACGTCACGACAACGAACCAATAGCAGCGCTCATATTGCCTCTGGTAGCACTGCTACTCCCAAATCTGGCTCCTCTATCGGCCTAACGACATTGCGTTTTGGTGACGTCATAAAATTGGTTTGAAATAACGCCGTTCTATTGGCTAGCCGAACCAGAGGAGGTGTATTTTCTCCCATAAAAATTACCCTACCTCGTTTCCTCTACCGTGATTTGAACATTGAACACAAACGGCCGCTGTTTCATGTTATTTATAAAGTCACAATTAACATCACCCCGCAGTATCCTAGATACAGCCTGAGTTCTGGCTGCCGTAATCTATCGTTTCTCAACGTATAACGTTGTCCCGAAGTCGTATAGATTTCTGATCCGCTGCGATCTTTTATTTTTAAACCCAAAACGGCATCCCGAAGTTTTCTGGATTTTTGGTCCGTTGCAATTATTCATTTCTAAGCTTAAAACAGCATCCCGGAAGGGACGAAAATTTTAACCCAATGAAATTTCCCATTTTTTAAACCCAAAAACAGCGTCACGAACGCAACCTGACAGCAGCACCAGCAGCACTAACATCATTAGCACCAACAGCACTAGCACCAGCACCACCAGCAGCACCACCAGCACCACCAGCACCACCACCACCAGCACCACCACCACCAGCACCACCAGCACCACCAGCACCACCACCAGCACCACTACCAGCACCACCACCAGCACCACCACCACCACCACCACCACCACCACCACCACCAGCACCACCAGCACCACCAGCACCACCACCACCACCAGCACCACCAGCACCACCACCAACAGCACTAACAGCACCACCACCAACACCACCACCAGCACCACCACCAGCACCACCACCAGCACCACCACCAGCACCACCACCAACACCACCACCAGCACCACCACCAGCACCACCAACAGCAACACCAACAGCACCACCACCACCACCAGCACAAATTGGCAGCCCAGACCAGCCGGCGTGAGGTGATCTATGAGGCCACAGCGGCTCGGGTGCAGGAAGACCAGGCAAAAGCTCGTTGCACGTCGCGTCCATTTACTAATGCACACTTGCTCATATAAAGCAGTGAGTGATTGATTCGTTGGAAGTTAGTTACGTGTGAGGGCCTGAGCTCAGAGTTAGGTAGGCCTTCTTTTTGCTGTAGCAAAATGTTTTTTGTCATGTTTCAGGACCGTCAATTTTTTCGGTTCACTTCTGTCCTGTTTCGGTTCACCAGCTACTTTCTTCTTCAACTTTTGTCTTGTTTCATGAAATTCTTTCTCTTGCTGTTTCTATGCTCCTTGTGCATAGATTCTACGTTCCCTTAGATCCATACTAAATGGTACCTTCCTCTCTTTGGATGCCTTTTTTGCGGTTAGGGAGGCTCCAACTAACATCTAATCTATCTAATCCTCGGGAATAAACAGGAATAGGATGTTGGTCATAACACCAACTTACAGTTTTAATCGCTCCTTCACTTCCGACCAATGATTACTTCATTGAATTACCGCTCTGTAGCTCAACGCCACAGAGAGAAAATACCTCCATGCACCGACCCATCTCGTTTCATTACAACAATGAAACACGTTAGGTTCAATATCTCAAAGCACCGTAGAAGTTTCTCGAGTTTGAATTCAAGAAATACACTTCCACTTCCACCTGTATTGATTGGTTCAAATTCAAGATATACACTTCCACTTTCACCTGTATTGATTGGTTCAAATTCAAGAAATACACTTCCACTTTCACCGACATTGATTGGTTCGAATTCAAGAAATACACTTCCACTTCCACCTGTATTGATTGGTTCAAACTCAAGATATACACTTTCACTTTCACCGACATTGATTGGTTCAAATTCAAGAAATGCACTTCCACTTCCACCTGTATTGATTGGTTCAAATTCAAGATATACACTTCCACTTTCACCTGTATTGATTGGTTCAAATTCAAGAAATACACTTCCACTTTCACCGACATTGATTGGTTCGAATTCAAGAAATACACTTCCACTTCCACCTGTATTGATTGGTTCAAACTCAAGATATACACTTTCACTTTCACCGACATTGATTGGTTCAAATTCAAGAAATGCACTTCCACTTCCACCTGTATTGATTGGTTCAAATTCAAGATATACACTTCCACTTCCACCTGTATTGATTGGTTCAAATTCAAGATATACACTTCCACTTTCACCTGTATTGATTGGTTCAAATTCAAGATATACACTTCCACTTTCACCGACATTGATTGGTTCAAATTCAAGAAATGCACTTCCACTTCCACCTGTATTGATTGGTTCAAATTCAAGATATACACTTCCACTTCCACCTGTATTGATTGGTTCAAATTCAAGATATACACTTCCACTTTCACCTGTATTGATTGGTTCAAATTCAAGATATACACTTCCACTTTCACCGACATTGATTGGTTCAAATTCAAGAAATGCACTTGCACTTCCACCGACATTGATGGCTTTATAACAAAATATGAACCTCTCAAACTTTCTTTTGACAAATTTCGTAAGAAAATTCAACATAATAATGTAATAATAATATAATACTTCAGTAATAATAATATAATACTAATAATATAATAATACTTCGATATAATAATACTTCAGTTATGCTTATTGTTTAGAAATGTAACGGTGAGTGATTCCATTTTAGATTTATCTGTTCTCGAAGTGCGCTACTCAAATAACTGCATATATATTCAGGCGACAATACACCGTGGAAATTAATTCAAAGATGATGAAAAGGAACCATCTTGAATTAGATGCGTTAGGCCCCTTTTTGGTGCCATTGTTAAGACGTTGTGCCCTTATATCATGTCGAAGATTTCTCTTTTCCCGGGAAAGAAGCGATCTGCTTTTGACACCTTAAAGACTACGTCAAAGATGGATCTCAGAAAGATCAGTCGCCAACGCTGATGGCAAAATTGGAAAAACAAGCGCTTTGCTCCCACCGCCGCAGGTTTGCCCGATGGGCATAAAAAACAAAGAAAATATGGGAGTCTATAACCAAAAATATATTCTGGTAGCTATGACCTTTGTTAGATCATAAGAAAATGTCACGTCTCTTGACGTGACATGGGACTGGGATTGATTGATTCATGTGCGTAAAAGCACACAAAATATATTCTGGTAGCTATGACCTTTGTTTAATGTTCGTCGTAGCCGTGTGGTTAGAGTACCCGCCCTTCCGTAAAGGTGCCGGGGGTTCGAATCCCGGCGCTGGGGCTGAATTTCTCCGTTGGGTAAAGGGTAAAAACTCCAAGCATAATACACCAGGCCATCCAGGTGTCTGAAATGGGCACCGGGCTTGACCGGGGGAAGCCGTCATGGAGTTACTGGATGTTTGGTACCAGAGTTACTGGATGTTTGGTACCAGAGTTACTGGATGTTTGGTATCAGAGTTACTGGATGTTTGGTACTGGAGTTACTGGATGTTTGGTACTGGAGTTACTGGATGTTTGGTACCAGAGTTACTGGATGATTGGTATCAGAGTTACTGGATGTTCTGTACTGGAGTTTCTAAATGTTTGGTACTGGAGTTCCTGGATGTTTGGTACCAGAGTTACTGAATGTTTGGCACTGGAGTTACTGGATGTTTGGTGCCAGAGTTTGGATGTTTGGTACCAGAGTTACTGGATGTTTGGTACTGGAGTTACTGGATGTTTGGTACCAGAGTTACTGGATGTTTGGCACTGGAGTTACTGGATGTTTGGTACCAGAGTTACTGAATGTTTGGCACTGGAGTTACTGGATGTTTGGGACCAGAGTTACTGGATGTTTGGTGCCAGAGTTACTGGATGTTTGGTACTGGAGTTACTGGATGTTTGGTACCAGAGTTATTGGATGTTTGGTGCCAGAGTTACTGGATGTTTGGTACTGGAGTTACTGGATGTTTGGTACCAGAGTTACTGGATGTTTGGTACTGGAGTTACTGGATGTTTGGTACTGGAGTTACTGGATGTTTAGTACTGGAGTTACTGGATGTTTGGTACTGGAGTTACTGGATGTTTGGTACTGGAGTTACTGGATGTTTGGTACTGGAGTTACTGGATGTTTGGTACTGGAGTTACTGGATGTTTGGTACTGGAGTTACTGGATGTTTGGTACTGGAGTTACTGGATGTTTGGTACTGGAGTTACTGGATGTTTGGTACCAAAGTTACTGGATGTTTGGTACCAGAGTTACTGGATGTTTGGTACCAGAGTTACTGGATGTTAGGAAACAAGTGCATAAAATACTGGATGTTCGCTCTTGATGTTGGGCACTCATCATAGGCTGGATGTTGAGGGAGAGTGAGGGAGAGTGAGGGAAAGTGCGGAAGTGTGCGGAAGAATGCAAAAGAGTGCAGAAGAGTGCAGAAAAGTGCAAAAGAGTGCAAAAGAGTGCAGAAGAGTGCAGAAGAGTGCAGAAGAGTGCAGAAGTGTGCAAAAGAGTGCAGAAGAGTGCAGAAGAGTGTGTTGCGATACGGAGAAAGGGGTGGGTTTAGGACCCCCCTCCCATACGCTGAGGGAATTCCAACCCCCGAACACATTTTATAGTATTAACCTTCATGCTTGCGTACACCTGCATACCAGACATGGAGAATAAAAGGATTGAAGATTTACATGAATTTATTTTGGGGAAACACGTGGCAAATACACAAGGCATTGGAACGAAATGATTTAAAAGGGCACGATTGCGTTAAAGAAAGGCACACACATATCTACCGTCATAAGACTTTAAACACGACATGATATAAATGTGATGCTTACCGAGAATTCAAGTTACCAATACTCCATCGCTGACAACAATTCACAAAGAATGCACAAAGTTATAGAAATCCCTACGCAACACAAATCAGAGAACAATGATGACAAACATACCGGTTGTGAACACAGAAACTTTTAACATCGCGCAAGCATAAGACACAAATTCATTACACATCGCGCCACCTTTAATGCACTGAACAGCGTGTCGCACTTTGATTCCACTATTACACTTTAAAGCACTGTTTCAAAATACTGCTTCACGTTGAATTGTTGATGTGCTCAGGCCGTAATTCTTCGAGCGAGTGCTCATTGCAGGGTAATACTTCGACGATACAGTTGCAGTCTCCTTGGGCGTTCGGAGAGATTATCCGCACACACTTCGAGCGGGTGTTCGTTACACAATCTTGTCGTTAGTGAAGGAGTTAAATGTCGGCTTCGATTTCTCGAGTGAAGTCAATCCTGACTTAACACTAGCCCGGGAAATGTCGGCCTATCGCCGAGATTTCCCGGTTTTTGCACTCCAAAGCCTGACGTGTATCGTTTCGCGTGGCTGAGACCAGAATCCTCTCAATTCTTGTCGTGAATTCTTTTTATCCGCGTCGCCTCATTCCTTCTCGAAAAATCCCTATCCTTCGCCGTTTTGACACAGCATCTCAAGTCTTATTGGTTGGAGACTCGCTTACTTCGACATCTAGAAGTGGTATTGGCTGTTTCTTTGTGTCCGCGTTCCCCTCGTTGCTTTCATTGGCTAGTATCGTGGCAGTTTCGAGTTTACTTCCTTCCCTCTTCACGACTGGTTGTTTTTACCCGTAGCCACGCCTATTGGGAGCACTGTTCTCGACCGTGAATATCTTCACGGCCTGCGTATGTGTGTTGTGTGTGCGTCTTGTTGTGTGTTGGCCTGAGATTTGTGTTCGTGTACCAGACTGTGTTTGTAGACGCCTGAGCCAGCCATCTCGTCGAAACGCTGACACTTGAGCTCGACAGATTTATAGACCTACTCTTGTGCCTTCGAAATATGAGAGCCACGGTTCACTTAGAACAGAGCGCATTCATCGGTCTTCTCACGCTCAAGGGTTTCCAACATTCCTAACTGGCTTTCCGTGATTCAGTCAAAAAAAATATCATGAAATATGAATGTACATATATATCGTCACAATACCCGGGCCCTTCGAGAGAAAATTTGAGGCAAATTGTAAATTGGACTCAAATTTTCAACCTTTATTTTAATACCTATCTCTCGTTATGATTTACCACACATTTCTCACACACACATTTTTATACGACGCAAAAGAAAAGAACACAGTAAAGATACCGCACATATCCGACAACTTGAACGCATAAAATAAAACACACACGACATCTTACTATTCTCGACTTGCTCTCGGCAAATTCATCGACATAGACAAACATATAAATTGGAAATCGACAATTGGGCGAATTTGCTACAAGCAGATACATCCTTTCGGCATTCTCGGTTGCAATTCACCTAAAAAACAAAATTTCAAAATGGAGGTGATTTTCCAACCTCAACTCTTTTTCCTTCATCATTATTATTTCATCCTGTGTCGCAAAATTTGTCGTCTTCTCCTGGATAAAACTTGCAGTTGCTCCTCCACTGTGCGTCTAGCTACAGCTTGTTGTTGTTGTTCTCCTGACGTTCTACTGCTCTTTGGCTTGCTACTGATCCTGGGCTTGCTACTGCTCCTGGGCTTGCTACTGATCCTGGGCTTGCTACTGATCCTGGGGAGGGCCCCCTGCTGAGAATCGAAGTTACTGAAGCTTTTCCATAAAAATTCATCCTTGGCGTCACGTGAACTCGTGGAAAATTCCGTAGATCCTCGTTGCGTTAAATCGCGGACAAATCCTGTAGATTACTGCGTCAAAGCGCGTTGGACTCCCACGTAGAAGCTAATTAGCTCTTTCATCATAATTGTAGAAAATGAAGCACATTTATTTGCGAAAACCTTCAGGTTTTGGTTCTCAGTCTGCTCGTCGACTAGCATAACGTAAACCCCTGAGGTGCGCGTTAAATTGCTAAGGATCTCCTTCCGTAAATACGCGTTAAATTGTCTAACATGGTTACTTTGTAATCGAGAGACAGCGCATTACATGGTCGATCAACGTAAGAATTGTTCCTCGGTTTCCTTCAAATCTGCCTTGAGTGAGGCGGACGTGAGCTACGCGAAGAATTCCCACATACATCCATAAAATATTTAATTTCCGGTATCCTCAACCAACTCTAGACAAAAGCCGAAATTCGTTCGACGGTGTCACTAATCAGTTGAATCACCTAAATGTTTCGAAGATAACATTTTGCACATGACGTACGAACTAGCAGGAGAATTGCCAGGTAGGCCAAAATCCCGAATACGTATCAATAAAGAAAAAGCACATATAAATTGGGTATTGTTAACACATCGAACTTTACGTTATACTCTGCCGCGAAGGCTTTTCTAACGATCCGACGTTTTGACAACACCGACACACAAACAAAATGCAGAAATAGACAAAATGTAGTGTTAACAACCCGTCAAACTTTACATCTTACTACGCCGAAAGGCTCTTCAGACGATCTGACATTGTGATAACACTGACACACAAACAAAATGCAGAAATAGACAAAATGTAGTGTTAACAACCCGTCAAACTTTACGCCTTACTACGCCGAAAGGCTCTTCAGACGATCTGACATTGTGATAACACTGACACAAAAATGAAAAAATAGACATGACACAAAATTTTATCCGATTCTCAGCCCCAGAGTCAGTGCAGCACATTTAAATGATTCCACGTTGCTCGACGACATCGTTCGTACACACGATATTTGTATACTCATTCTGTTTCCAAAGTTTTAACTAACCTCGTTAAACAACGGATTAAGGGAATTATCACCTTAATAATTATCATGCCTACAGAACAATGAACAAAAAAATTAAATTAATGACGCATACCAATGATGTTTGAGAATAACCAGCGTCAGCGTCAACAACATTATGGGGAAAGAGTGATCAAGAAATTCCCACACAGCGGCGCCGAACACCTTCACTAGCTTGGCTCAAAAAACAACTCGTCATTTTGATACGACACATTTATAAATCAATGTTACTGACCATACTCTCTCAGACATTTCCTGCTTTCATATCCTACATTATAACCTCACGTAATACCACACTTAACTTGACGCACAAGAAAATTTTTATTGCCTCGGCTCAGAACAGCAATAAAATTACATAGCTTCACTGCACCGCAGACTGTCACGCTGATCCGTATTGTTACAGATAAATTCCATGTATTCACCGCAATGCTTTTCATCTCAATTCTCACGCTGTATTAAATCCATCTAACAGAAAATAAAGTCTCCATCTCGAATATTGTACATTTCCGACAATGTGAAACGCTCATATTTCCGTGAAGCTAACTCGTTAACTTTGCCTAAGCAAAAACACACTCTCAGTATTACACAATAATTCATTTTGAATTACCGACGAGAATGGACAACATCATTTAAAGTGTCAATAAAATGTTGAATGGAGAACGCTTGCACTTTCAAAACGAAATTTATACAATGAGTATTGTAGCTGACTTCCTGAAATTCTCAATTTGATACGGCAAAATTCCTCTTTAATACAGCAAAACTCCTCTTTAATTTTCATTAACTCCTTAGGAATAAGCTCCAACTGGGTTGTATATTCCAGTGTTAACAAAATTATTAAAAGTTTCAATTTATTATGGTGAGTATTAACTTGAAACTTCCTATTTTAAGAAATCAACGAATGAAGAAAAAAAAACAAGCTCAAAATTCGATGTGCGCTCAAACTGATAAAGAAAAATTATTTTATTAGCGACATGTTACCGTTTTAAACTACAAAAAAAATTGCATTTAATCCACGTGTTCCCTTAAAATTTACAGATACTTAATGTAATACAGTTCCCCCCAGCTGAAGGTAGCTGGGATGGAATAATCTTAAATTCATAATAAGCCTTGCACAGTCGAATCCACCTAAAAATTTTAATTATCATGAAAATCCTAAAAGTTTCAGTGTGAGGCAGCACATTGGTCACCACATACATGAGAAAGTTTACACAGAGTACTAGATTTTAGTGGATTATTACTGAAAAGTTATTTAAATTCTCACTATGATGTACTGGTGCTTTAGCATCATCCTATGTGAATATAAAAACGAATTCACTTTAATTAACACACGAGCAGAGGCATTATTAATATCTAAGCAAATAAAATTAGACCACGAACTACATTCCAGCATCTTTGAAATTACAACTTACTCTCAAAACTACATTTAAATTTTTGTTTTTAAGTGCCGTCATATAATTCCTTCAACAATTTGCAACACAAAAAAAATTTTTACCGTCCCATTGACATCACGGAAATTGATTCTCAAACAATCCCATTACTGCTTCTTAGCCGATGTCAATTTAAATAATTGAAGCACTCAAATATCAACGAATGAAAGTAGGAATTATGTTGCTAAAGCTGATTGGAGAAGCTTGACGCACACGAGGCCAAAAAAATTCTGTAAATTATTTTAAGCGAGGCGTCACAAAAATGAAAATTTCAACCGAATTAATTACTCAATACCTCACACCTTGATAAACTTTAACTTGCTTCAAAGATTCACTTGAGACAAGGCGGTGTTTGCAAAAATTACGGCGTCATTTTCCACAGCCAATGCTTCACACCTAAATTCAGTTAAACCTAATGATTGTACAGATCATAGAAAAATTCAACCAAAAATTCAGCACTCAAGAAAAAAAAATTTTTATCGAACACACTGTCAGGGAAATAGAGTAAGTATTTTCCTCGCAAGAGGCGCAGAGGCTGTTGTTCAGAGCATACCAACAAACTCCTAATCACAAGGGCACTGAAATATAAATTTCCTATGAAGAAGGAAATTCTTTTCAATAATGATGGCGGCACTTCTGAACGTGACTAAATTATGCTGGCTCTCGGATGCACCAAAAAATATAACGTGCCAAAAAGACAACGCCATTAATTGAACTTTGATGTAATATTCACTCAAACAACATTAACTGAATCAACTCAGCGGCACGAGGAAAATGAGCAAAGATCCCGGAAAATATCAATTTCTCATAGCATTTCGAAATTAATGGCCATGGATTACACTCAGTCAAGTACACTTCAATTTAGGCGCTCAGAAATGGTCCGACTGCAGCTGCAAGAATTTCAAATTTGATTGCTCCACACTCTCACGCATTTATGACTCAAAGCAGTGAAATGCCATTACACAACGAAGGGCAGTTTCCCGAAGGCAAGACCAGTCGCCACCACAAGAAACTACACAGAGCAAGCGAAATACAATGCCGGACAAATCCTTGCAAAACAACTGGACCATTATTTGAATTCTTTTTTGAGGGACCGTTATAAAACTTAGATAAAAAGTTTTAAGCAACTGAAAATGATTAAAGAAAATTTTCCATGCCAATATACAGACAGTACGCTTGCATAGGATAATTAATTAATATTTTTCCTGTTGCGATACGGAGAAAGGGGTGGGTTTAGGACCCCCCTCCCATACGCTGAGAGAATTCCAACCCCCGAACACATTTTATCGTATTAACCTTCATGCTTGCGTACACCTGCATACCAGACATGGAGAATAAAAGGATTGAAGATTTACATGAATTTATTTTGGGGAAACACGTGGCAAATACATAAGGCATTGGAACGAAATGATTTAAAAGGGCACGATTGCGTTAAAGAAAGGCACACACATATCTACCGTCATAAGACTTTAAACACGACATGATATAAATGTGATGCTTACCGAGAATTCAAGTTACCAATACTCCATCGCTGACAACAATTCACAAAGAATGCACAAAGTTATAGAAATCCCTACGCAACACAAATCAGAGAAATATGATGACAAACATACCGGTTGTGAACACAGAAACTTTTAACATCGCGCAAGCATAAGACACAAATTCATTACACATCGCGCCACCTTTAATGCACTGAACAGCGTGTCGCACTTTGATTCCACTATTACATTTTAAAGCACTGTTTCAAAATACTCGATACCACAAAAATTTTTAACACTTCCGTGAGGCGCGGTCGCTGAATATTCGGTGTAGACTCTTTCCAACTTTGCGGGATCCCCAACAGAGTTCTCATGTGTGTCTTTTCTTGTTTCCTTCCGTTTTGTTGGTGAACGCGTGACTCCAGATTTTAATGCTGCGGTTGTCTGTGAGCTTATAATTAGCGCAGAGATTCTCCATGGGTGTTTCACTTCACGTTGAATTGTTGATGTGCTCAGGCCGTAATTCTTCGAGCGAGTGCTCATTGCAGGGTAATACTTCGACGATACAGTTGCAGTCTCCTTGGGCGTTCGGAGAGATTATCCGCACACACTTCGAGCGGGTGTTCGTTACACAATCTTGTCGTTAGTGAAGGAGTTAAATGTCGGCTTCGATTTCTCGAGTGAAGTCAATCCTGACTTAACACTAGCCCGGGAAATGTCGGCCTATCGCCGAGATTTCCCGGTTTTTGCACTCCAAAGCCTGACGTGTATCGTTTCGCGTGGCTGAGACCAGAATCCTCTCAATTCTTGTCGTGAATTCTTTTTATCCGCGTCGCCTCATTCCTTCTCGAAAAATCCCTATCCTTCGCCGTTTTGACACAGCATCTCAATTCTTATTGGTTGGAGACTCGCTTACTTCGACATCTAGAAGTGGTATTGGCTGTTTCTTTGTGTCCGCGTTCCCCTCGTTGCTTTCATTGGCTAGTATCGTGGGCAGTTTCGAGTTTACTTCCTTCCCGCTTCACGACTGGTTGTTTTTACCCGTAGCCACGCCTATTGGGAGCACTGTTCTCGACCGTGAATATCTTCACGGCCTGCGTATGTGTGTTGTGTGTGCGTCTTGTTGTGTGTTGGCCTGAGAGTTGTGTTCGTGTACCAGACTGTGTTTGTAGACGCCTGAGCCAGCCATCTCGTCGAAACGCTGACACTTGAGCTCGACAGATTTATAGACCTACTCTTGTGCCTTCGAAATATGAGAGCCACGGTTCACTTAGAACAGAGCGCATTCATCGGTCTTCTCACGCTCAAGGGTTTCCAACATTCCTAACTGGCTTTCCGTGATTTAGTCAAAAAAAAATCATGAAATATGAATGTACATATATATCGTCACAAGTGCAAAAGAGTGCAAAAGAGTGCAAATGAGTGCAGAAGAGTGCAGAAGAGTGCAGAAGAGTGCAAAAGAGTGCAAAAGAGTGCAAAAGAGTGCAAAAGAGTGCAGAAAAGTGCAAAAGAGTGCAAAAGAGTGCAAAAGAGTACAGAAGAGTGCAGAAGAGTGCAGAAGAGTGCAGAAGAGTGCAGAAGAGTGCAGAAGAGTGCAGAAGAGTGCAGAAGAGTGCAGAAGAGTGCAGAAGAGTGCAAAAGAGTGCAAAAGAGTGCAAAAGAGTGCAAAAGAGTGCAAAAGAGTGCAGAAGAGTGCAGAAGAGTGCAGAAGAGTGCAGAAGAGTGCAGAAGAGTGCAGAAGAGTGCAGAAGAGTGCAGAAGAGTGCAGAAGAGTGCAGAAGAGTGCAGAAGAGTGCAAAAGAGTGCAAAAGAGTGCAAAAGAGTGCAAAAGAGTGCAAAAGAGTGCAGAAGAGTGCAGAAGAGTGCAGAAGAGTGCAGAAGAGTGCAGAAGAGTGCAGAAGAGTGCAGAAGAGTGCAGAAGAGTGCAGAAGAGTGCAGAAGAGTGCAGAAGAGTGCAGAAGAGTGCAGAAGAGTGCAGAAGAGTGCAGAAGAGTGCAGAAGAGTGCAGAAGAGTGCAGAAGAGTGCAGAAGAGTGCAGAAGAGTGCAGAAGAGTGCAGAAGAGTGCAGAAGAGTGCAGAAGAGTGCAGAAGAGTGCTGAAGAGTGCTGAAGAGTGCTGAAGAGTGCAGAAGAGTGCAGAAGAGTGCAGAAGAGTGCAGAAGAGTGCAGAAGAGTGCAGAAGAGTGCAGAAGAGTGCAGAAGAGTGCAGAAGAGTGCAGAAGAGTGCAAAAGAGTGCAAAAGAGTGCAAAAGAGTGCAAAAGAGTGCAAAAGAGTGCAAAAGAGTGCAAAAGAGTGCAAAAGAGTGCAAAAGAGTGCAAAAGAGTGCAAAAGAGTGCAAAAGAGTGCAAAAGAGTGCAAAAGAGTGCAAAAGAGTGCAAAAGAGTGCAAAAGAGTGCGGAAGAGTGCGGAAGAGTGCGGAAGAGTGCGGAAGAGTGCGGAAGAGTGCGGAAGAGTGCGGAAGAGTGCGGAAGAGTGCGGAAGAGTGCGGAAGAGTGCGGAAGAGTGCGGAAGAGTGCGGAAGAGTGCGGAAGAGTGCGGAAGAGTGCGGAAGAGTGCGGAAGAGTGCGGAAGAGTGCGGAAGAGTGCGGAAGAGTGCGGAAGAGTGCGGAAGAGTGCGGAAGAGTGCGGAAGAGTGCGGAAGAGTGCGGAAGAGTGCGGAAGAGTGCGGAAGAGTGCGGAAGAGTGCGGAAGAGTGCGGAAGAGTGCGGAAGAGTGCGGAAGAGTGCGGAAGAGTGCGGAAGAGTGCGGAAGAGTGCGGAAGAGTGCGGAAGAGTGCGGAAGAGTGCGGAAGAGTGCGGAAGAGTGCGGAAGAGTGCGGAAGAGTGCGGAAGAGTGCGGAAGAGTGCGGAAGAGTGCGGAAGAGTGCGGAAGAGTGCGGAAGAGTGCGGAAGAGTGCGGAAGAGTGCGGAAGAGTGCGGAAGAGTGCGGAAGAGTGCGGAAGAGTGCGGAAGAGTGCGGAAGAGTGCGGAAGAGTGCGGAAGAGTGCGGAAGAGTGCGGAAGAGTGCGGAAGAGTGCGGAAGAGTGCGGAAGAGTGCGGAAGAGTGCGGAAGAGTGCGGAAGAGTGCGGAAGAGTGCGGAAGAGTGCGGAAGAGTGCGGAAGAGTGCGGAAGAGTGCGGAAGAGTGCGGAAGAGTGCGGAAGAGTGCGGAAGAGTGCGGAAGAGTGCGAAAGAGTGCGAAAGAGTGCGAAAGAGTGCGAAAGAGTGCGAAAGAGTGCGAAAGAGTGCGGAAGAGTGCGGAAGAGTGCGGAAGAGTGCGGAAGAGTGCGGAAGAGTGCGGAAGAGTGCGGAAGAGTGCGGAAGAGTGCGGAAGAGTGCGGAAGAGTGCGGAAGAGTGCGGAAGAGTGCGGAAGAGTGCGGAAGAGTGCGGAAGAGTGCGGAAGAGTGCGGAAGAGTGCGGAAGAGTGCGGAAGAGTGCGGAAGAGTGCGGAAGAGTGCGGAAGAGTGCGGAAGAGTGCGGAAGAGTGCGGAAGAGTGCGGAAGAGTGCGGAAGAGTGCGGAAGAGTGCGGAAGAGTGCGGAAGAGTGCGGAAGAGTGCGGAAGAGTGCGGAAGAGTGCGGAAGAGTGCGGAAGAGTGCGGAAGAGTGCGGAAGAGTGCGGAAGAGTGCGGAAGAGTGCGGAAGAGTGCGGAAGAGTGCGGAAGAGTGCGGAAGAGTGCGGAAGAGTGCGGAAGAGTGCGGAAGAGTGCGGAAGAGTGCGGAAGAGTGCGGAAGAGTGCGGAAGAGTGCGGAAGAGTGCGGAAGAGTGCGGAAGAGTGCGGAAGAGTGCGGAAGAGTGCGGAAGAGTGCGGAAGAGTGCGGAAGAGTGCGGAAGAGTGCGGAAGAGTGCGGAAGAGTGCGGAAGAGTGCGGAAGAGTGCGGAAGAGTGCGGAAGAGTGCGGAAGAGTGCGGAAGAGTGCGGAAGAGTGCGGAAGAGTGCGGAAGAGTGCGGAAGAGTGCGGAAGAGTGCGGAAGAGTGCGGAAGAGTGCGGAAGAGTGCGGAAGAGTGCGGAAGAGTGCGGAAGAGTGCGGAAGAGTGCGGAAGAGTGCGGAAGAGTGCGGAAGAGTGCGGAAGAGTGCGGAAGAGTGCGGAAGAGTGCGGAAGAGTGCGGAAGAGTGCGGAAGAGTGCGGAAGAGTGCGGAAGAGTGCGGAAGAGTGCGGAAGAGTGCGGAAGAGTGCGGAAGAGTGCGGAAGAGTGCGGAAGAGTGCGGAAGAGTGCGGAAGAGTGCGGAAGAGTGCGGAAGAGTGCGGAAGAGTGCGGAAGAGTGCGGAAGAGTGCGGAAGAGTGCGGAAGAGTGCGGAAGAGTGCGGAAGAGTGCGGAAGAGTGCGGAAGAGTGCGGAAGAGTGCGGAAGAGTGCGGAAGAGTGCGGAAGAGTGCGGAAGAGTGCGGAAGAGTGCGGAAGAGTGCGGAAGAGTGCGGAAGAGTGCGGAAGAGTGCGGAAGAGTGCGGAAGAGTGCGGAAGAGTGCGGAAGAGTGCGGAAGAGTGCGGAAGAGTGCGGAAGAGTGGGTTGGTGAGAGTTGGTGAGAGTTGGTGAGAGTTGGTGAGAGTTGGTGAGAGTTGGTGAGAGTTGGTGAGAGTTGGTGAGAGTTGGTGAGAGTTGGTGAGAGTTGGTGAGAGTTGGTGAGAGTTGGTGAGAGTTGGTGAGAGTTGGTGAGAGTTGGTGAGAGTTGGTGAGAGTTGGTGAGAGTTGGTGAGAGTTGGTGAGAGTTGGTGAGAGTTGGTGAGAGTTGGTGAGAGTTGGTGAGAGTTGGTGAGAGTTGGTGAGAGTTGGTGAGAGTTGGTGAGAGTTGGTGAGAGTTGGTGAGAGTTGGTGAGAGTTGGTGAGAGTTGGTGAGAGTTGGTGAGAGTTGGTGAGAGTTGGTGAGAGTTGGTGAGAGTTGGTGAGAGTTGGTGAGAGTTGGTGAGAGTTGGTGAGAGTTGGTGAGAGTTGGTGAGAGTTGGTGAGAGTTGGTGAGAGTTGGTGAGAGTTGGTGAGAGTTGGTGAGAGTTGGTGAGAGTTGGTGAGAGTTGGTGAGAGTTGGTGAGAGTTGGTGAGAGTTGGTGAGAGTTGGTGAGAGTTGGTGAGAGTTGGTGAGAGTTGGTGAGAGTTGGTGAGAGTTGGTGAGAGTTGGTGAGAGTTGGTGAGAGTTGGTGAGAGTTGGTGAGAGTTGGTGAGAGTTGGTGAGAGTTGGTGAGAGTTGGTGAGGTTGTGAGAGTTGGTGAGAGTTGGTGAGAGTTGGTGAGAGTTGGTGAGAGTTGGTGAGAGTTGGTGAGAGTTGGTGAGAGTTGGTGAGAGTTGGTGAGAGTTGGTGAGAGTTGGTGAGAGTTGGTGAGAGTTGGTGAGAGTTGGTGAGAGTTGGTGAGAGTTGGTGAGAGTTGGTGAGAGTTGGTGAGAGTTGGTGAGAGTTGGTGAGAGTTGGTGAGAGTTGGTGAGAGTTGGTGAGAGTTGGTGAGAGTTGGTGAGAGTTGGTGAGAGTTGGTGAGAGTTGGTGAGAGTTGGTGAGAGTTGGTGAGAGTTGGTGAGAGTTGGTGAGAGTTGGTGAGAGTTGGTGAGAGTTGGTGAGAGTTGGTGAGAGTTGGTGAGAGTTGGTGAGAGTTGGTGAGAGTTGGTGAGAGTTGGTGAGAGTTGGTGAGAGTTGGTGAGAGTTGGTGAGAGTTGGTGAGAGTTGGTGAGAGTTGGTGAGAGTTGGTGAGAGTTGGTGAGAGTTGGTGAGAGTTGGTGAGAGTTGGTGAGAGTTGGTGAGAGTTGGTGAGAGTTGGTGAGAGTTGGTGAGAGTTGGTGAGAGTTGGTGAGAGTTGGTGAGAGTTGGTGAGAGTTGGTGAGAGTTGGTGAGAGTTGGTGAGAGTTGGTGAGAGTTGGTGAGAGTTGGTGAGAGTTGGTGAGAGTTGGGTGAGAGTTGGTGAGAGTTGGTGAGAGTTGGTGAGAGTTGGTGAGAGTTGGTGAGAGTTGGTGAGAGTTGGTGAGAGTTGGTGAGAGTTGGTGAGAGTTGGTGAGAGTTGGTGAGAGTTGGTGAGAGTTGGTGAGAGTTGGTGAGAGTTGGTGAGAGTTGGTGAGAGTTGGTGAGAGTTGGTGAGAGTTGGTGAGAGTTGGTGAGAGTTGGTGAGAGTTGGTGAGAGTTGGTGAGAGTTGGTGAGAGTTGGTGAGAGTTGGTGAGAGTTGGTGAGAGTTGGTGAGAGTTGGTGAGAGTTGGTGAGAGTTGGTGAGAGTTGGTGAGAGTTGGTGAGAGTTGGTGAGAGTTGGTGAGAGTTGGTGAGAGTTGGTGAGAGTTGGTGAGAGTTGGTGAGAGTTGGTGAGAGTTGGTGAGAGTTGGTGAGAGTTGGTGAGAGTTGGTGAGAGTTGGTGAGAGTTGGTGAGAGTTGGTGAGAGTTGGTGAGAGTTGGTGAGAGTTGGTGAGAGTTGGTGAGAGTTGGTAAGAGTTGGTAAGAGTTGGTAAGAGTTGGTAAGAGTTGGTAAGAGTTGGTAAGAGTTGGTAAGAGTTGGTAAGAGTTGGTAAGAGTTGGTAAGAGTTGTAAGAGTTGGTAAGAGTTGGTAAGAGTTGGTAAGAGTTGGTAAGAGTTGGTAAGAGTTGGTAAGAGTTGGTAAGAGTTGGTAAGAGTTGGTAAGAGTTGGTAAGAGTTGGTAAGAGTTGGTAAGAGTTGGTAAGAGTTGGTAAGAGTTGGTAAGAGTTGGTAAGAGTTGGTAAGAGGAGAAAGAGGAGGGAGGAGACGGAGAGAGACGGAGAGAGACGGAGAGAGACGGAGAGAGACGGAGAGAGACGGAGGAGAGACGGAGAGAGACGGAGAGAGACGGAGAGAGACGGAGAGAGACGGAGAGAGACGGAGAGAGACGGAGAGAGACGGAGAGAGACGGAGAGAGACGGAGAGGGAGAGAGAGTGCAGGAGAGTAATTGTTTCGATTCCCTACCTACAAATTCTGGAGACTGGCACGAAATTTTTTCTAACGTAGGCTAGACCAATGATATTCATACGGAAACTATAACAAACTTTTAAGTTGCGACCCGTGGTTGTTCGCAAAACGTGATTTCCATTCTATCTATTTCTTTATTGTACATTCCATGTCTCTTTGTTGTATCTGTTTCTTTATATTAAGTATGAGTATATGGAAATGGTATTCACCTCATACGTCCTGTGTCGTTTGGAAGTAGCAAGGGAGTGAAAAATTTTACTTTGACCACGTGGTGAATTTTTGAATTCACTGAATTTTTTAATTCACTGTGAATTCAAACACAAATTCCAAACCACCCAGGGGGGGGTTACTGGGGCCACATCAGGCCACCCCGAAATGCTGAGCTGGGGACGTTTCAGTCACCGTTTTAAGTAAAATAATAATTAGACAGCTGATAATTCATGCCTGGCATCCCTAAAAAAATTATTTGTCAGGGATCCTGGCCCCCCCCCGAAATTATTTGACCAGTTCCCCCCCCCCCCCCCCCCCCCCGCCCCCCTCCCGAAATTTACGTCTGGCTACGTCACTGTGGTGAGCAAAGGAGCAATAAGAGCAGCCCTGGCTTGCTTTGAAGTGTGGAACAAACCTTAAAAGGATCGAAATATACTGTGGGTAAACTGAAGAGCAACGCACAAATAAGGGTAGACGCACACCAAAAGACGGCAAGCTACAAAGCAAGCGAGAGAGAAAGATGTTTGGCGAGATCTATCACACACCAAAAGATAGCCAGTTTGCTCCTGAATGTCATGGAGAGAGGTTAATAACAAAAATAAGCGGAACTAGCATGTGTTTGTAACGTTGAGTATCATTCATACTTCGTCCCATTGCTTTGAAACATGTAATCTGTCATTGTGCTTTGGATTTTTTGACTTCTAAAGGCACAATACAGCATAAACTTTGGATATAAGGAGTTCAGTCTTTGCTGGAGAAATTGTGTAGCACACCTCTCCCTTCGACATCTCGCCGCGCACTGCCAGACGCAGCGCTGCCACTGCCAGAGGCCACACAGGTCTGTGCAGAGGCTTCTCACTGGAGCTTTCAAGCGTGAAACCATCTTCAAGTTGCTTTCTCGCTGCAGCCAATCTTCAATCTTTCTCACTCGCTCGCTAGCTTGCTTGTGGTGTGCGCACTCCCATAGGAATACATGTATATCGATTCAAGCTTGCTCGCTTTCTCGCCTGAAATCTTTTGGTGTGCGTCTACCCTTAGAGTTGGTGACGAGCTTACAAGATTCGTAGATAACTGTGGGGAAGTTAAATACTCCCTAACATGTTTCTTGTCGCGTGTTCCGCTTACCTGCGGAGGATTCGTGGATGACCTGAAAGAATTTCTCGGTTCTCATTTTAGTGAAAATTAATAAGCCCGTCAAAATTATTTTTTTAAACCAGCAGAACCGGCAAAAATATTCCTTAATGCCAGTACATCCGTCAAAAATATTCCTTAATGCTAGCACACTCGTCAAAAATATTCCTTAAGGGGGTCCTCCGGGGCCCCTTTTCTCTCCGATGGTCATTTTTCATTTTATTGTTGGAAAAGAACCCTTAGGTGGTGGACTATTCGGAATTAAAATTTTATGGCGCTACGGATAATAGATCCCCCCCCCCCCCAGGGGGGGTAAGGGGACCAAAATCCTAAATTTTTGAGCCCCTTTCGACCCCATATAAAAAGAAAACAAAAGAAGAAATGGAAAATTTGCGAATGTACTTTTGTTAGATATGTTTCAAGGATTCTAAAACTGTCTCTGTTTTTGTTCTAGCATAAAAACTCAATGAGTTCTATTCTTTCGAAATATCGATACCAGTGGACTAAAAACCAATATGTCAAATTTTTTCAAAAACTAAGACCTGAATCAAAAAAATGTATAGAGGAAATTGTGTTTCTTTTCAAAAGTTACATATAATAGTCAAATTTCATAAGAATCAAACTGAAAACAAAAAGTTTCATAATTTTCATGAAATAAGTTAAATATTTTTTAATTTTTTCTTTTTTGTAAATTACAATTCACAGTTTGAATATGATGTTATGCATGGAGATAATCAAAATAAAAATGAAAACAGCATTCAATTACATGAATTTTCCATTATATCACACTAAAACAAAAAATTTAGTTTTTGGCCTATACTGTAAAGTTACTTACTTTCAAAATTCAAAAGAATAGAAGTCATTGAGTTTTTATGCTAGGAAGTAAACAAAGACAGTTTTGGAATCCTTGGAACATTTCTAACAAAGTTATATTCCCCTTTTTTCTATTTTTACATTTCATTTTTTTTTATAATGGTTCAAATCCAAAAATTTCGTTTTTTTTATTTATTGGTAAATTTTCGCATATAAAAAAAATTTAAAAAAAAATGCAAAATCCCCGAATATATCTTTGTTAGAAATGTTTCAAGGATTCCAAAACTGTCTTTGAATTTGTTCTAGCATAAAAACTCAATGACTTCTATTCTTTTGAAATATGCATAAAAATGACCCAAAAAACCTATTTTTCAAATTTTTCGGAAAAACTAAGGCCTAAATCAAAAAATTTCAAGTTCAAATATGTTTGTCTTGCAAAACTACATATACCCACCAAGTTTCAGACCAATCGGATCAAAAAAATTTTCATTCCGGAGGACCCCCTTAATGCCAGTATATCCATCAAAATATTCCTTAATGCCAGTACATCCGTCAAAAATATTCCTTAATGCTAGCACACCCGTCAAAAATATTCCTTAATGCCAGTATATCCATCAAAAATATTCCTTAATGCCAGTACATCCGTCAAAAATATTCCTTAATGTTAGAACACTGTCAAAAATATTCCTTAATGCCAGTATATCCATCAAAAATATTCCTTGATGCCAGTACATCCGTCAAAAATATTCCTTAATGCCAGTACATCCGTCAAAAATATTCCTCAATGCCAGTACATCCGTCAAAAATATTCCTTAATGCCAGTACATCCGTCAAAAATATTCCTTAATGCCAGTACATCCGTCAAAAATCTTCCTTAATGCCAGTACAACCGTCAAAAATATTCCTTGATGCCAATAGATTCGTAGACAATATCCCGTAAAACCAGTAGAGCTGCCAACAACATTCATTAAAAGAAGTAGATCCATCAAAAATATTCTTTAAAACCAGCAAATATTTCAAAAATATTCCCTCAGTATGTGGACTGGCGTACACCTACAGTGTCGATGCACGCGTTCCTCCAGCACAGAATCATGATTTGGTCGTACTAACTATTTTTATACAGTATTTGCTTGATCGCGTGACCAGCCTGCAGAGACGTGACAGAATGAGCTCCCACCGTGTCGACCGCAGCTCTGGCATAGAGGAACGAACTGCAGCGGAAAGTTGACCGCGGTTTTCGGTCAACCGAAAATATAACAAACTCTACTTTTGTGTGCATTAATACGTTGGTTGCGATGTGAGCCGCCGGTGTACACGCAGGGAATTTCAATAATGCTGTTGACTGACCGGTAGTAGCAAATTCCAATTTTCATAAATGCTTAATCAAAGCTAATTGATGGTATGATCCAGGTAATCTTTGTTATTTTCAAAATCGCTTACTACAGTTGACTTTCAATTTGAGTTGAATAATGAACTTCAGTTTAACCCCTCGCGGTTAACTTGCTAATGAACCACTGCATGTTGTTGTTTGAAAGTAATTTCCAACGTTCAGGAAGTGAAAAGATCCTTTAATGTTTTAACCCAACCAGACCTGAGGCCCTGAACCTAACCCTCAACCCCACCAGACCTGAGGCCCTGAACCTAACCCTCAACCCCACCAGACCTGAGGCCCTGAACCTAACCCTCAACCCCACCAGACCTGAGGCCCTGAACCTAACCTCCAACCCTACCAGACCTGAGGCCCTGAACCTAACCCTCAACCCCACCAGACCTGAGGCCCTGAACCTAACCCTCAACCCCACCAGACCTGAGGCCCTGAACCTAACCTCCAACCCTACCAGACCTGAGGCCCTGAACCTAACCCTCAACCCCACCAGACCTGAGGCCCTGAACCTAACCTCCAACCCTACCAGACCTGAGGCCCTGAACCTAACCCTCAACCCCACCAGACCTGAGGCCCTGAACCTAACCTCCAACCCTACCAGACCTGAGGCCCTGAACCTAACCCTCAACCCCACCAGACCTGAGGCCCTGAACCTAACCCTCAACCCCACCAGAGCTGAGGCCCTGAACCTAACCTCCAACCCTACCAGACCTGAGGCCCTGAACCTAACCCTCAACCCTACCAGACCTGAGGCCCTGAACCTAACCCTCAACCCTACCAGACCTGAGGCCCTGAACCTAACCCTCAACCCCACCAGAGCTGAGGCCCTGAACCTAACCCTCAACCCTACCAGACCTGAGGCCCTGAACCTAACCCTCAACCCTACCAGACCTCAACCTCACCAGACGTGACGCCCTGAACCCAACTGTTGAACGTTTATCCACGCGCAGTGAATTCGAACAAATAAGAGTGGACATTTTTTATGGCAATGAATGAGGTTTGACCACGATTGGTTGGTTATTTTCAGTTTGTGATACATTGTTTCACGGGCTAGCAGAGTACCGGAAATTAGGTGCAGCAGCAGGAATGAACTCCTGCATTATTACCTTCACGACTATCAGGTCACGTTTTGACTGCGTCGTGTTGGAGAAAATTTCTAGCTGCAGCATTGAAAATTACCGAAAAAAATCGGTGCAATGGTCTGATAGAGTTAATGCTCTACAGCACAGATGTTGAAAACAGCGTCATTGACACTTTGGCTGCAGCAAGTGAAACTGCAGTTTAATATTCAACTTGAATATAAAGTCTATTGTAGTTAGCGATGTTGAAAATAGAAAAAAACAACTGGACCGTGCCGTCACGTAACTTTGATTAAGAATTAATCAAAATTGAGTTGCTTACCACTACTTGTGTCTTCATCTCGGTATTAAATGGTAATGAAAATCATGACAGACCTTAATTACAGCGATCACCATCAATTTAGCATTCCGCCCATTGTGCCGCTACATTGTCAGGATCACGAATCACCCCTCAGGGGGTTAGAACCATTGTATCCATGAAAATTAGCGCTCCTAGGGGGAAATTTTGAGTTCAAGAGACCAGAGTTGGGTCACCCATTTTTTGTTGATATATAAAAGGTTTTTTGTTTTGTTACGGACCATCTTTCTTCGGCTCTCTCATGCCATATTTTCAGCACCTATTACATTCTTCTTCAACTTTTATTTCTATCATTAACTGTTTTTTTCTCAACTCACTGTTTCTTGACACTTTGTGCATAGATTCCGCGTTCACTGAAGTCCATACAAAATGGTGCCTTCCTCTTTTTGGAACACCTTTGTTGCGGTTAGGGAAGCTTAAACTAAATTATCTAATCCAATTTAATTTTGGGATGAGACGCTCATGAGCTCGAGACGGAACTCTGAACAAACCATTGCAACGATCTACCGTCTCTTGTTTAACTTTATTATGCCCCAAAATTATGCGAAGTTACAACCAATATCGTCGAATTAAAGCCTCGCGGTTTTCATAAAATTACAGGTACAGTTTCTCACTAGCTTGCTTATAGTTAGTTCTTTGTTCAGAAGTGCGATATAGTTTGGCATATGTTCACAATGACGATAGTACCATTGAAAGAGCAATAGTACATTCGCCTCATACCAATGTCTTCTTCTACCTCACTCAGAACTCCATTTATCACATACCAATGTCTTCTTCTACCTCACTCAGAACTGCATTTATCACATACCAATGTCTTCTGCTACTTCACTCAGAACTCCATTTATCTCATACCAATGTCTTCTTCTACCTCACTCAGAACTCCATTTATCACATACCAATGTCTTCTTCTACCTCACTCAGAACTCCATTTATCTCATACCAATGTCTTCTTCTACCTCACTCAGAACTCCATTTATCACATACCAATGTCTTCTTCTACCTCACTCAGAACCCCATTTATCTCATACCAATGTCTTCTTCTACCTCACTCAGAACTCCATTTATCACATACCAATGTCTTCTTCTACCTCACTCAGAACTGCATTTATCTCATACCAATGTCTTCTTCTACCACACTCAGAACCCCATTTATCTCATACCAATGTCTTTATCTACCTCACTCAGAACTCCATTTATCTCATACCAATGTCTTCTTCTACCTCACTCAGAACTCCATTTATCTCATACCAATGTCTTCTTCTACCTCACTCAGAACTCCATTCATCACATCCCAATGTCTTCTTCTACCTCACTCAGAACTCCATTTATCACATACCAATGTCTTCTTCTACCTCACTCAGAACTCCATTTATCTCATACCAATGTCTTCTTCTACCTCACTCAGAACTCCATTCATCACATACCAATGTCTTCTTCTACCTCACTCAGAACTCCATTTATCTCATACCAATGTCTTTATCTACCTCACTCAGAACTCCATTTATCTCATACCAATGTCTTCTTCTACCTCACTCAGAACTCCATTTATCTCATACCAATGTCTTTATCTACCTCACTCAGAACTCCATTTATCACATACCAATGTCTTCTTCTACCTCACTCAGAACTCCATTTATCACATACCAATGTCTTCTTCTACCTCACTCAGAACTGCATTTATCTCATACCAATGTTTTCTTTTAATTTACTCAGACCTGCCTTTATCTCATACCAATGTCTTATTTTACTCCTCCCAGAACTGTATTCGCCTCATATTAATGTGTTCTTCTACTTCAGTAACTTCGCTGAGAACCGCAATCGCCTCATACCAAAGTCTTATTTTACTTCTCCCCGAAATGCACTCGCCTCGCACGAATATCTTTTAAAGCCTCCAAGTTCCCATCTCGACCTCCATCCAGCGACCCTCTCCAGAGACAAGTAGAGGGCCTCTGAAAACCATCCCGTCCTGTAGCCTAATTTGATATTCAATGACATTCATCCCAGTAAATACTCGCCGTACTTTTGACTAAAAGCTTTCGCGATGTCAATTATGAAACGAGCCCTCGTAGACTCCACGATATTCGTACAGCCGAAGGCAGCGCCGTCGTAATGCTATTCGTACGCTCGTGTTTCATGGCATGGAACCGCGCGCCTGGAATCCACATCACAGGAGTCACTTTACGGTGGCCGTGAGACAAAACTGGCCCAGTCAAAAAGCCAACGCTGAGCAATGGCCTCGCACCCTCCCCTAGCGCCTCCGAGATGCTGCTCTCCATACTCCTTCCTCCAAGTGGACTCCTTAAAATTCCGCCGTCTCTGAGCGCGCCAACTCCAAGAAATTTTACCAGTCAAATTTTTGAAGCCGGAAATTGTTGGGTTCAGCCATTCAGAATGGGTAAAACTGAGGAGTTCCGAACTCGTGTTTTTTTATTGGCTCAGCGTTTTAGCTGAAGTGGTAATTTTCCTGATAGGAAGTATTTTGGTGTTTGTGCGGATTATGAAAACATTCCATGGTCAAAATTTGCTCACGTGTTGAACAGATTAGAATCTGCTCAAATGAGTGACACAGTCACTAAACTGAAAATGGATTTTTATTAATCATTCATTCGAATTTCAATCGTGAATTTTGAAGATAGAAGTGTGGATCTAGTTTTTTGCTTCCAGTTAACGATCAATGGAATTACACTATTCTGGAGTTATGTGTTATATGATATATGTTACAGTTAAAAATATAAATAACATATAACATATAATAAATGATATAAATAACAGTTATAATAGTGGCATGATATATATTTATTATGGTTTTTCTGTGCTGTGTCGGATTACCATCCAGTTAATGTCCTTGTGTAGGTTCGGCTGGCGGAGTAAATTTTTCTAGGTCTTCTTGAACGAACTAATGCAACCAGCTGCTTCCCGAACAAGAAGGCTACACTTTTGATAACTATCGAGAACGCAACTTTCGACAATGTGAATAAGCTAAAAATAATTTTGCCCCGGCGTAAGATAGTTAACCAGTATGAGTGAGATGTTTTTCACCAGAAGGAAGGCCAGGTTTCCTTGATCCGATCGATTCCTCTACGCTTCGCTCGACACTGCAAAGACTATGTGTGGGCGTCTGCATTTTCTGCCTTGTGAGAGCTAGACTCCGAAGAATTCATTACTTAACTTGCTGCTTTTCAAGGCTATGATACGCGAGAAATGTGAACTAAGAAACCCTTTACATTTCACCTGCAGTATACGCTCAGGAATATTTTGTTCTCGAGAAATTAGTTTTTGATACGATGAATATCTCAAGGGCTAGAACGGTTCCTTTCATATCCCCTGAGGGCAACGCTAACTGAACGTCTCTGCTTAAAGCAAATTAAAACTGCTCTTAAGGACAAATTGGTGGATTCGTAACGTTAGATTTTAGAGCTCACAGCTTCTCAATTCCAAAGCTTCGCACAGCATTAAAATTCATTCAAACTCCCACACATGACTCTCCACTAGAGAATGGTATTTTATAAGCGTCAGTAATACCTGTATCTCTATAATGTTTCATTCAATATCGCCAGTACCAAGCTTCAAAATAAATCCCAGTGCACTTTAAAACAGAGGAAATTTCGAGGTGAACCTGAATTTGATACTAAACAAACCCGCACTCACGCGTTGAAACGCTGGCGTCGAAATACTTCATTTTTCATTTGAGTGCGAAACGCTCATTGTTGTTGTAGACCAGAAACTCTGCCAAGCGAATTACAGCAATCGTTTTTCCGGACGCGGCATCACGGAACAATGGCGGATAAATTGGGAACTTCAATGGCATTGTTGAGCGCAATTAAATGCCGGTGCGGGCATCGAAAATGCCGCCGGAACTCGAACCCAGAGCATGAAACTGAGTTTAGGAACTGGGTGCTTCACATGCTGGGCAATGTGAGCTAAATATCTTTCTCACAAGATCTTTCTGCATCGCTTATATGTCTCAAAAAAGGCCTTCTATATTTCCGCTGTGTTTTTTTCAGTGGTCTCCGCTCTGCCATTTTTCCTGCTTATTTTTTGACGTATCTGTATTTAGTTCTTGTTTTTTTTCATTTTGATGGTGTTCAAAGTGCGCATCGTTACGTTGAGGTTTAACTCATAAAGAGATATACATCATTGCTGATGGTTATGCAAGAGAAGTAGCTGTATAGGTAACATTTAACGTGATAACTGTGATTGCCGAGTTATCTGTAACTGGTTGGTTGCACTTTCACTTTCGCTGCTCACTTAACTAGCTCCCGCAGAGTGTTCCTTAATCCCATCTGTCCATATGAGTTTATTTATCTATTTATGATGGATTTTTTATCTATTTATGATGGTCACTATCCATCGTATCAGTTCTCTAAAACAACTGAAGGCTGGCGCTGAAGTTAAAGAGACGCTTGGTTGTTTTTATCTATGATAGTTACTGTCCATCGTATCCATTCTGTAAAACATCTGACGGCTACTAATAAACTGAAATAGATGGATGAGTTTTTTACCTATCTATGGAGGTTACTGCCCACTCCTCATCTGGTAAACATGCTCAGTTCAGCGTATTGATGCGTAGTAACGGTTAACAGGGTAAAAAATTGTCTATTTCTCTTCAGCGCTTCAACACAATGGAACGCTATTGGACCACAAAACTTTAGACTATTTTAGAGGGGGAGCAAGTCCGCGCATTTTTGGGATCAATGTATACTTCCAAATTAAAGCCAGATTTAAGCGATTAATCCAGCGCTTTCAATCAATTCAAAAGTTTGTACACCTGTTTCGAATAAAATTCAGGTTTTAATTCATTGTTGGTTTCATTTTTATTGCTTATTAATGTTAACTTAGATAGGTTCATATAATTATTACCTGTGAGTCAAAAATGTTTACAGCAACGTCCCAAGATGTCGAATTCTGGAATGAAAATATAAAGAACTTTAGACGGACCTCATGAGAAAGAGTACCGGCAATTCAAATGAACGTTCTTAAGAAAGTGCACTTTAAAATTACCATGACCCGCTAATGCTGTCCATGAATTTGAATCGAGAAAACAAGCAAATTAAAGACACCGATGCGATGTGCATGGTCCTAAGGCAAAAAAAATAGCGATGGACTTAACAATCAGATTCCATTTCAGGCCTGGAAATTTCTGGAGGCAATGAGATCCAAGTCGCAATTCCAGGCGCATATTTGTTTGATCCTTGAGAGGAGATCTGAGCAAAAATGGTCCGACTCCTTCTAAGGATCCCGGAACTCAGTCCCGCGAATGCCCTCCCCTAAAAAAATCCCGGAATTGGTTTAGAGGTGAACCCGAGAGACAAGTTTTGGATACGGGCTCCGAATTTTGCGGTGGCGAATGCAAAGCCTGAGATGGCGAGATCTCAAGGATGATTTCTCAGAGGGATACGCCTCGCAATTTTATTCACCGAACTCGCATCCTCGAGAGGAGGGACCAACTCGTGTGTTTGGGTGGCAGTTTTGGGGCAGTGCGGAGCGGCCTTGATAAGTGCAGCTGGCAGGCATGTGTCTCAAGTCCTGCTGCTGGCACATATCTCAAGTCCTGCTGCTGGCATATGTCTCAAGTCCTGCTGCTGGCACATGTCTCAAGTCCTGCTGCTGACACGTGTCTCAAGTCCTGCTGCTGACACGTGTCTCAAGTCCTCCTTCTGGCACATGTCTCAAGTCCTGCTGCTGACACGTGTCTCAAGCCCTGCTGCTGGCACATGTCTCAAGTCCTGCTGCTGACACGTGTCTCAAGTCCTGCTGCTGGCACATGTCTCAAGTCCTGCTGCTGGCACATGTCTCAAGTCCTGCTGCTGACACGTGTCTCAAGTCCTGCTGCTGACACGTGTCTCAAGTCCTCCTGCTGGCACATGTCTCAAGTCCTGCTGCTGACACGTGTCTCAAGTCCTGCTGCTGGCATATGTCTCAAGCCCTGCTGCTGACACATGTCTCAAGTCCTGCTGCTGGCACATGTCTCAAGTCCTGCTGCTGGCACATGTCTCAAGTCCTGCTGCTGGCATATGTCTCAAGTCCTGCTGCTGACACATGTCTCAAGTCCTGCTGCTGACACATGTCTCAAGTCCTGCTGCTGACACATGTCTCAAGTCCTGCTGCTGACACATGTCTCAAGTCCTGCTACTGACACATGTCTCAAGTCCTGCTGCTGACACATGTCTCAAGTCCTGCTGCTGGCACATGTCTCAAGTCCTGCTGCTGACACATGTCTCAAGTCCTGCTGCTGACACATGTCTCAAGTCCTGCTGCTGACACCACTGATTCTATTGAGACTTGGAGGACGAATTTTGACACAATTTACGTTGTCACAGTGAAACAACTAGCAGCGTAAGCTTTTCTGAGTGGACTTGACCTCAGAGCGTATGTAGAGGAGCCAAGTCCATTTGTGACAATATACGCCACCAGTTCTAAGCAATTTAAACAATTTATTTGCCACCAGGGATAATGCTACGATGATGTATTAAAAATGCGGTCTCAAAAATATTGCAAACAAGCTTTTTCATGCGTGGTAACACGGATACGTATATGTTCTTCCGACAAAGTTTCTCTTAAAAATACGACTGGAAAGCACGCCTGCCTATCTGAAAATCAAGTCCATATCTTAGTCCAAATTGGAGCAGTGTTTCCAGTGGCTTGCTGCAGTTCGGTGAATTAGAACTTTAGGGTTAAATTAGAGCAGTACACTGCACCAACAGTCCTGGCTGCAGTGAAGGTCGACTGCAGTCTTTATGCATTTAATACCGTGAAAACTATACGTGAGCAGCAGCAGTACATGCTGCAAGAAGACACAATATTATTGGTCAGTATTGGTCACTGCTGCGCTGCTGTCCTATGCGATTTGTGTCCTGTCAGCGGGGTTAACGGACGAAATTACTGCAGTGATATCCGGAAGTCATGATGCAATAAATCTGCTGTAAAAGAAGGCCGTAAATTTTGTGTTTATGCTTTACAATTTTGGCGAAGAAGAGCTGCATTATTAAACCGGTTCTTAATAAGGATATAGATCAATGACACCTCTACAGAGCAAGCAAGTGCAAGTACAGTGCAATTAATTTAAGCAAGTGTGGCTAACGTACTTTAAATTTAGAGCTTAACAAACGATGGGAAGGTTACGTCAAGAAGCAAAAGCATTCCCCACGGAAGCTCGAAGTGCAATTTTTGCAGCCACCTTTGAAAAAGCTGTTCATCTTCAAAACGTCGGAAGTTTCATCGTGAAACTGAATAAAATCCTGTTGCTCAATGTCTACGCATAACGAACTCTTTCATCATTAGCGCACAAATAAACCCACTGAATTAAAGCCGTGTTGTGAGCAAATTGGCATCAAAACAGCACTCCTTCCCTTTTGGCGTTGTCATTTTTTAGATAGCTGGAAATCTTCGTCAGAAACGCTATCCTCACGCAAACATTTACGAGCACCTCAACACAAAGAAGCTTCAAAACAGCATTTGCATGCGAGGCAGTCGCACCAGTGCCGTCGGTTAAGCATAGCCTTCCTAGTGATATTTTCCGTTAAGAAACCCTGCTGGAGTGTGCGTGCTAAGGCTGTTCGGGAGCACATAAATCTACGGAGTTCCCGAGTAACATTTCGCAAAGCTCGGCTGAGGTGCATTTTATGTGCGGCCCAACTGCCCTCATCACGCGAGCTTCTTGTAGCTCCCACCGTGTCAGGAGAATTATCTCCGCCTCCAACTATTCAGAGAGAAATAAGATGGGATATGTACTCCTTTGGCCGGCTGTCGGAGCTGCAATAAGGCCGGTAATGCGATATGATGAGAACCGCCTTAAACCTTTTTCCGGGCAGCTTTACTGTCTTCATTCAGAAAATACGAATTGTCTTTGCCTTCACACATGCCGTAAGCTGCTCGAATTATCGTAGATGTATTGCCAAACGCTCTGTGTTGCGTTCGTTTCATGAATATTCCATCCATTAGCTGGTGTGTGATTTATTTCAGAGGAACTTAAAACTGTTATTACTATCCAGTGAAAGAGTTGAACGTCTTCAATATAGTTATTAATAGGATACACGCATAAAGAATGATTTTGGTGTGATTTTTTGTTATATAACTATTGTACGAGATGTTGAAAACGTTTAGTGTTAATATACATAACTCCTGAGTAGTGTGGACATGCATCATCTGTTGAGTATGATAGTGAACGTGCGCTATGTCTCTTTTTGATCTACCTGATACTTAATTTTCTCGGTCGATTTAGATATCAATATCAATTTCCTCAGCGTGCATCTTATGATTAAAGCAACGCGCATCTTTCAACTTGATCAACGTGTACTTTTCAACTTGATCGCCATTTTAAGTTTATTGGCCTGTACATTTCAACTTCATACAACCTAATTTAACTTGATTTTAACTTGATTTAAGTTATCGGTCTGTAAATTTCAACTTGATTACGGTGTCTCATCCAACTGAATCATCATAAATCTTTCGAATTAAATAGCAAACTTTTTTAACTTCAACCAATCGTTTCCTTTCAATTTATTTCCTCTCATTTCAGGGGATACAACTATTGTATCTGTGGGAATTAGTGCACCCAGGGGAAAAGTGTGAGGACCCAAGCTGAAAGCTAGGTAGGTTTTTTATTTAAAATCAAATATTTTTTATTTTTTTTAAAGAACATCTTTTTAGGTTCACTGCTGACCTGTTTTTCAGCTTCTCTAACTTTCTTTTTCTGCTTTTATCATCTTTCATGGTCTTCCTTCTGACCTTATTGCTTACATGCGCAGGAGATTTTGCGTCGGAACACATCTTGTTCATAGATTCCGCATTTTCATCTCCATGGCAAATAGAGCCTCCATCCTTCACCTCTTTGGAATGCCTTTGAAGCGGTTAGGGAGACTTCAAATAATCTAATTTAATCTTTAATTCAGTTCGCTTGACTGTTGAAGAGATTATCGTGTGACACAGAACATTTCGTATTAGACTTTATTCCTCCTCGAAATACACATTTTCCAGGATCTCCAAGGCGTAACTTCTTTATGAAATTTATTGTCTTACCTTGCGCGCATCACTGAAGTATTTGCGAGCATTGCCCGTTGTAATGCCTCGATTACTTCATAAGAATTATGATTTAAATGAATCAGGACAACTTTCCTCTCGAATTTCGCACACATCATTACAGTGTTTGCAGCTACTACCCATTTTTATGCCTTGATTAGCCTATAATTATCGATCATATCATGACTTTTATAATTTCAATAAATCAGAACAAATCTTCCTTGCGCATTTCAACAAATGTATTCGTGCGACGGCCCACGTGATTGTTTGTTTGACCTTTGCCATGTTTCGTCAGGGAGATACAGTTATTTTATCTATTAGAATTTGCGCTCCCAATGGTAAGCCCCTCAGGAGGATACAACTGTTGTATCTAAGGGAATTAGCGCTCCCAGTGGGACTTTGTGAGGGTCCGAGCTATAGGTGAGGTAGGCTTTCTTTTTGTCGAAATAGAATAGGTTTTTGTTGAGTTATGGATCATCTTTTTTCGGTTCACTGCTGCCCTGTTTGTCAGCGCCTACTACTTTCTTCTTCAACTTTTTCTTGTTTCGTGATCTTCTTTCTTAGCTTACTGTTTTTATGCACCTTGTGCATAGATTACGCGTTCCCTCAACTCCATACTAAATGGTGCCTTCATCTTTCCTCGCTTGAAACATCTATGTCGTGGTAAAGGGAGGCTAAAACTTGATTGTATAATAATAATCCCTATAGGAAATGTGAAGTCCTGAGTTCAAAGTTAGACAGGCCTTCCTTTGGTTGTAACAAAATGGGTTTTTGGTCTTCTTACGGGCCACCTTTTTTGGTTTACTGATGTATTTTTCAGCACCAACGTTCTTTTTTAACTTTTACCCTATTTCATTAAATTCCTTCGTAGCATGCAGTTTACCTCTGCAAATTATCTTCGAAAGAACACACTTTGTGCAAATGTAAATTTCTTGTTGCATTAGCTCCAAATTGAACGGTTCTTTCTTCTCCTTCCAACATCTATGCTGTAGTTAATTAGGCAGAATTAAACTAACTTGTCTTACCTAATCTCACAACAATCCTGGTTCTATTTTTTTAGTGAAATGTAATGAACAAAACGTATTATAAATAGTGCCCTTAAAAACCCTAAAAAGAATTATTAATGAAGAATTATTAAAATCTGTAAAATTCTGCGAAATTATGATGGCGAAAAAGTTCAGTTACTTGTAGAGGGCTGTGAGAAACAGGGTAACTGTTCCCGTCCTTTCTGTTGTTGCCTCGCTTGACCACACTGTACACCACACTGTTGCCTCTCTTGACCACACTGTACAACACACTGTTGCCTCCCTTGACCACACTGTACACCACACTGTTGCTCCTCTTGACCACACTGTACACCACACTGTTGCCTCTCTTGACCACACTGTACACCACACTGTTGCCTCTCTTGACCACACTGTACACCACACTGTTGCCTCTCTTGACCACACTGTACACCACACTGTTGCCTCTCTTGACCACACTGTACACCACACTGTTGCCTCTCTTGACCACACTGTACAACACACTGTTGCCTCTCTTGACCACACTGTACACCACACTGTTGCCTCCCTTGACCACACTGTACACCACACTGTTGCCTCTCTTGACCACACTGTACAACACACTGTTGCCTCTCTTGACCACACTGTACACCACACTGTTGCCTCTCTTGACCACACTGTACAACACACTGTTGCCTCTCTTGACCACACTGTACACCACACTGTTGCCTCTCTTGACCACACTGTACAACACACTGTTGCCTCTCTTGACCACACTGTACACCACACTGTTGCCTCCCTTGACCACACTGTACACCACACTGTTGCCTCTCTTGACCACACTGTACACCACACTGTTGCCTCTCTTGACAACACTGTACACCACACTGTTGCCTCTCTTGACCACACTGTACACCACACTGTTGCCTCTCTTGACCACACTGTACAACACACTGTTGCCTCTCTTGACCACCCTGTACACCACACTGTTGCCTCTCTTGACCACACTGTACACCACACTGTTGCCTCTCTTGACCACACTGTACACCACACTGTTGCCTCTCTTGACAACACTGTACACCACACTGTTGCCTCTCTTGACCACACTGTACACCACACTGTTGCCTCTCTTGACCACACTGTACAACACACTGTTGCCTCTCTTGACCACCCTGTACACCACACTGTTGCCTCTCTTGACCACACTGTACAACACACTGTTGCCTTTCTTGACCACACTGTACAACACACTGTTGCCTCTCTTGACCACACTGTACACCACACTGTTGCCTCTCTTGACCACACTGTACACCACACTGTTGCCTCTCTTGACCACACTGTACACCACACTGTTGCCTCTCTTGACCACACTGTACACCACACTGTTGCCTCTCTTGACCACACTGTACACCACACTGTTGCCTCTCTTGACCACACTGTACACCACACTGTTGCCTCTCTTGACCACACTGTACAACACACTGTTGCCTCTCTTGACCACACTGTACACCACACTGTACACCACACTGTTGCCCCTCTTGACCACACTGTACACAACACTGCTGCCTCCCTTGACCACACTGTACACCACACAGTTGCCTCTCTTGACCACACTGTACACCACACTGCTGCATCCCTTGACCACACTGTACACCACACTGCTGCATCCCTTGACCACACTACACCACACAGTTGCCTCTCTTGACCACACTGTACACCACACTGTTGCCCCTATTGACCACATCGTACACCAGACTGTTGCCCCTCTTGACCACACTGTACTCCACACTGTTGCCTCTCTTGACAACACTGTACACCACACGGTTGCCCCTCTTGACCACATCGTAAACCACACTGTTACCCCTCTTGACCACACTGTACTCCACACTGTTGCCTCTCTTGACAACACTGTAAACCACACTGTTGCCCCTTTTGACCACACTGTACACCACACTGTTGCCCCTCTTGACCACACTGTACACCACACTGCTGCCTCTCTTGACAACACTGTACACCACACCGTTGCCTCTCTTGACAACCCTGCACACCACACTGTTGCCTCTCTTGACAACACTGTACACCACACTGTACACCACACTGTTGCCTCTCTTGACAACACTGTTGCCTCTCTTGACAACATTGTACACCACACTGTTGCCTCTCTTGACAACACTGTTGCCTCTCTTGACAACACTGTACACCACACTGTTGCCTCTCTTGACAACACTGTACACCACACTGTTGCCTCTTTTGACAACACTGTACACCACACTGTTGCTCCTCTTGACCACACTGTACACCACACTGCTGCCTCTCTTGACAACACTGTACACCACACCGTTGCCTCTCTTGACAACACTGTACACCACACTGTTGCCTCTCTTGACATCACTGTACACCACACTGTACACCACACTGTTGTCTCTCTTGACAACACTGTTGCCTCTCTTGACAACATTGTACACCACACTGTTGCCTCTCTTGACAACACTGTCGCCTCTCTTGACAACACTGTTGCCTCTCTTGACAACACTGTACACCACACTGTTGCCTCTTTTGACAACACTGTACACCACACTGTTGCTCCTCTTGACCACACAGTACACCACACTGTTGCCTCTCTTGACAACACTGTACACCACACTGTTACCTCTCTTGACAACACTGTACACCACACTGTTGCCTCTCTTGACAACACTGTACACCACACTGTTGCCTCTCTTGACAATTCACTGTACACCACACTGTTGCCTCTCTTGACCACACTGTACAACACACTGTTGCCTCTCTTGACCACACTGTACACCACACTGTTGCCTCTCTTGACCACACTGTACAACACACTGTTGCCTCTCTTGACCACACTGTACACCACACTGTTGCCTCTCTTGACCACACTGTACACCACACTGTTGCCTCTCTTGACCACACTGTACAACACACTGTTGCCTCTCTTGACACACTGTACACCACACTGTTGCCTCTCTTGACCACACTGTACACCACACTGTTGCCTCTCTTGACAACACTGTACACCACACTGTTGCCTCTCTTGACCACACTGTACACCACACTGTTGCCTCTCTTGACACACTGTACACCACACTGTTGCCTCTCTTGACCACACTGTACACCACACTGTTGCCTCTCTTGACAACACTGTACACCACACTGTTGCCTCTCTTGACATCACTGTACACCACACTGTACACCACACTGTTGCCCCTCTTGACCACACTGTACACAACACTGCTGCCTCCCTTGACCACACTGTACACCACACAGTTGCCTCTCTTGACCACACTGTACACCACACTGCTGCATCCCTTGACCACACTGTACACCACACTGCTGCATCCCTTGACCACACTACACCACACAGTTGCCTCTCTTGACCACACTGTACACCACACTGTTGCCCCTATTGACCACATCGTACACCACACTGTTGCCCCCTCTTGACCACACTGTACTCCACACTGTTGCCTCTCTTGACAACACTGTACACCACACGGTTGCCCCTCTTGACCACATCGTAAACCACACTGTTACCCCTCTTGACCACACTGTACTCCACACTGTTGCCTCTCTTGACAACACTGTAAACCACACTGTTGCCCCTTTTGACCACACTGTACACCACACTGTTGCCCCTCTTGACCACACTGTACACCACACTGCTGCCTCTCTTGACAACACTGTACACCACACCGTTGCCTCTCTTGACAACCCTGCACACCACACTGTTGCCTCTCTTGACAACACTGTACACCACACTGTACACCACACTGTTGCCTCTCTTGACAACACTGTTGCGTCTCTTGACAACATTGTACACCACACTGTTGCCTCTCTTGACAACACTGTTGCCTCTCTTGACAACACTGTACACCACACTGTTGCCTCTCTTGACAACACTGTACACCACACTGTTGCCTCTTTTGACAACACTGTACACCACACTGTTGCTCCTCTTGACCACACTGTACACCACACTGCTGCCTCTCTTGACAACACTGTACACCACACCGTTGCCTCTCTTGACAACACTGTACACCACACTGTTGCCTCTCTTGACATCACTGTACACCACACTGTACACCACACTGTTGTCTCTCTTGACAACACTGTTGCCTCTCTTGACAACATTGTACACCACACTGTTGCCTCTCTTGACAACACTGTCGCCTCTCTTGACAACACTGTTGCCTCTCTTGACAACACTGTACACCACACTGTTGCCTCTTTTGACAACACTGTACACCACACTGTTGCTCCTCTTGACCACACAGTACACCACACTGTTGCCTCTCTTGACAACACTGTACACCACACTGTTACCTCTCTTGACAACACTGTACACCACACTGTTGCCTCTCTTGACAACACTGTACACCACACTGTTGCCTCTCTTGACAATTCACTGTACACCACACTGTTGCCTCTCTTGACAACACTGTACACCACACTGTTGCCTCTCTTGACAACACTGTACACCACACTGTTGCCTCTCTTGACAACACTGTACACCACACTGTTGCCTCTCTTGACAACACTGTAAACCACACTGTTGCCTCTCTTGACCACACTGTACACCACACTGTTGCCTCTCTTGACAACACTGTACACCACACTGTTGCCTCTCTTGACAACACTGTACACCACACTGTTGCCTCTCTTGACAACACTGTACACCACACTGTTGCCTCTCTTGACAACACTGTACACCACACTGTTGCCTCTCTTGACAACACTGTACACCACACTGTTGCCTCTCTTGACAACACTGTACACCACACTGTTGCCTCTCTTGACAACACTGTACACCACACTGTTGCCTCTCTTGACAACACTGTACACCACACTTTTGCCTCTCTTGACAACACTGTACACCACACTGTTGCCTCTCTTGACAACACTGTAAACCACACTGTTGCCTCTCTTGACCACACTGTACACCACACTGTTGCCTCTCTTGACAACACTGTACACCACACTGTTGCCTCTCTTGACAACACTGTACACCACACTGTTGCCTCTCTTGACAACACTGTACACCACACTGTTGTCTCTTGACAACACTGTACACCACACTGTTGCCTCTCTTGACAACACTGTACACCACACTGTTGCCTCTCTTGACAACACTGTACACCACACTGTTGCCTCTCTTGACAACACTGTACACCACACTGTTGCCTCTCTTGACAACACTGTACACCACACTGTTGCCTCTCTTGACAACACTGTACACCACACTGTACACCACACTGTTGCCTCTCTTGACAACACTGTACACCACACTGTTGCCTCTCTTGACAACACTGTACACCACACTGTTGCCTCTCTTGACAACACTGTACACCACACTGTTGCCTCTCTTGACAACACTGTACACCACACTGCTGTTGACGAAGGTATCTCATGCTTGGTAAAGAAGAGTAATAACTAATCTCCACATAATTCGTCGTTTTCAGAGAGTGACGTGTATCGTTTTAGAGAACTTTCCTCAGTTGTCTGTGTATTTAGCAATAAAATTACTGTAAAAGAACAATAAATCACTCCGTTAAATTTCCTCAATGAAAACAATCGTATAAAATGAGGTCATCACGTTAGAATGTTGTATCAGAATATTGTATAGTGTTTCATGAAACTGTATTGTTTATGAGAATGTTACATTGTGTATGATAATATTGTAGTGCGTATCAGAATATTGCATCACTGTAGAAACAAGTTAAGTTAATTTTTCCCCTGTCATATTTACAATTTACAATAGCTCCACAAAAATTTTCAGAGCGCCCGACGCGTTCCTGGAGTTCCATTAAAACATTCCAATGTTATTTATTCATGTTTCATAGAAATATCCAAGTAGAGTTAGTTATTAACAAACAAATTTATGTTTGCACAGATATACAGATATAATTAATAACAGGAGAATAAATTTTTACTTTCTAGAAAAATCCGAGAAATCCAAGAAAGAAATCCAAGAATTCCTTTGATCCAAGAAAATTGAATATTAAGGAACAAATTTCTGCTCTGTAGAAATATCTAAGGAATTAATCATTATTGAAAAATTTTGCGGTAAATGAATTTTAAAAAAAGAGTTGAACTCTCACTGCAGGACCTTAACTGAAATCTTCTCAGCTCAGAAATTCCACACTTTGTTATTATTTTATACCTAGCTGACTTTATGTTATTGAGCGCTGCTGTCACGCAGGCGCGCCTGCACGGTCCGACCTGAATGAATGCACAGGCAGCCTGAGCAGTATGAGCAGTATGAGTCAGAGCAGTTTGAGCCCCCCCCCCCCCCAAAAAAAATTAGCCTACTGCTCTAAAGAACGCCCAACGTCCAAGAGGTCTAAAAGCTTTAAAAAAGTCCCCGCCCTAAAAAGCACTTACCCTCAAAAAACCAACCGCCCTAAAAAATCTTCGTTCTGAAAATGCCTACTGCCCCCAAAAAGCCCACCCTCTCAAGAAAAACCCACCGCCCAAATTCACCACCGCAAAATAAGCCTTCTGCCCTATGAAAGCCCACCGCTCAAAAAATCCTACCACCTCCAAAAAAGCCCACCACCTCCAAAAAGTCCACTGTCCCAAAAAAATCACCACCCTAAAAACAAACGCCCTAAAAAACCACAGCCGTAAAAAAACGCCCTAAAAGCCCACCGCCCTAAAAAGAATTCATCGCCCCCAAAAAGCCCACCGCCCCAAAAAAAGCCTACCGCCCGTAAAAAAACAGCCCACCGCCCCAAAAGGCCTGGTAAATACTGGTGTCTAATGGGCAGATCAACAAACCGCTCGAGCTCGAGACGCAAAACTCGGACTTTTGAGTTCCTAAAGCGCCTCGAGAAAAGGATTCTTCTTGCGCGGCCCCTGAGGAGCGCAGTTACTCTCGGATTGCAGAGTTTACTCAGCGAGATTGTGAAAGGCGTCTGTTTTTCCTACGTCTTTGCATGGCGTCACGGCAATTATTGTTTTCGGTAAGCACTTCTCAACCTCATCACGGGGAAACATCGGGGGAACGCCATCCGGGAAATTCCGGTTTTTTTGGTTGGTGGTTCGTCCCCTGATGAGGGAAATTTGAACGTTTTTTTGGTTAGTGGCTCATCCACTTGATGAGGGAAATTTTTGTGTTTCTGGTTAGTGGCTCTGCCCCTGATGAGGGAAATTAATACGTTTTGGTTAGTGGCTCTGCCCCTGATGAGGGAAATTCATACGTTTTGGTAAGTGGTTCTTCCCCTGATGAGGGAAATTCATACGTTTTGGTAAGTGGTTCTGCCCCTGATGAGGGAAATTCATACGTTTTGGTTAGTGGCTCTGCCCCTGATGAGGGAAATTCATACGTTTTGGTAAGTGGTTCTGCCCCTGATGAGGGAAATTCATACGTTTTGGTTAGTGGCTCTGCCCCTGATGAGGGAAATTCATACGTTTTGGTTAGTGCAAATGAACTTACGATGAACTTCATTTCTGTCAGAGACAGTGAGCTACTTACGTATGCTCATGTGCCTGTCGAGAAAAATTCCGTACTTTAACCTCGTGTTTCTTTACGCCCACTCTAGAAATAAAGAGCGTTCACAAAAATAAAACATGAGCTGCTTTTGAGAATCAGTAATAGTTTGAGAAAGTATAGCTTATTATAAGAGTGTTTCAGGCAATTTTTTTCGTTAGAAGTTTCTGGATTTTCTAGAAGTTTTTTGAGATGAACCAATTAGCTTTAACCACCTGCAAAACGTTGAATATTTTGGATCATTTTTTGGACTATGTTCAGAAAATATGGAAATATCTCTGATATTTTTGTTCATGTAATGTTTTCTAGATAATATTTTAGGATTGCTTCAGAAAATGTTTTTTTCGTTGGAGTTTCCTGAAGTTTCTAAAAGGTTTCCTGAGTCGAACCAATTAGTCTTAACCTTCTGCGAAGCGTTGGTTTTTTATAATATTTTTAGCGTATGTTCGGATAATACATGAAGTTGAGTGAAAGCTCCTTTATATTTTGAATTTAATCCTCCACCGTAACGTCATAAGCTCCCGATTCTCGAGTCAATATTTTGGGACTCTTCAATTGAAGCAAACCGGTATCAAAAATTTTTTCGAGTCAATATTTTGGAACTCTTCAATGGAAGCAAACCGGAATCAAAAATTTTCTCGAGTCAGTATTTTGGGACTCTTCAATGGAAGCAAACCGGAATCAAAAATTTTCTCGAGTCAGTATTTTGGGACTCTTCAATGGAAGCAAACCGGAATCAAAAATTTTCTCGAGTCAGTATTTTGGGACTCTTCAATGGAAGCAAACCGGTATCAAAAATTTTTTCGAGTCAATATTTTGGAACTCTTCAATGGAAGCAAACCGGAATCAAAAATTGTCTCGAGTCAGTATTTTGGGACTCTTCAATGGAAGCAAACCGGAATCAGAATATTTTAAATATTCTCAACCTCTGTTTTCTCACATCTCACCAATGCAAGCATATTTTTTATGCTAGTTTGTATGTATTTATTTAAAAACAATGTTTTTTTCTGTCAGTATATCTTCTGCGATCCTCCTATTGAAACTTTTTGATTTTGAATAACAACTTCAGAAATTTACACCAGTGAGGCTTTATCACGCTTGTGGAAACTTGCGCTCGACAACATTTTACTTTTTATGTTGCACGAAGCAGAAAAATATAATTTTTTGCGCTGAACGAAGCAGTAAGATGCAACAGTTAGCAGGGAAGGATGGTCTGTCTTTAATTGTATTCCTGGTCGAAGAGAGCAGCGCTCGATAAAATGCTTTTTTCTTTAGATGTTTTAGAATTTTTTAGAATCGTCCTTTCGTTGAATTAACAAGCAAGATTAGTTCAAGTTCAAATCGCTTCAAACGGAAATTGAACGTTGCGTCTAAGTGAAAATGTATTGGCTTACGTGCATATTCTTTGAAACTCTTCAAATTTTGTAGATGAAAGTTCGAACACCAATTTTTCGAAACCTATTTTTTTATTTAGGGTTTTCGTGACTTTTAATTTTAAAATATAATGGTTTCTACATTTTTTCTTTTCGCAGTTAGCGATGAGGCACTCTTCATCGCTCCTACTGCTTTTTGAACTTTGGAAATACACTCTTCGTCACTCTTCGTTGCTCTTACTGATCTTCACACTCTGACAATACACTCTAAATCACTCTTCATCGCTCCTACTGCTTTTTGAACTTTGGAAATACACTCTTCGTCACTCTTCGTTGCTCTTACTGATCTTCACACTCTGACAATACACTCTAAATCACTCTTCATCGCTCCTACTGCTTTTTGAACTTTGGAAATACACTCTTCGTCACTCTTCGTTGCTCTTACTGCTCTTCACACTCTGATGATACACTCTAAATCACTCTTCATCGCTCCTACTGCTTTTTGAACTTTGGAAATACACTCTTCGTTGCTCTTACTGATCTTCACACTCTGACAATACACTCTAAATCACTTTTCATTGCTCTTACTGCTCTTCGCACTCTGATGATACACTCTAAATCACTTTTCATTGCTCCTACTGCTTTTTGAACTTTGGAAATACACTCTTCGTCACTCTTCGTTGCTCTTACTGATCTTCACACTCTGACAATACACTCTAAATCACTTTTCATTGCTCTTACTGCTCTTCACACTCTGATGATACACTCTAAATCACTCTTCATCGCTCCTACTGCTTTTTGAACTTTGGAAATACACTCTTCGTTGCTCTTACTGATCTTCACACTCTGACAATACACTCTAAATCACTTTTCATTGCTCTTACTGCTCTTCACACTCTGATGATACACTCTAAATCACTCTTCATTGCTCCTACTGCTTTTTGAACTTTGGAAATACACTCTTCGTCACTCTTCGCTGCTCTTACTGATCTTCAAACTCTGACAATACACTCTAAATCACTTTTCATTGCTCTTACTGCTCTTCACACTCTGATGATACACTCTAAATCACTCTTCATTGCTCCTACTGCTCTTCACACTCTGATAATACACTCTGAATCACTCTTCATTGCTATTACTGCTCTTTAAACTTTGGAAATACACTCTTTGTCACTCTTCATTGCTCTTACTGCTCTTTAAACTTTGGAAATATATCACTCTTCGTCACTCTTCATTGTTCTTACTGCTCTTCACACTCTGATAATACACTCTAAATCACTCTTCATTGCTCCTACTGCTCTTCACACTCTGATAATACACTCTAAATCACTCTTCATTGCTCTCACTGCTCTTCACACTCTGATAATACACTCTAAATCACTCTTCATTGCTCTCACTGCTCTTCACACTCTGACAATACACTCTAAATCACTTTTCATTGCTCTCACTGCTCTTCACACTCTGATGATACACTCTAAATCACTCTTCATTGCTCTCACTGCTCTTCACACTCCGATAATACACTCTTCGATACTCTTCATTGCTCTCACTGCTCTTCACACTCCGATAATACACTCTTCGATACTCTTCATCCTCGAATCGCTCTTCAAATTCTGCCATGGGGAGCGAACAGCGATAATGCCGTGTTGGATATAGAGCAGTGCTGTAATCGAGTGAGGCAGCTTTTCCTGTTTAGTTTTGCTTTTAATTCTAAAATCTCTTCGAAAGTTTGCATAACGAAGTCCATTAATGGGTTGCTTCAACTACAGGGGTGAGACAAAGTCTGCAGGACTCATGCTAGGATTAGACCGGCACATGTCGAAAAATTTCTCAAACGTAGTAACATCATTTTTATTTTTAACGTCATTTTTTTCATATTTTTATCTTTTGGCACTTTTATGTTTTGTCATTCTTAATTTTTACGTCATTTTTATGTATTTCGTCATTTTCATTTTTTAGGTCATTTTTTTCGTGATTTTTATTTTGTACGTCATTTACATTTTTATATCATTCATATTTATGTCATTGTTATTTTTTACTTCATTTTTATTTTTCACTTAATTTTTCAGCATCAGCGCCGGCGATATGCAAACGAGCGCTACCGTAGAGACCGAGCTATCCCGGCATTGATGAACTTACATTGAGTTTCGTGCTCTTGCATCGTAAGTTTTTGAATGAATTCACAACTTTCTCGTTCGGTGATACTTCCTCCTCGTGGAACTCCATCATAATGATCGTTTGATTCTTAATATTCCAGCTGTGAAATACTTCCTCCTCATGGAACTCCATCATAATGATCGTTGGCAAACATCATCATGCGTTCGGATGTTGAATGAACTCAACGAATTTTTTGAAAGTGGGATGACATTTTGTTCGATTGTGATCCCTACTCCAGCTTAAAGTCTATTGCCAAGGTTGCGTCGGTCGTGATGACTGGATGCAGGAAAAGCAACGTTAATTGTTATGTTGGTTTTCTAACGTAAACATTCTGTTTTTTTGCGTGGTCTGGTTATTGAAAGTTACAGTTCTCGAGATCCGCGGTGGCTCTATTTCTGAATTAAACTAGGATACACAGAACTGATTGAGCGACTGCAAGGTATGTAAAGATAAATACACACTACTGATGAAACGAACACACACTACTGATGAAACAAACACACACTACTGATGAAACAAACACACACTGCTGGTGAAACAAACACACACTGCTGATGAAACAAACACACACTGCTGATGAAACAAACACACACTGCTGATGAAACAAACACACACTACTGATGAAACAAACACACACTACTGATGAAACAAATACACAACACTACTGATGAAAAAACACACACTACTGATGAAACAAACACACACTACTGATGAAACAAACACACACTACTGATGAAACAAACACACACTACTGATGAAACAAACACACAACACTACTGATGAAACAAACACACAACACTACTGATGAAACAAACACGCAACACTACTGATGAAACAAACACACACTACTGATGAAACAAACACACACTACTGATGAAACAAACACACAACACTACTGATGAAACAAACACACAACACTACTGATGAAACAAACACACAACACTACTGATGAAACAAACACACAACACTACTGATGAAACAAACACAAACACACAACACTACTGATGAAACAAACACACAACACTACTGATGAAACAAACACACAACACTACTGATGAAACAAACACACAACACTGCTGATGAAACAAACACACAACACTACTGATGAAACAAACACACAACACTACTGATGAAACAAACACTACTGATGAAACAAACACACAACACTACTGATGAAACAAACACACAACACTGCTGATGAAACAAACACACAACACTACTGATGAAACAAACACACAACACTACTGATAAAACAAACACACAACACTACTGATGAAACAAACACACAACACTACTGATGAAACAAACACACAACACTGCTGATGAAACAAACACACAACACTGCTGATGAAACAAACACACAACACTACTGATGAAACAAACACACAACACTACTGATGAAACAAACACACAACACTACTGATGAAACAAACACACAACACTGCTGATGAAACAAACACACAACACTACTGATGAAACAAACACACAACACTACTGATAAAACAAACACACAACACTACTGATGAAACAAACACACAACACTACTGATGAAACAAACACACAACACTACTGATGAAACAAACACACAACACTGCTGATGAAACAAACACACAACACTACTGATGAAACAAACACACAACACTACTGATAAAACAAACACACAACACTACTGATGAAACAAACACACAACACTACTGATGAAACAAACACACAACACTACTGATGAAACAAACACACAACACTACTGATGAAACAAACACACAACACTACTGATGAAACAAACACACAACACTACTGATAAAACAAACACACAACACTACTGATGAAACAAACACACAACACTGTTGATGAAACAAACACACAACACTGCTGATGAAACAAACACACAACACTACTGATGAAACAAACACACAACACTACTGATGAAACAAACACACACTACTGATGAAACAAACACACAACACTACTGATGAAACAAACACACAACACTACTGATGAAACAAACACACACTACTGATGAAACAAACACACAACACTACTGATGAAACAAACACACAACACTACTGATGAAACAAACACACACTACTGATGAAACAAACACACAACACTACTGATGAAACAAACACACAACACTACTGATGAAACAAACACACACTACTGATGAAACAAACACACAACACTACTGATGAAACAAACACACAACACTGCTGATGAAACAAACACACAACACTACTGATAAAACAAACACACAACACTACTGATGAAACAAACACACAACACTGTTGATGAAACAAACACACAACACTGCTGATGAAACCAACACACAACACTACTGATGAAACAAACACACAACACTACTGATGAAACAAACACACAACACTACTGATGAAGCAAACACACAACACTGCTGATGAAACAAACACACAACACTACTGATGAAACAAACACACAACACTGCTGATGAAACAAACACACAACACTGCTGATGAAACAAACACACAACACTGCTGATGAAACAAACACACAACACTACTGATGAAACAAACACACAACACTACTGATGAAACAAACACACAACACTACTGATGAAACAAACACACAACACTGCTGATGAAACAAACACAAAACACTACTGATGAAACAAACACAAAACACTACTGATGAAACAAACACACAACACTACTGATGAAACAAACACACAACACTACTGATGAAACAAACACACACTGCTGATGAAACAAACACACACTGCTGATGAAACAAACACACACTGCTGATGAAACAAACACACAACACTACTGATGAAACAAACACACACTGCTGATGAAACAAACACACACTGCTGATGAAACAAACAGACAACACTACTGATGAAACAAACACACAACACTGCTGATAAAACAAACACACAACACTGCTGATGAAACAAACACACAACACTACTGATAAAACAAACACACAACACTACTGATGAAACAAACACACAACACTACTGATGAAACAAACACACAACACTACTGATGAAACAAACACACACTACTGATGAAACAAATACACAACACTACTGATGAAACAAACACACACTGCTGATGAAACAAACACACACTGCTGATGAAACAAACAGACAACACTACTGATGAAACAAACACACAACACTGCTGATGAAACAAACACACAACACTGCTGATGAAACAAACACACAACACTACTGATGAAACAAACACACAACACTACTGATGAAACAAACACACACTGCTGATGAAACAAACACACACTGCTGATGAAACAAACACACTGCTGATGAAACAAACACACACTGCTGATGAAACAAACACACAACACTGCTGATGAAACAAACACACAACACTACTGATGAAACAAACATACAACACTACTGATGAAACAAGCACACAACACTACTGATGAAACAAACACACAACACTACTGATGAAACAAACACACAACACTACTGATGAAACAAACACACAACACTGCTGATGAAACAAACACACAACACTACTGATGAAACAAACACACAACACTACTGATGAAACAAACACACACTACTGATGAAACAAACACACAACACTACTGATGAAACAAACACACAACACTACTGATGAAACAAACACACACTACTGATGAAACAAACACACAACACTACTGATGAAACAAACACACAACACTACTGATGAAACAAACACACACTACTGATGAAACAAACACACAACACTACTGATGAAACAAACACACAACACTACTGATGAAACAAACACACACTACTGATGAAACAAACACACAACACTACTGATGAAACAAACACACAACACTGCTGATGAAACAAACACACAACACTACTGATAAATTAAACACACAACACTACTGATGAAACAAACACACAACACTGTTGATGAAACAAACACACAACACTGCTGATGAAACCAACACACAACACTACTGATGAAACAAACACACAACACTACTGATGAAACAAACACACAACACTACTGATGAAGCAAACACACAACACTGCTGATGAAACAAACACACAACACTACTGATGAAACAAACACACAACACTGCTGATGAAACAAACACACAACACTGCTGATGAAACAAACACACAACACTGCTGATGAAACAAACACACAACACTACTGATGAAACAAACACACAACACTACTGATGAAACAAACACACAACACTACTGATGAAACAAACACACAACACTGCTGATGAAACAAACACAAAACACTGCTGATGAAACAAACACAAAACACTACTGATGAAACAAACACAAAACACTACTGATGAAACAAACACACAACACTACTGATGAAACAAACACACACTGCTGATGAAACAAACACACACTGCTGATGAAACAAACACACACTGCTGATGAAACAAACACACACTGCTGATGAAACAAACACACAACACTACTGATGAAACAAACACACACTGCTGATGAAACAAACACACACTGCTGATGAAACAAACACACAACACTACTGATGAAACAAACACACAACACTGCTGATGAAACAAACACACAACACTGCTGATGAAACAAACACACAACACTACTGATAAAACAAACACACAACACTACTGATGAAACAAACACACAACACTACTGATGAAACAAACACACAACACTACTGATGAAACAAACACACACTACTGATGAAACAAATACACAACACTACTGATGAAACAAACACACACTGCTGATGAAACAAACACACACTGCTGATGAAACAAACAGACAACACTACTGATGAAACAAACACACAACACTGCTGATGAAACAAACACACAACACTGCTGATGAAACAAACACACAACACTACTGATGAAACAAACACACAACACTACTGATGAAACAAACACACACTGCTGATGAAACAAACACACACTGCTGATGAAACAAACACACTGCTGATGAAACAAACACACACTGCTGATGAAACAAACACACAACACTGCTGATGAAACAAACACACAACACTACTGATGAAACAAACATACAACACTACTGATGAAACAAGCACACAACACTACTGATGAAACAAACACACAACACTACTGATGAAACAAACACACAACACTACTGATGAAACAAACACACAACACTACTGATGAAACAAACACACAACACTACTGATGAAACAAACACACAACACTACTGATGAAACAAACACACACTGCTGATGAAACAAACACACACTGCTGATGAAACAAACACACACAGCTGATGAAACAAACACACAACACTACTGATGAAACAAACACACAACACTACTGATGAAACAAACACACAACACTACTGATGAAACAAACACACAACACTACTGATGAAACAAACACACAACACTACTGATGAAACAAACACACAACACTACTGATGAAACAAACACACAACACTACTGATGAAACAAACACACAACACTACTGATGAAACAAACACACAACACTACTGATGAAACAAACACACAACACTGCTGATGAAACAAACACACAACACTACTGATGAAACAAACACACAACACTACTGACGAAACAAACACACAACACTACTGATGAAACAAACACACAACACTACTGATGAAACAAACACACAACACTACTGATGAAACAAACACACAACACTGCTGATGAAACAAACACACAACACTACTGATGAAACAAACACACAACACTACTGATGAAACAAACACACAACACTACTGATGAAACAAACACACAACACTACTGATGAAACAAACACACAACACTGCTGATGAAACAAACACACAACACTACTGATGAAACAAACACACAACACTACTGATGAAACAAACACACAACACTACTGACGAAACAAACACACAACAATACTGATGAAACAAACACACAACACTTCTGATGAAACAAACACACAACACTGCTGATGAAACAAACGCACAACACTACTGATGAAACAAACACACAACACTACTGATGAAACAAACACACAACACTACTGATGAAACAAACACACACTGCTGATGAAACAAACACACACTACTGATAAAACAAACACACAACACTACTGATGAAACAAACACACAACACTGCTGATGAAACAAACACACAACACTACTGATGAAACAAACACACACTACTGATGAAACAAACACACACTGCTGATGAAACAAACACACACTGCTGATGAAACAAACACACACTGCTGATGAAACAAACACACAACACTACTGATGAAACAAACACACAACACTGCTGATGAAACAAACACACAACACTGCTGATGAAACAAACACACAACACTACTGATGAAACAAACACACAACACTGCTGATGAAACAAACACACACTGCTGATGAAACAAACACACACTGCTGATGAAACAAACACACAACACTACTGATGAAACAAACACACAACACTGCTGATGAAACAAACACACAACACTGCTGAAGAAACAAACACACACTGCTGATGAAACAAACACACACTGCTGATGAAACAAACACACAACACTACTGATGAAACAAACACACAACACTACTGATGAAACAAACACACAACACTACTGATGAAACAAACACACAACACTACTGATGAAACAAACACACAACACTGCTGATGAAACAAACACACAACACTGCTGATGAAACAAACACACAACACTACTGATGAAACAAACACACAACACTACTGATGAAACAAACACACACTGCTGATGAAACAAACACACACTGCTGATGAAACAAACACACACTGCTGATGAAACAAACACACACTGCTGATGAAACAAACACACAACACTACTGATGAAACAAACACACAACACTACTGATGAAACAAACACACAACACTACTGATGAAACAAACACACAACACTACTGATGAAACAAACACACAACACTACTGATGAAACAAACACACAACACTGCTGATGAAACAAACACACAACACTACTGATAAAACAAACTCCCATCACTGATTAAACAAATCCTCACGGCTAATAAAACAAAAACATATTTTTGGTAAATGAAATACACAGTTGTGATAGAATAAAAACCAGTTCAGCATTTTCAAGCCTCGACCAAAAACTGACAAAACAATCACTATTGACGTTGCTGTCTATTCACTATTCTCTTCTCAGTGCTAACAACGCGTGCTGCACTTACGTAATGGCCCTCGTAATTTGAGGTTTGACAGCTCAAGAACCATTTCATGCTGATTAAACTGCAGAAGAACAACTCTAATTCGTACCTGCTCCGCGCTGTGTTCCGAGCGGAATTGCTTCTCGCAATTTTGCCTCTTCTGCTCCATGGCATCGTCTGGCCGAAATTATCGGCGGAGAATTTTACCGTCCGGCAGTGTCCGGACGGAACTATTGACGCACAATTGTCGCGGCACAATTATCCCACTCAGAATTTTCAGAGAAAATTCTGAGCTGAAATGTGTCATTTGAAGTGGAGAATTAGGCCGGCATGTTTAATATTTAGCAAAGGAAAATTTTATAACTGGTCAAAGAATTTCGCGTTGGCTTTAGGCTTCTAGTTCGCGTACGTTGGCGAGACTTTCGCTCCCATTTTAAAAGAATTTCACGTTTGTTCTACCAATTCAGCTTTTGTAAGTGGGTAAGACTTTCACTGTCGCCAAAGAATTTTCCATTTGTTTTACCTATTCAGTATTAAAAAAACTCCATCCCTTCCTCTCTCGTTTCACTTTTCCAGGTTTCACAAGTCAGAAGAAAGCCCCGCTGCCGCAGAGGTGTTTTTAGTTCGGAGGAGCCAAGCACATCTGCAGCGAATTAGAACTTCCCTGCTCGATTCCTTTCTATTAATTTAGTCTTCAATTAGAGATCGCCTGTAACTTCTTCCCTAGAGTATCTCATTGTTCACGCAGCAGTCCTTGTTTCTGAACGTGCTAGATCTTTCCAGGCGTCCGTGTGAGCCGCAACACAAAAGTACTTCCAGCAGACTGTCACGGCGGGATTTGAAAACATGGTCCGACTCTCCGTGGACTTTAGTAGCAGAACCGTGTTGTGATGTTGTGAGGTGTTGATCAAATGACAACGCAGTGTTGTAGTGTTGTGCTTGGCGCTGGTTGAAAAACAACGGTGGGAGATAGTATTGCGCCAGTTGAAAAACAACGCTGTATTGTAATATCGTATCTGGCGTTAGTTGAAAAAAAACGCTGTATTGTTATATTGAGCTAACGTTGATCAAGCGGCAACGCTGTGTTGTAACATTGTGCCTAGTGTTGGTTGAAAAAAAGCGCTGTGAGATAATGTTGTGCTATCGTTGTTGAAGTAGCGTTGGTTTAAAAACAGCGTTGTAGCTGGCGTTGGTTGAAAACGACGCTGTATGGTTGTATTGCGCTAACGTTGGTAGAGGGGACAAGGCTGTGTTGTGATATCGATCATAGCATCAGTTAGGTGCCCAGTGCACTGCAACCCTCTCTTGCAGAATTATTATTTTAAAATGCTTTATTTCTGCCATGAGTAAATTTTTGTTTTGAAGGCACGCATGACCGCCCACAGACTTGCAGCGATTAGTGGGGCATGTCCCAGTGCCCTCTACTGGCTGCATACTGTGGGGCATGTCCCAGTACCCTCAACTGCCTGCATACTGTTGGGCATGTCCCAGTGCCCTCTATACTGGCTGCATACTGTTGGGCATGTCCCAGTGCCCTCTACTGGCTGCATACTGTGGGGCATGTCCCAGTACCCTCTACTGCCTGCATACTGTTGGGCATGTCCCAGTGCCCTTTACTGCCTGCATACTGTTGGGCATGTCCCAATGCCCCTCTACTGGCTGCATACTATGGGGCATGTCCCAGTACCTTCTACTGGCTGCACACTGTGGGGCATGTCCCAGTGCCCTCTACTGCCTGCATACTGTGGGGCATGTCTCAATGCGGTGGGGCAAGTCCCAGTGCTGTGGGGTATCTCCCAGTGTTGTGGGGCATGTCCCAGTGCTGTGGGGCATGTCCCAGTGCTGTAGGCATGTCCCAGTGCTGTGGGCATGTCCCAGTGCTGCGGGCATGTCCTAGTGCTGTGGGGCATGCCCCAGTGCTGTGAGCATTTCTCAGTGTTGTAGGTATGTCCCAGTGCTGTGGGGCATGCCCCGGTGCTGTGGGCATGTTCCAGTGCTTTGGGGCATGTCCCAGTGCTGTGGGGCATGTCCCAGTGCTGTGGGCATGTCACAGGGCTGTGGGGCATGTCCCAGTGCTGTGGGGCAGGTCCCAGTGCTGTGGGGCATGTCCCAGTGCTGTAGGCATGTCCCAGGGCTGTGAGGCATGTCCCAGTGCTTTGTTGATGTCCCAGTGCTGTAGGCATGTCCCAGTGCTGTGGGGCATGTCCTAGTGCTGTGGAGCATGTCCCAGTGCTGTGGGGCATGTCCCAGAGCTTTGTTGATGTTCCAGTGCTGTGGGCATGTCCCAGTGCTGTGGGGCATGTCCCAGTGCTGTGGGGCATGTCCCAGTGCTGTGGGGCATGTCCCAGTGCTCTGTTGATGTTCCAGTGCTGCGGGCATGTCCCAGTGCTGTGGGCATGTCCCAGTGCTGTGGGGCATGTCCCAGTGCTGTGGGGCATGTCCCAGTGCTGTGGAGCATGTCCCAGTACTCTGTTGATGTTCCAGTGCTGCGTGAATGTCCCAGTGCTGGGGGCATGTCCCAGTGATGCGGGCATGTCTCAGTGCTGTGGGGCATGTCCCAGTGCTGTGGGGCAGGTCCCAGTGCCCCTCATATAAATTCCACCAATTTCAACAGTCATCAAATAGCAGTAGTGAATTAAAGCGAAATTTCTGCAGCATCCGAGCTCAAACAAATGGCGGCGCACGAGTGTGTATTTGGGACGAGTTTTAATTGAAATTTCTCTCGAGCTGTACCGTCCTCGCTGGTAAATTATATTCAACAGCCACTAAAAACGCCGTCCAAACTTTGGCCGCATTTGGTGGCAATTTCCGCGACTGAGCGACACACAGCGCCGGTCAAAAGAATTAAGAAAATGACGAGGGATGCGCGTAAATTGGGCGCGTCAAGCCCGCATGCAAGGGGGACGAAATTTGTTTTTTCTCATTTTTTTTCAAGAGGGTTACAAAATTTTTCTTTTTTTTTTAAGAGCGTGCCTCAGAAATCGCTCTATGTTCATGGGATCTTCGGCCTGCTGGCCGGCCGGCCCAAAATAGAGGCCACTTTGAAGGCCAAAAATCAATTTCAGCGGCGGCCGCTAATTTCCTGCTCCTGGACAGCCAGCGACGAAGATTGATAGGCCAAACGACGGTGCTCTAAAGCCGCTGCCGGTGCCGTTTTGAAGCCAAACAAAAATTCTCGCCTTAAAAAGAGCATTTTTGGAGCCAGGTGCTCAATGACCGCCGAAATGCTCGATGAGATGAGGAGGATTTTTGCCCTAATGAAGAACCTACACCATACACCGGATATATGGACTAGCTATGTGTTAATCCCATACTCGCCTCGTGATTCAAAACTGAACTTTGAAAATGCTAATAAAATGTCAATTAAATACTAATATACGCAAATTAAGTGCTAATCACATGCTCGTGTTCACATGGGCACGAATCAAAACTAGCGAGATGCCCATCAAGTTCTTGATTGAAGCTGCAAACAAAAGAACTAATTGAGACATTTAAGGCACGTGCTCAATGACCGCAGGAATGCTCCGTGAGGTGAGCAAGAATTTCGTCTTCATGCAGAAAATACCAACGAGAGGAAATGTTATACTTCTTAATGCGTTAGTCATTATACTTATCCTACATTTTACGCTAATTATTTGCGATCGAGATTTAAAATCGTTTATATCATAATCGTTTGGAATTGCCAAGATGTGGTCTTAGTGGAAAATTGATGTTTTTCATTATCAGTTGTATTATTTTTCTTGCTGTGTGAGGGAGGGCTGTGTGAGGGAGTGCTGTGTGAGGGAGGGCTGTGTGAGGGAGGGCTGTGTGAGGGAGTGCTGTGTGAGGGAGTGCTGTGTGAGGGAGTGCTGTGTGAGGGAGTGCTGTGTGAGGGAGTGCTGTGTGAGGGAGTGCTGTGTGAGGGAGTGCTGTGTGAGGGAGTGCTGTGTGAGGGAGGGCTGTGTGAGGGAGTGCTGTGTGAGGGAGGGCTGTGTGAGGGAGGGCTGTGTGAGGGAGTGCTGTGTGAGGGAGTGCTGTGTGAGGGAGTGCTGTGTGAGGGAGTGCTGTGTGAGGGAGTGCTGTGTGAGGGAGGGCTGTGTGAGGTATTGCTGTGTGAGGGAGTGCTGTGTGAGGGAGTGCTGTGTGAGGGAATGCTGTGTGAGGGAGGGCTGTGTGAGGGAGTGCTGTGTGAGGGAGTGCTGTGTGAGGGAGTGCTGTGTGAGGGAGTGCTGTGTGAGGGAGTGCTGTGTGAGGGAGTGCTGTGTGAGGGATTGCTGTGTGAGGGATTGCTGTGTGAGGGAGTGCTGTGTGAGGGAGTGCTGTGTGAGGGAGGGCTGTGTGAGGGAGTGCTGTGTGAGGGAGTGCTGTGTGAGGAAGGGCTGTGTGAGGGAGTGCTGTGTGAGGGAGTGTTGTGTGAGGAAGGGCTGTGAGAGGGAGTGCTGTGTGAGGGAGTGCTGTGTGAGGGAGGGCTGTGTGAGGGAGGGCTGTGTGAGGGAGTGCTGTGTGAGGGAGTGCTGTGTGAGGGAGGGCTGTGTGAGGGAGGGCTGTGTGAGGGAGGGCTGTGTGAGGGAGGGCTGTGTGAGGGAGTGCTGTGTGAGAGAGGGCTGTGTGAGGGAGGGCTGTGTGAGGGAGTGCTGTGTGAGGGAGTGCTGTGTGAGGGAGGGCTGCGTGAGGGAGGGCTGTTTGAGGGAGGGCTGTGTGAGGGAGTGCTGTGTGAGGGAGTGCTGTGTGAGGGAGGGCTGTGTGAGGGAGGGCTGTGTGAGGGAGGGCTGTGTGAGGGAGTGCTGTGTGAGGGAGGGCTGTGTGAGGGAGGGCTGTGTGAGGGAGGGCTGTGTGAGGGAGGGCTGTGTGAGGAAGTGCTGTGTGAGGGAGTGCTGTGTGAGGGAGGGCTGCGTGAGGGAGGGCTGCGTGAGGGAGGGCTGTGTGAGGGAGGGCTGTGTGAGGGAGTGCTGTGTGAGGGAGTGCTGTGTGAGGGAGTGCTGTGTGAGGGAGTGCTGTGTGAGGGAGTGCTGTGTGAGGGAGGGCTGTGTGAGGGAGGGCTGTGTGAGGGAGGGCTGTGTGAGGGAGTGCTGTGTGAGGAAGGGCTGTGTGAGGAAGGGCTGTGTGAGGGAGTGCTGTGTGAGGGAGTGCTGTGTGAGGGAGGGCTGTGTGAGGGAGTGCTGTGTGAGGGAGGGCTGTGTGAGGGAGGGCTGTGTGAGGGAGGGCTGTGTGAGGGAGTGCTTTGTGAGGGAGGGCTGTGTGAGGGAGGGCTGTGTGAGGGAGGGCTGTGTGAGGGAGGGCTGTGTGAGGGATTGCTGCGTGAGGGAGGGTTGTGTGAGAGAGGGCTGTGTGAGGGAGGGCTGTGTGAGGGAGGGCTGTGTGAGGGAGGGCTGTGTGAGGGAGGGCTGTGCGTGGGAGGGCTGTGTGACGGAGGGCTGTGTGAGGGAGGGCTGTGTGAGGGAGGGCTGTGTGAGGGAGTGCTTTCTAAGGGAGGGCTGTGTTAGGGAGTACTTTGTAAGGGAGGGCTGTGTGAGGGAGGGCTATGTGAGGGAGGGCTGTGTGAGGGAGTGCTGCGTAAGGGAGGGCTATGTGAGGGAGTGCTGCGTGAGGGAGTGCTGTGTGAGGGAGTGCTGTGTGAGGGAGGGCTGTGTGAGGGAGGGCTGTGTGAGGGAGGGCTGTGTGAGGGAGGGCTGTGTGAGGGAGGGCTGTGTGAGGGAGGGCTGTGTGAGGGAGTGCTGTGTGAGGGAGTGCTGTGTGAGGGAGTGCTTTGTAAGGGAGGGCTGTGTGAGGGAGGGCTGTTTGAGGGAGGGCTGTTTGAGGGAGGGCTGTGTGAGGGAGGGCTGTGTGAGAGAGGGCTGCGTGTGAGGGAGTGCTGCGTGTGAGGGAGTGCTGCGTGTGAGGGAGTGCTGTGTGAGGGAGGGCTGTATGAGGTAGTGCTGTGTGAGGGAGGGCTGTGTGAGGGAGGGCTGTGTGAGGGAGGGTTGTGTGAGGGAGTACTGCGTGAGGAAGTGCTGTGTGAGGGAGTGCTGTGTGAGGGAGTGCTGTGTGAGGGAGTGCTGTGTGAGGGAGTGCTGTGTGAGGGAGTGCTGTGTGAGGGAGGGCTGTGTGAGGGAGGGCTGTGTGTGGGAGGGCTGTGTGAGGGAGGGCTACGTGGGGGAGGGCTGCGTGAGGGAGGGCTGTGTGAGGGAGTGCTGTGTGAGGGAGTGCTGTGTGAGGGAGGGCTGTGTGAGGGAGGGCTGCGTCGGGGAGGGCTGCGTGAGGAAGGGCTGTGTGAGGGAGTGCTGTGTGAGGGAGTGCTGTGTGAGGGAGTGCTGCGTGAGGGAGGGCTGCGTGGGGGAGGGCTGCGTGAGGGAGGGCTGTGTGAGGGAGTGCTGTGTGAGGGAGTGCTGTGTGAGGGAGGGCTGTGTGAGGGAGGGCTGCGTGGGGGAGGGCTGCGTGAGGAAGGGCTGTGTGAGGGAGGGCTGTGTGAGGGAGGGCTGTGTGAGGGAGGGCTGTGTGAGGGAGGGCTGTGTGAGGGAGGGCTGTGTGAGGGAGGGCTGTGTGAGGGAGGGCTGTGTGAGGGAGGGCTGTGTGAGGGAGTGCTGTGTGAGGGAGGGCTGTGTGAGGGAGGGCTGTGTGAGGGAGGGCTGTGTGAGGGAGGGCTGCGTGAGGGAGGGCTGTGTGAGGGAGGGCTGTGTGAGGGAGGGCTGTGTGAGGGAGGGCTGTGTGAGGGAGGGCTGTGTGAGGGAGGGCTGTGTGAGGGAGGGCTGTGTGAGGGAGGGCTGTGTGAGGGAGGGCTGTGTGAGGGAGGGCTGTGTGAGGGAGGGCTGTGTGAGGGAGGGCTGTGTGAGGGAGGGCTGTGTGAGGGCTAACAAAATGCTCATCTATAAAGGTAAGGCAGCTGCAGCAAAGAGCTGATCAAATTTTCCCTCCTCAGGCATAGCAGGACTGGCAAAATGCTATTTGAATGTTCACCTTTAGACGTAAATCAGGACACATGTTAAATTGATCTCTCTTCAGGCAAAGTAAGACTATCAAAATGCTAAATGCTCTTCTTCAATAGTTAGTCAGGTGAAGCAAAATGCTGAATAAATGAATGCATGCATAACAATCAAAGTTCTAATTAAACGTTCTCACGAAAGGGAGAAGCGAACAAGCAAAGTGCAAATTCAATTTTCTCCTGCACGTCTCCAGTGGCAAAGAGCAACGAGCAAAATGTTAATTAGGTAAATGCTCTCTCCTGATATAAAATACAACTAGCTACATACTAAATGTATGCTATCTCTCTCTGTATTTTAAGTTTGACTTGCAATGAGCTAATCACATACTTTCTGCTGAATTTATTATTTTAAAACTAAACTTACAAAATGCTAATTGAATGTTATTAAAAACGGTTAATTATATCTCAATTCAATGTTAATTATATGTTAACTGAATGTTATTTAAGCGTTAAATGCACGTTAAGTAAATGTAATTAAATGCAAATTCAAATTGGGTAAATTACTATTTAAATGCCAATTAAATATTAGTTAAATGCAAGTGAAATATTAGTTCAATGTTGATTTAAATTCGTTAAATTACTAATTAAATGCCATTTAAATATTACTAAATGTTAATTAAATGTTAGTTAAATGCAAATTAAATGGTTAAATATCAAATAAATCTTAGTTAAATGCTAATTAAATATTAGTTAAATGCTAATCATATATTAGAGAAATGCTAATGAAATGTAAATTAACTGCTAAGTACACGCCCGCGTTCACACGACGCGGACCCAAAGGAGCGAGATGCCCATCAAATGCTCGTCTGGAGAGGCGAACAGAGCACCAATTGAGTTGACCTCCTGAGACGCCACACAGCATCCATTGTACCCCCGGCCCCAGGTGTGGCAGCTGCTGCCTTCCTGCGCTGGTAATGGATTCCTTATTAGGTCGAGTCAATTGCCCAAGTCAAGTTTTGAGTCAAGTCGATTGGGTCAAGTAGTCGGGCCTTCAAACGCCGGCCTCACGACTCGAAGATATGCCAAGTCAATTGAGGCAAGTATTCGGTCAGGTCAATGGAGTCAAATATATTAAGTCAAGTCAATTAGGTCAAGTCAATTGAGTTAAGTATTCAGTCAAATCAGTTGAGTCAAGTCACTGGACACACATGTCATTCAGACGCGTACGTTCACATTCTATGATGTAGAGACCTGCCTCGTACCCGCATTGCGGCACCTGCTCCCCCCCCCCTCTTCCGGAGAATGGCCTTGCCCCACATTAGGCCTCCCCGCCCCCCCCTCAAGGTCCCCCTTTCTCACCCCCTAAAACAGGCTTCCCCCCCTGTAAAATGGCCTCCCTCAAAACAGCCCCTCCCCCCCGAAACAGCCCTGCCCCCACCCGTAAAATAACCTCTCCTCCCCTGAATCAGCCCACCCCAGTAAATGAACAACTCTATAAAACAGGCCCTCTCCCTGAAACAGCCCTTTCCCCTCGTAAAATAACCCCTCTCTGAAACAGCCCCTCTAAACAGTCCCCTAAAACAGCCCACCCCCCTTAACCAGCCCTCTAAAACAGCCCCCCTAAATTAGCCCTCCTAAATCAGCCCCCCTAAATCAGCCTTCTAAAACAGCCCCCTAAAACAGCCTCCCTAAAACAGCCTCCCTAAAACAGCCTCCCTAAAATAGCCCCTTCTAAAACAGCCCCTCTAAAACAGCCCCTCTAAAACAGCCCCTCTAAAACAGCCCCTCTATAACAGCCCCTCTAAAACAGCCCCTCTAAAACAGCCCCTCTAAAACAGCCCCTCTAATACAGCCCCTCTAAAACAGCCCCCCTAAAACAGCACCCCTAAAACAGCACCCCTAAAACAGCCCCCCTAAATCTGCCCCCCTAAAACAGCCCCCCTAAAACAGCCCCCTAAAACAGCCCCCCTAAAACAGCCCCCCTAAAACAGCCCCCCTAAAACAGCCCCCCTAAAACAGCCCCCCTAAAACAGCCCCCCTAAAACAGCCCCCCTAAAATACCCCCCCTAAAACAGCCCCCCTAATACAGCCCCCCTCAAACAGCCCCCCTAAAACAGCCTTCCTAGAAAAGACCCCTAAAACAGC